>CM053274.1:50304936-50881645 GCA_028583415.1 Protea cynaroides | reverse complement strand
TTGTTCTACCTGTGAAAAGATTCCAATGAAAGCATTAGATCAACAGGTCAGCCAATCAGTACAAATAAGTGGAGGACAGATGTGCCACCAAAAGGATAGAAATTTCAAAGTTCTTACAAAATACATCATCTGCAAGCAAGAGATACATGACGAATGGTCAATCCCAAAATCAAAGAATGAGGTCATTGGAATACCCAAAAAAAAAAAGAAAAAAAAGAGAAAAAAAGAAAAAGAAAATTCAAGCCTGTGTTTTATCTACATCAATAATGGGAAGGCAGTCACATTAGATAGAAGGTGATGATTAACTTCTAGAAGACAGCATACGGATTCACCGTTCAGATAAAAGCAGATACTAGATGAGCAGTCACAAATATTCATAAAGTTTACAAAAGATCAAAGTACTAACAGAGGCAAAGATGTTCTATCTTATTGGAAATGTTTGGAAGAAGAAGATTCAAATCCAATATTGAAAGTCATGATTCAACTTTGCAATCAAGCGAAGCACTGCATTATGTGGCCTTCACATCCACAAAAAAAAAAGAAAAAAAAGAAAAAGAAAATAGTATGATGTTGAATGGCATTGGAGCTCGACAGTAAGTCAATTGTCCCTCTCACTTCAAGAAGATTGGTAGTTCCAATCAAAGCCTGATAGCAAGTTCGATCGTTCTTCAAGATTCACAGCATGTTGGACCGGACTTTTGATTTTGGCCAATTACATCCCACCTTTGCAAGAGACGATCTCATCACTTCTTCATCATCAGAGAAAGATTTCTTATCGACATTAGACTCTCTCTCCCGTCCATCAATCCGACGGCCTTCCAAGGAGTCTCTATCACAAGCCCTTCTTTTGATTATCATTTTTTATGGCATTGTATCTCGTGATCATGTCATCATTTTATGTACAAATTCATGAATCTGGCTGGAACTCCCATCTGTCGTTCATTACATCCAACGGCTTCCCAAAGGTTTCCATAAGCCCTTCATTTCTCAAGCCAATAAAATGGGATCTTCTCGGTAAGATAAACCCATTCTACATAAATATCCAAACACTCTCCCAATGGTAGACCCATGTGGACAGTTTCACATCAGTCCTTTTGGACCTTCAACATCAATACTTGTCAACAAACCTAAAGGTTTCAGGCCCAGATATGATCGTGACTGATTCGAAATCTCGATATAGCTTGTTGGGACACATGTTCCATCTGAACATCTCCAAGAAAGGGAAACATAATTTGGCACCATTTTTAATCTTGGTGTTTGACTGCATTTCCCTAAGATCACTTTTAGTGATGATTCAAATAGCTGCCCGCCTATCAATACGTGTAGGTGTCAACTTAAACAGTGGGGCAAGGCTACCCATTTGTCAAGAAGGTCATGCCATTCAGATTTCCCCTAAGGGTTTCAAACCATTGGATAGGACCATAATTTTGGCAATATCCTCACCATATCAGGATTCTTTATTCAACCCAAGATGGGGTTTGCAAAAAGAAGAAAATGAAAAAAAAAATAATAAAGGGAAGAAAAGAAACCTCAGTAGGGAAAGGCAACCCGAGAAACCTCAATGGGCAACCCATAATACCTCAGTGGGGATAGGCGACCTGATGCAACCCTAAAGCATTGCCCTCATTGGCCCTTCATAGAAAAATTCAGTGGTTCATATAGACAAGTGTCATACCAGTCTATCCTCTATAAGGAAAGGAACCCCTCTTGCTCTCCAATGAATCATACTCGGAGGAGTTGAACAAACCATCATTTGTTGGGCTCCGTAGCATTGCCTTTCAACAGAATTCTATCTTCAAATCCTATGGTCATGTTAGGGAGAGAGAAAATTCTCATGGCCTGGTTACGGATGTAGCCAAATTCATTCAAATCATCAGCTCCCTCATTTTTCAAGATTCAAGAAGGGCTTATCTAAGAAGTCACTTTCTGCAATCAATCTGTCAATCTTCCCTTGACCTCAGAAGCATAGTCAAATTCTAAATGCAATCTAGATTCAACCTTGTTCTAACTCTATTAGATTTCCCATTTCCTTCTACAGTAGCGGTCTGTCACAACATGCAGACACTGGGGCATAGATATACCCTACGTAGAGGAATCGAACTTGATCATGAGCATTACATCAAGGATCCATTGTCTAGTCTGAAGTCACTACTTTTATAGTCAACAGAAGTAGGTCAATCCAAGTTGGTTTTTGCCAATTTCTCAGTTCTCCCAATCCTGTTGATGAAGAAAATCCAATGTGGTCGATCACCTGTTAGGATTTGGTCACCAAATTCTCTGAAGGAACACTTCGAATCCTTTGCTCCTCATGCCTACTTTGGGGAAATGATTCATTAATCTTTCAAAATTGGCACAACAATGTTGCAAAGCCCTGAGCTTTTCATGAGCCTAGATCAAAGGCCAAACTCATGTCACATTTCATTTCCGTTTGGCTATTCTACCAATTTGGTCTACCATAATGCACAGTCAAAGAACTTAGTTGACCAGATGCCCCTCGACAGTCTAAGACCAAGGTCAATCAATAAAATCACTTTAGTTAGAGACTGTCAAGCTCCCCTCATTCTTGTCCAAAATCCTCGCTAGAGTTTCTTTCAATCCAAAATCCAACAACACCAATGTTGGCTGAAGAAAATCATCACCTTCAAATTACATGGAACCCTTCAAAGGGAGCAACCAAGTCATCCCTACCGTGCTGAAATTGAGTCAAACTTTCAGTACCAGGTCATAAATGGCAAATTTCAAATCTAGGTATCATGCCAGCGAAGTCCATGACACCATTTCCATTGATGTCTTGTTTTGTGCCTTCACAAATAAAGCAGGAGCAAAAAACTTAGAAAACTGCCAAGGAATTCACCATCATTTCAAATATGTCCAGCACTCTATAGGTTCAAAGTCAAGAGACTTCCAAGATGGGTCAGATTTCAACCCTAAAGGTTCAAAGTCAACAAAGCCTTCCTGTATGGGTCACTTTCAAGCATCCTAAAGGTTCATAGCCATAGAGCTTCTAAGAAGGATATTCCTATTTTCAATCCCGAAGGTCCAAAGCTAGTAGGAACTGCCAAGATGAGTCATTCAGTATCACCCCAAAAGTGACCTTCTGAGTTCTTACTCATTACAGAATCAAATGCAGAGCCCTAGCTCATCCAAATTTCAAATCAATCTCAGTCTATAAGTAAATCAAATGTAGAGCCCTAACTCATCCAAAGATCAAGTCAATCTCAACCTATTAGTGAAGCAAATGTAGAGCCCTAGCTCATTCAAAGATCAAGTCAATCTCAGCCTATAAGTGAATCAAATGCAGAGCCCTAGCTTATTCAGAAAATCAATCTCAAAACCTCAATCAAAAGAGCCTCAGTTCAATCAAAGAGAAGACATCAAGTCTTCCATCCAAACAAATCAAATCCGAGCCCAAGCTCAAGCAATCAGCCTTGTATTCACAGCCTAGCTCCATACAAGAAGAGGTTTATCAGCCTACAAATGGATCAAGCCGGGTCCAAGCCCGCACATGCCTTGCATTGAGTTCCACCTCAGCAAGAAGAGGTTCCCAGCCTACAAATGAGTCTTGTATTCACAGCCTAGCTTTATACAAGAAGAGGTTTATCAGCCTACAAATGGATCAAGCTGGGTCCAAGCCCGCACATACCTTGCATCATGAGTCACCTCAGCAAGAAGAGGTTCCCAACCTATAAATGAGCCTTGTATTCACAACCTAGCTTCATACAAGAAGAGCACTCACCAATCTTCCAAGAAGAGCAAACCTTCTTGCCAGTCGAACTACGTTCTGGGCTTGATTTCTAGGACACCCTTAGAATACGTAGGCAGCTTAGGAAGAATTACCCTAAGTGCAGCCCAATAAACAATATCACTCATACCCCAAAAATGTGGTTTTTTTATCTTTAGCCTTCAACTGATAACAATCTCGACTAAAGATGGGCATCTGTAAGCACCCCATTTTTGCCACCCTCGGCATAAGTGAACCAATATGGCAGGTTTCTGACCTTTAACCCAAAGATTTGTAATTCTCCACTGATCCCCACAGCAGGGTCATGGGCTATTATCTGCATAGATGCATAGGTCATGGAATTATCTTCGAAACGAGACCAGAATTGCTCAATTTAGATATCAAATGAGGAAGATATGACCATTTTAGTCGGATGATACATATAAGGGAGGTTTCTGAAATTATTATAAATAATCCCAGGGGCCTCCATGCAAATTATCCTAAGTCGGATCGTTTGAATTTCAAATCATCATATCTTGATCATCCGACATCGGATTCAGATGATTCCAAGACCATTATTCTTCATTCATGATGTTCTACAAAGTGGACGTAAAAAATCCCGGGTAGAAAGTCACCAGTGGGTCCCATGCAAACTTGCATGCAAAATGATCGTTAGAACTTCAAAGCTTCATATCTTTCCCGTTCTACATCGGATTCAGATGATTCCAAGACCATTATTCTTCATTCATGATGTTCTACAAAGTGGACGTAAAAAAATCCCGGGTAGAAGTCACCAGTGGGTCCCATACAAACTTGCATGCAAAATTATCGTCAGAACTTCAAAGCTGCATATCTTTTCCGTTCTACATCAGATTCCAGTGATTCCAGTCTCATTATGTTCCATTTTTAGTGCTCTACAAAGTGGACGTAAAATATTTCCAGTAGAAGCCTCCGAAGGATCTCATGCGGAATGGTCGCCAAATTATCGATAATTGGTCCGCTTAAACTTCAAAAATTCATAAGTTGACCATTTTACTTCCAAATGAGGTGATTCAACTTCCTATATTCCTCATTTTTAATGTTCTACAAAATGAACGCAAAAAATTTGGAATAGAGGCCATCAAAAAATTCCATGCGGGATAACAGCGGGAATGACCCGTAAAATGACAAGGAGAAAAAACCCAGTTAATTCCAATCAGTCCAATCAACTCGGTTCAAACCAGTTTTGGTCCAACCTAGCTCAACCCATATTAAGTCTCAACCCATTTCGAATCAGTTCATCTATGTGCACAATATTTATATTATATATATATATATGTATGTATATGTATGTGTGTTATTAAATATATGTGTATATATGTATATAATATATATTATTATATATAAATGATAATCCAAAATATTTTGAGAAGAAAAAGGAAAGAGGGGAGAGAGAAACGTGAAAGTGAAGGGGGATTTTGGTTTTGGAGATAATCCAAAAGATTTTTGAGAAAAAAAGGGAAAGAGGGGAGAGAAAAAACGTGGAAGAGAAAGGGATTTAGGGTTTTGAGATAATCCAAAAGATTTTGAGAAGAAAAAGGAAAGAGGGGAGAGAAAAAAATGTGAAAGTGAAGGGGGATTTTGGTTTTGGAGATAATCCAAAAGATTTTTGAGAAAAAAAGGAAAGAGGGGAGAGAAAAAACGTGGAAGAGAAAGGGATTTAGGGTTTTGGGATAATCCAAAAGATTTTGAGAAGAAAAAGGAAAGAGGGGAGAGAAAAAAACGTGAAAGAGAAGGGGATTTAGGGTTTTGAGATAATCCAAAAAGATTTTGAGAAGAAAAAGGAAAGAGGGGAGAGAGAAAACGTGAAAGAGAAGGGGATTTAGGGCTTTGAGATAATCCAAAAGATCTTGAGAAGAAAAAAGAAAAGAGAGAGAAATAAAAGAAAAAAAAAGAGAAAAGGGGGAAAAAGATTCCCCTTCACGTTTTCTAGAAAGAAAACGTGAAAGAGAATGAGGAGAAAGAAAGAAAGAAAAAAAAGGAAGGAAAGAAAAAGGAAAAAAAAAAGAGAAAAAGAAAAAAATAAAAAGAAAAAAGAAGGGGAAACATTTTCGAAGAGAGAAAAACATGAGTGAGAGAGAGAAAAGAAAAAAAAATCGTGAGAAAAGAGAAGAAGAAGAAAATAGAGAAAGAGAGAAGGAGAGAGAGAGAGAGAGAGAGAGAGAGAGAGAGAGAGGTGTTAAGAAGAGAAGATCTAGAGGAAAAAGAGGAAAGGATCAGAGAGGCAGAAAAGAGGATGATGAGAAGATGCAAAGGAGAGAAGGAGAGAGAAGAAGCCTGAGGTAAGAATCACCCATCGCTTTTGTCAGTTTATTTTTTCAAAGTCAAAGCATACTGCAAATGCATGTCTGAGATTGGTGTCTAGCATTAGGAAGATGCCTCTGTTTGCATTAGGTTCCTTGAGACAAAATGTTGGCCTCTGAGTCTTATTTTTGACCATGTATTTGGATTTTATTTTCATGAGCTATATGATTTTATATTGATTTTATAGTACCACTGGCCAGAATCTGGAACAGACCTGACCAGTGTATTTGCTCTGTACTTGGGGAATATTTTCGACCTGCCTATGGTCTCTTTCAGGATTATCTTCCTTGAGAGAAAATGTTGGCCTCTGAGTCCTCTTTCTGACCATGTATTCGGATTTTATTTTCATGAGCTATATGATTTTATATTGATTTTATAGTACCACTGGCCAGAATCTGGAACAGATCTGACCAGTGTATTTGCCTATACTTGGGGAATGTTTTCGACCTGCCTATGATCTCTTTTAGGATTAGGTTCCTTGAGACAAAATGTTGGCCTCTGAGTCCTCTTTCTGACCATGTATTTGGATTTTATTTTCATGAGCTATATGATTTTATATTGATTTTATAGTACCACTGGCCAGAATCTGGAACAGATCTGACCAGTGTATTTGCCTGTACTTGGGGAATGTTTTCGACCTTCCTATGGTCTCTTTCAGGATTAGCTTCCTTGAGACAAAATGTTGGCCTCTGAGTCCTCTTTCCGAGGATATCTTTTAAGAATTTTTTGAGTAAGTACAGTGCCCTATGTGCCCATTTTGGTCCAGCCTGACAAAGCTGTCATCTTGCTGCGTGTTCCATCATGTTTTGATTGATTCTCATATGCTTTGGTTGTTTCTCACATGCCATATTTGATGCTATATTTGTTCACCTGCTATGTTCGGATGCTCGTATGCATACACTACTATAATTGGAATGGTCACACTGCCATAATTGGAATGGTCCATAATTGGATGATTACTGCCATGATTGGAATGATCATACTCACATGCTATATTAAATGTTTTTTGTCATAATTAGGGTAGAAAACTCTACAATGGAAAGAAAATAACAATTAGGGTAGAAAACCCTAAAAAAATGAAAATAAAATAATAATTAGGGTAGAAAACCCTAAAATGGAAAGAAAGTAACAATTAGGGTAGAAAACCCTAAAATGGAAAGAAAATAACAATTAGGGTAGAAAACCCTAAAAAAAATAGAAAAAAAATAACAATTAGGGTAGAAAACCCTAAAAAATGGAAAGAAAATAATTAGGGTAGAAAACCCTAAAATGGAAAGAAAATAACAATTAGGGTAGAAAACCCTAAAAAATGGAAAGAAAATAATAATTAGGGTAGAAAACCCTAAAAATGGAAAGAAAATAATTAGGGTAGAAAACCCTAAAATGGAAAGAAAATAACAATTAGGGTAGAAAACCCTAAAAAATGGTAAGAAAATAGCAATTAGGGTAGAAAACCCTAAACAATGGAAATAAAATTACAATTAGGGTAGAAAACCCTAAAATGGAAAGAAAGTAGCAATTAGGGTAGAAAACCATAAAATGGAAAGAAAATAGCAATTAGGATTGAAAACCCTAAATATGGAAAGATAATGGCAATTAGGGTCTTGCCATGCTTAGAAGATAGCCTACTAGATCATGCCATATAGGCTCTTGCCTTATTTGCAATACATGCCATATTTGAAAGATTTTTAAACAATCTTACTGTATGTGAATTTCTTGTCATAAATGTTTTATGTGCCATATTTAGATAGAATATTCTATTTTTTTGGCAATAACTTATTTTATGCAACACCCTAGTCAAACTGCCATATCTGCACACTTCTAGAAGACAATCTTTGCGTGGGGATGTGCATTTAGGCACCCACATTCTTGGGAAGGGCATAATGGAAATAATAAAACCTCAATAAAGAAAGAGAATTCTTTGCCAAACCTTCCAAAATTAGAATTCAGAATGAAAAGGGTAATTTAGGACGATTTGCCCCTCGGCAAACCCTAAACCTAGAATAGGTTCTAAAACCTAAACCTAGAATAGGTTCTAAACCCTAAACCTAGAATAGGTTCTCAATCATTAACCTAGAACAGGTTATCCATTCCCGAACTACGCGGATTCTGATTCCTAGGGCAAACCCTAGGATACGTAGGCCATTTGGGAGAATCCCAAATTCGGATCTACACCTTAGTCCACTCGGACTATCCATAGATCCACTAGGATATCTATCCATATTCCAACCCAAAAGGGGTTATCCAAACCTTAGTCCACTTGGACTATCCATAGCACAGCTTAGTCCACTCGGAGTATCCATAGATCCACTAGGATATTTACCCATACTTTAGTCCACTCGGACTATCCATAGATCCACTAGGACATCCCCCCATATTTTAACCCAAATAGGGTTATCCACATCTTAGTCCACTTGGACTATCTATAGATCCACTAGGATATTATCCACATTCCAACCCAAATAGGGTTATTCTTAGATCCACTAGGACTATCTATCAGTCCACATGGACTATCCAGATCCTAACCCATAGGATTTCTCAACCTTTCAAGCATAAATTTCAACTTGAACAATAAACTTAATCATGCACAAGCATAAATCACATCCATAAACTTTAATCACACCTGAACTACGATGGTGAAACTGATTTTCAGAATAATTCCGTGATACGTAGGCAATCTGATGGATACAGATTCGGTTCAATGATATCAAACCACTTGGTTTGGTTTAATTTAATAAATAGAGTCTAGCATAGGAAAGGTATAGGAGACCGATTTCGATCGGGCGGTTTGGGTGCCTAACCCCTTCCCATAACCGTAACCTGACGCTTACCCAATCTCTGATGGACCAGAATTCCAATCTAAGGGTCATGAGTCAATCGAAGTCTTACCTTAGGGTGAGATTTCACATTTCTAAGGTCCTAGACCTAAATCTAGGTGGCGACTTCAAAAGATTTTCCATCTTTGTCCTCACAGCAGCACCTTATGGGTCAATAAACAAAATATCATGCACACACAATCTTCTACAAGTATTTGGTACAAAAATAATTGATAAACAAATAGAAAACTGTAAATCGAACTAATTTGGGATACCTTTTAATCAAAAATAAATTTTCCATATCATCAAACTGTGAACTATGTACCAAACTATAGAGTATAAAAATATGAACCAATGCAAAAAACCGCATCAAAATCCGACGCTCCTAGGGCCCACAATCGTCGATTAAAGTCTACACTTGCATTTTTGCATCTTGAACCGGTTCTGGGCAGTTCAGCCTAGGTCGGTTCGGTATGGCCTGGCTCAGTTATGGGTGGACCAAACCCACAAATTAAAACCTTTTTTTTAATCCTTTGGTCCAGACCAAACCAAACGGTCTGGACTTCAAACCGAACCACAAACCAGCGGTTTAACCATCGGTCTAACCAACCCACCCATCTGCATTCTCGGGCCCATTTCCAGGTCATTGGGTCGGGTCCTCGGGTCAGAAATTGGTGTCGTAGTTCGGGTTACTGGGTCATAAATTCGGGTCCCGTCGGTCGGGTTACTGGGTCAAACATTGGGTCTGATGGGTCGACCTCGGGCCGCATGTGCAAACCTGAGAAGGGTTCGCGCGTCCCCTTTGGCCAGCCCAGGCTGGTCTGGGCACGAGTTCGGTCCTAGACTGGCCTAGATTGGTCGGTCCAGTACGGGGCTGACCAGGTGACATCAGCCCTATCTTTTTCCCCTTTTTTTTCTTTTTCTTTTTTTTTAATTGTCGCCGACGCGTGGATCTCAAGTGCTTTTTCAGGCGGAGTGTGAGAGCGCGTCGGGTTACTTCCGGTGACCCATCTTATGTCATCGGCTTCGTTTCTCTGAGGTGTACAATCCTATATGATTTATTTTTCTTTTTAATGGTCGAAAAAAATTTTCAAGGGTCCAAACCCTGGACAGGTTCGTAGAGAATTTTGGGAGAAAAATCTCTCCATTTTCCAATCCGTTTAAACATACAATCTTTACAATGCTTTTCCATCGATCCTAGGTCTATGTAAGTGGCTCTGATACCACTGTAAGATTTTTTAGATCCTCTTTGGATTTTTCCCATGGGATTTTTCATGAACCCTAACGAACACATCACACAGATTACTAGAATACAATGGGTATTGAAAAGAGTTGATAAGACACATACCTCTTGTTGTAGATTGATTTTCAACCGTTTTCTTTGCTTTGAATGCTTGGATCAGAGTCTTCCACAGCCTGTCAGGATCCCTAGACCTTCTCTATGCGTATGGAAACAGGAGAAGAAAATAACACCATGGCTGTGGGGACTCTAACCATTGGTATTTATAATACCACCCGCAACCTTGGACTAGTCCCACAGTAGATCAGGTTGGTCCATCTCTAATCATACTTAAACCGGTTTATCTGTAACTAGACTCCCACTGAACCAACTAATCTTACAATTAATTTAGCCCATAAAATATCTTACATAGAGTTTTTCTATAATCAAATAATTAATTAAGGATTATGAGATTGATGGTAAACCATGGTTAAATCAAAAGAAGAGAATGATCCATCACCCTGGCGGAGCCATGGACATGTACACCATTGTTCTTAAACACGAATGATGAATGATAGTGCCCATGCTTTAACTGGTGGTTAGAATGAATCCATGGATGTTGGAAAGCCATAGAATGACTATTAGGGATCCTGAGTTGACCATTAAAAACTCAGATCATGTGTAAATAGATGGATCCGATGCCTTAAGGTTGGATCTGAAGCTCTTGAAGCCAGATTTGATATCTCAGTTAAACAGACAAGTGAAACGGTGTTCATAACTTAGTATGGAAGTCGAGTTTAGACCTAAAATTGGTATGTATACTATAAAAACCTGAGATTCATGTCGAAAGAATTCGGAGACCATAAGGCCACGATCTGACGTGCGGTCGATGATGAGTCGCACTACCTTGCTGTCGTGACATGTGATCGCACACATGACGAACGCCATTCTGACACCAGACTTCGATCAAACTTGGCAGGTGACTCTCTATTAATTAATTAGAATTTATTGAGGCCTTACAACCCCAAAATAGTATGTCTTGATGTGAAAATCATCACACATCATGTATACCAGAAATAAGTGTTAGTTTACACCTTGAATAAAGTTAATTACGAACTGTTATTGCAAGTCAAGACCTAAGACCAACCTTACAGAGGTTAGGTAAATTTTCTGAGGTGTTGACACTGTCAAATGACCACGTTTTTGACGTGCGGTCGACTATGTGTCACACGCCTGGTGATCGATAACCGTGCGGTCGACCACGTGCTGATCGATCACGTGCCGCACGTGATTTCGATCTCTGTTGATGACCATCTTTGGTCACTGACTATAGGATTTTTATGAGTTTGTCTATAGGCTTAGATCTTAAAAATCGAACGTCTATAAGCATTAGTTATGTTGGTTTAACTAAAAGTCCTAAAAATTAATTAAGTACATTGTTGTCTTTTATTTTAAAGCACAAGAAGCCCTTGGATAGTAAGTATGTAAACCTTAGGGATGAGAAATCAGACCCTATATGACATTAAAACCCTGACTTCATGATAAGAAGTCCTTCTTAGTATCAAAGCTTTTAGAAAGAAGTTACCGCTAGTAAATGTGCCGTCTTATGGAAGATTGATGTTTATAGCACTTGACTCCTATGGACAGCAGGCCTTCTGCAAGCGTAGACATATTCGAAAATTATGAACAGTAACGAATGAATTTAGTATGAACCCTTAGATGCTATAGCACGGTAAGCAAATAGTAAATGGAAGACATAGAACATCAAATAAGCTACTAAAATGTAAGCACTAGAATAATGACCTTAAAGAGAAGTCTATCTAATTCTATTAAATAACGCATTAACAAATATTGTTGTTTATGATTTTAAATCCTTAGCTATAAGAACTCCGGTAGACAGCTACTTGAATGGTTTGCCAATGATTACTCTTTAATTGACAGTAAGGGAACTAAAACTTTGTTTGGTAGATTAGTTCTTTTAAATTATACTAAGTGATGTTATGAGATTGATAACATTTTTTTTTTTTTTGTGATAACATGTCATCCAATAAACTATATTTTTTGCTTATACATATGCATTCTCTTGTGTGTGATCAGTGTAACTAGTAGTGGTTTGAAAGCAGGGTGAAATGGGATGCCTCATGACCTTTCCATGAAAGGTAGAGATGGTCTTGATGATTCATGATGTCTGGTTATGTCAGTAAGGAGGAAGGTGGGTGGAATGGATCACTTGCACCACTTCTTATTGGCGCTATTTTATATTGATTGTATGTAACCTAGCCAAGTCACGATGTCCTAAGTGAGGATTAGATGAGGTCGAAAGCTTGGAGAAATTACAGTCCAGTAATATGACTAATTATGTAGACATGGTTAGTCGAACATAAATATATCGATAGTTGTACCCCTAACATTAGGGGGTTATGTAATGGCTTAGATGCAATAAAAATATGGTATGAACATAGTTGCGATACTTCCCATATCCGACATAGTTTGGATTGGGGGACAAGTCGACTACTGGGATTATCATCAACTTAAGTGCCACAAGGTAGACTTGGGATGAGTTCTGGACAGGTAGCCTATAAGACCCGCACTCCATTAACCTGATCTAAACCTTTCATTCATGTCGTAACAGGTCTTCCAATCATCACTGGGCCAGAGGGGACGAGCGGATGATAACCAGGTATGAAAACAAATCAGAATTAGGAATGATATTTTCATAACGATCGATGGTACCGGTCGACCGGTATAGCTTGCGCAGCAGAGCACTTAGATCCGGAAACAGATGTCGCACCCCAATTCCGTACTATTTAGAATGGTGTGATGAATCGCTAATAAACCAACGGTTCAATCAGGATCTCAAATAGGCTGTGTCCGTTTGCATAAACCATACACATCCACAACCATAATTAGAGTAAATAAACAATAGCGAAAGACTTATATATTAAATGAACTGAGAATTCTAAGAGTGATAACATAAATAAAATATCCAATTACCTTCATTTGACTAAGACAGAAGTAAGTAAAATAATCAATTACATTTTCTATATAATCTAAACAAAATCTAATAAAAAACGCATGAGTTGCATTCGCATGACGAATCATGCGACTCCATCATAACTTCAGCGTCCATCGCCGCAGCATGTCTGTACATAGGGGCATTTATATAATCTTCTACAGTTGTACCTGCATCATCAACTAAAAACATTCGACATTGAAAGGGTGAGCACACATCACGGCTCAGTGAGCAAACAAAACAATGCAACAAACATATACATGCATTCAATTCATATCTTTGGTCTAGTTCATAATTTTGCAATGTGCTATAGAAAGGTTTGGTGGCCGCCACACCTCTATACATAGGGTGTTTAAGCCCACCCAACGGATCAAACACCATTGTCGTCCAAATCCACCCCACCATGGAATAGAGATAGAGCTAAAGTGTCCGGATCAAACACCGCATAACACCTCCCCTGATGCCCTACCCATACCAAAGCCCCTGTTGGCGAGGGCTTGCAAACTGGGCTCGCAACTAACCAATCCTAATATCAAACAGTGTATCCAAGGCCTCACCCCAGCATCCCTCAATACGTCCATAGAGATAGAGTTAAGGCCCCTCGGCAGAGTCAGAGACTACACGGTCCGAGATCACCTCCCCTAATGCCCTACGACATAATTGTAAGACCCGTATCAAACTAACCGGTCTTACCACCTTGTACCAGGTCTACCTATCATGGTCGAGCCAAGTGGACCAAGTGCGTGAAGAAAATCACAAGACCAGGTATGAGTCTAACCCAAAAACAGTAAATGTGAGGGTAGGGTTGCATGCCTAAATAGGTAGGGTCAACCCCACCTCAACAGAAGTTCAACCTATGATTTTCTAGTCGTAGGGTCGCATGATTAGAAAAACGTAGGAACGAAGGATCCTGCGACCCTACGTCCGACCCTACGATGACAGACAAAAACCGTAAATTAGAAAACTTTCCTAATTCCAAGGGGTTCTTTCCTAAACTCAATGGGACTTGTTTTGGAGGGTTTTCCTCTATAAATAGGACGTCCCTTAGCCTTTTTCACTCATTTTAGAACCCTAATTGAAAGTGAGAAAAGATAAAGAGAAGGAAAAGAAGAAGAGAAGAAAAATTGAAGAAAAGACTAAAGAAGAGGAAGAACTTCAGAGAAACCTCTGAATCTCAGCCAACTTCAGGTATGAATCTAAGGCCCTTCATAAAGTAAGAGCCTAGAATAGATTAGGAATAAGCTAGAATTAAGAGAAACCCAAATCATCCATCCATGGACAAGTTCTAAAGGAATCCATGGAAGTAATCATCATAGGCAATGGAAAGTGTGTAAAAATCATAGTTATGAGCCATAGAACAATCTTAGAATGGACCTACAAGACCACCAGATCGACCACATGCCCTTGGGAAGTCCCAGGGAGGGTGTGATCGCATGTAGGGTATATTGGTAATCGACCCCACGTCCGACCCTACACCCTAGGGTCGATTGGTAACCGACCCTAAGTGCTGCCCTACCTGCGACCCTACGATTTCAGTTAGTCTAAATTTGTTAAAATTAATTCTAATTAAAAATCTATCGACTTGTTAGACATTTCTATTGATTTAAAGGTGATTCATAAAGCTTGAACAAGGATCTACACTCAATTAAAGGTGAGGGAGCAAGACCTAAACTAATTGGCTAATAATAAACTATTTTCATTTATTGAGTCCAATACCATTTATGATTCTATGATTGTATGATTGTAATGTGTATATCACATGTCATCTACTATTCCTATTATTATTGTTCATGCATATTTAATTCAGTTTATTTACAACATGATGATGATGATGATGCTAGGAATAAAGGCATGTGATTGTTTGTGTGTGGTTAGTGTACTTGATGCGAGTGGGGCATCAGGGGAAGTGTGATGCGGTGCGGTCCTAAGAACTTTAGCCCTATCTCTACTCAAGTCTTGTCCACTGATATCGTCGTATCTCCATTACCTTAGCAGAACTATTACGTCGTAGGGCATCAGGGGAGGTGGTCTCAGATCGTGTAGTCTCTGACTTTGTCGGGGGGCCTTAGCTCTATCTCTATGAACGTACTGAGGGATGCTGGGGTGAGGCCTTGGATACACTGTTTGACTTTAGGATTGGTTAGTTGCGAGCCCATTTTTCAAGCCCTCGCCAACAGGGGCTTACGTATTGGTATGGGTAGAGCATCAGGGAAAGTGTGATGCGGTGCGGTCCTAAGCACTTTAGCTCTATCTCTATTCCATGGTGGGGTGGATGTGGACGAAAATGGTGTTTGATCCATTGGGTGGGCTTACAGACCCTGTATATAGAGGTGAGGCGGCCACCAAACCTTTCTATAGCACATTGCAAACTTATGAACCAGACCAAAGATATGAATTGAATGCATGCATATGCTTGTTGCATTGTTTTGTTTACTCACTGAGCCGTGTTGTGTGCTCACCCTTTCAACGTCGAATGCTTTTAGTTGATGACGCAGGTACCACGTTTGAAGACTATATGAATGCTCCTATGTATAGACATGCGGCGACGATGGACGCTGAAGTTATGGTGGAGTCACATGATTCGTCATGCGAGTGCAACTCTTGTGTTTTCGATTAGAATTTTATTTAATTTATACAGACGTTGTAATTGATTAAATATTTTATTTTATGTCTTATTCAATAGAGAATAATTAGATAATTTATTATTTTATAATGGTTAGACTCTCAGTTCATTAGTATAAAGACTTTCGCTATTGTATATTTACTCTAATTATTGTTGTGGATGTGTATGGTTTAAGCAATCAGACACAGCCTATTCGAGATCCTGGTTAAACTATTGGTTAATTAGCGGTTCATCACACCATTTTGAATAGTACGGAATTGGGGTGTGACAGTAATAGTTATGCTAAGGTAATGGCGATACGACGATGTTAATGGACAAGACTTGAGTAGAGATAGAGCTAAAGTGCCCGGATCAAACACCGCATAACACTCCCCCTGATGCCCCACTCCCATCAAGTACACTAACCACACACGTACATTCACATGCCTATTTCTAGCATCATCATCATTACCATGTTATAAATAAATGAAATTAAATATGCATGAACAGTAACAACAGGAATAGTGGATGACATGTGATATGCACATTACAATCATACAAACATATAATCATTCATGGTATTGGACTCAATAAACAAAAACAGTTATTATTAGCCGATTAGTTTAGGTCTTGTTCCCTCACCTTTGATTAAGTGTAGATCCTCGTTCAAGCTTTATGAATCACCTTTAAATCACTAGAAAGACCTAACAAGTTGATAGATTTAATTAGAATTAATTCTAATAAATTTAGACTAGCTAAAATCGTATGGTCGTAGGTAGGGTAGCACCTAGGGTAGCAGCTTTCTGCGATCCTAGGGTGTAGGGTCAGACTTGGGGTCGCATCTTATTCGACCCTACGTGCGACCACACCCTCCCTGGGACTTCCCGAGGACATGTGGTCGATTCTGTGGTCTTGTAGGGCCGGATATCATTCGACCCTACGTGCGACCACACGTATTCTGAGTCGACCTTTCATTCTAAAGTCCATTTTTCATGTTTGGATCCTTTGGCTTACTTTCATGGTCCATTCTATGATTGTTCTATGACTCAAACTATGATTTTTACACACTTTTCATTGCCTATGATGATTACTTCCATGGATTCCTTTGGAACTCGTCCATGGATAGATGATTTGAATTTATCTTAATCCTAACTTCTTCATAATCTATTCTAGGCTCTTAATTTATGAAGGGAATTAGGTTCATACCTGAAGTTGGCTGAGATTCAAAGGTTTCTCTTAACTTCCTCTTCTTCCTTAGTCTTTTTCTCAATTTTCCTTCTCTTCTTCTTTTTCTTCTCTTTCTCTTTCTCTCACTTTCAATTAGGGTTCTAAAATGAGTAAAAGAGGCTATGGGACATCCTATTTATAGAGGAAAACCTTCCAAAATAAGTCCCATTTAGTTTAGGAAAGAACCCTTTTTGAATTAGGAAGGTTTCCTAATTTACGATTTATGTCTGTCATCGTAGGGTCGGACGTAGGGTCGCAGAATCCGTCGACCCTACATTTTTCTAGTCATGCGACCCTACGACTAGAAAGTCATGGGTTGGACTTCTGTTGAGGTGGGGTCAACCCTACCTATTTAGGCATGCGACCCTTCCCTCACATTTACTATTTTTGGGTTAGACTCATACCTGGTCTTGTGATTTCTTCATGCACTTGGTCCACTTGGCTCGACCATGATAGGTAGACCTGATACAAGGTGGTAAGACCGGTGTTCGATACGGGTCTTACAACTCCCCCCTTATTAAAAATTCCATCCTCGAAATTTGTACATACCTTCCAAGTCGAAAAGGTGGGGATATTGTTTCCGCATAGCATTCTCTTCTTCCCATGTGATCTCTTCTATATCTTACCTTCTCCAGGTAACCTTAACATAGTAGATGTCACGGTTGCGTAGTCGTTGAACCTTTCGATTTGTGATCTCAGTTGGTGCTACTTCGAATATCAAATCATCGATTAAATCTGGTAGATCTGCTGTCAAAACGTGCGTTGGATCTCTAACATACTTCTTTAATAATGAGATATGAAATACATCATGCACACTTGACATGGATGGTGGTAGTGCTAACTGATAAGCTATTTTTTCACGTCTGGCTAAAATGTCATATGGTCCGACATATCTCGGACTTAGTTTCCCTTTCTGTCCAAATCGTTTTAAACCTAGCATAGGTGATACTTTCAAGAATACCTTATCACCTATGGCAAATTCAAGGTCTCTGTGTCGAGTATCTGCATACTGTTTCTGACGATTCTGAGCTATTCTAACTATTTCCTTGATAATATCGACTACTCGACAAGTCTCTTCAACAAATTCTAGTCCAACGATGCTACGTTCACCAACTTCATTCCAAAACAAAGGAGTTTGACACTTCCTACCATACAGTGCTTCATAGGGTGACATCTATATAGTAGCCTGATAGCTGTTGTTAGGCGAACTCGATCAATGGTAGTTTCTCATCCCATGATCCTTTAAAATCAATTACACAGGCTCGAAGCATGTCTTCTAAAATCTGAATGGTACGCTCCGACTGTCTGTCTGTCTGAGGATGGAATGCAGTACCGAACTTTAACGTTGTACCCATAGCCTTTTGCAATCCTTCCCAAAACTTTGAAGTAAAGTGTGGGTCTCTATCGGACACAGTGCATTCAGGTACACCATGTAATCTGACAATGTTATCCACATATAGCTTGGCTAACCTCTCCAGGGTATACTGTGGTCGTATAGCTATAAAGCGAGCTGTCTTAGTTAGACGATCTACAATCACCCAGACCGCGTTAACTACTCGAGGAGTCAATGGTAATCCGGTGATGAAGTCCATAGTGATGCAGTCCCATTTCCATGATGGCTCTGGTAGTGGCTGCAACAGTCCTGCAGGTTTTTGTCGTTCAGCCTTCACCCTCTGGCAATTTAGGCATTGAGACACGAATTTAGCTATATCTGCTTTCATTCCTCTCCACCAATATAATTTCTTCAAATCATGATGCATCTTTGTACTTCTAGGATGTACCGAATAGGCGGTGGTGTGAGCTTCCTTCATTAGTCGGTGTCTAATGTCCAAATTTTCTGTTTCAGGAACACATATTCTTCCTTTGTACTTCAGTACCTTTTCATCATCTAAGGTGAACTCAGGAATGGTCTTACCTTTTTCGATGAAATCTTGTACCGTTCTCAGATAAGGGTCTGATTTAATAGCTGCTTTCACTTCATCAATTATATCAGGTACAATTTTCTACGTTGCGAACATATTTGAAAACAGATGAATAAATCCTTGGTTGGTTGATTCACCCGTTGCATCTATCACAAACTGCTCATTACCGTAATTGAATATTTTTCCTGTAGTACACATTGCTGCAGTCGTGTTAACCTCTCCTTGAGATTTTATCATTGCTTTTTTGCTTAGCGCATCAGCAACTACATTAGCCTTTCCCGGATGATACTGGATATCACAATCATAATCCTTCAATAATTCCAGCCATCTTTTTTGTCTCATGTTCAACTCCTTTTGATTAAATAGATAAGTAAGACTCTTATGATATGATTTAATCTGAAATTTCTCTCCATACCAATAATGTCTCCATATCTTGACAGAATGTACTACTACTGCTAGTTCCAAGTCATGAGTGGGATAGTTCTTCTCATGTGTCTTCAATTGTCTTGAGGCATACACAATTACTTATTCTCCTTGCATAAGTACACATCCTAAACCCATTCCAGACGCATCAGTGTACAAGATGAATGGCTGTCCTGGAATAGGAATAGTCAAGATCAGAGTAGATATCAATCTAGCCTTCAATGTTTAGAAATTTTTAACATTTATCAGTCCAAACAAAATTTTCTCCTTTCTTAGTCAAACTGGTGAGAGGTACAAAAATTCTGGAATAGTCTTCCACGAATCATCGGTAATACCCAGCTAGACCTAGAAAACTTCTAATTTTTGCAACTCTCTTCGGTGCTTCCCACTTCACAATGGCTTCAATCTTGCTAGGATCCACTTTAATTCCTTCAGCGGATACAACATGGCCTATGAAAGCAACCTCATTTGGCCAAAATTCACACTTTGTAAATTTGGCGTAAAGCTTCTCTTTCCTCAATCGCTGCAGAGCGGCTCTTAGATTCATGACATGAGTTTCCTTGTCCTTGGAGTAGACCAATATATCATCAATAAACACAATGATCGATGTATCCAACATATCATGGAATACCCGATTCATGAGTTCCATAAAAGTTGCGGGTGCGTTAGTTAATCCAAAAAACATGACTAAAAATTCATAATGTTCATCTCTTGTTCTAAATGCTGTCATTGGAATATCACCGTCCTTAATCTTCAACTAATGGTATCCTGACCGAAGATCGATTTTGGAGAACACCTTGGCACCTTGCAACTGATCGAACAAGCCATCGATCCGGGCAATGGATACCGATTCTTGATTGTCAGCTTATTTAATTCTTGATAGTCTATACACAGTCGAACGCTACCGTCCTTATTCTTTACAAATAATACTGGCGCTCCCCATGGTGATATGCTAGGTCTGATGTAACCCTTGTCCAGTAATTCCTGTAACTGTACTTTTAATTCCTTCAATTCAATAGGAGCCATTCTATAGAATGCTTTAGATACTGGTGCGGCTCCGAGTATCAGATCTATAACGAACTCTGTCGCTTGGTCGGGTGGTAGTCCTGGTAGTTCTTTTGAAAATACATCTAGAAAGTCACGCACAACATCAATATCCTCCATTCGTGGTGCTTCCTTGGTGAGGTCGACCACTGATACTAAATACCCAACTCCTCTTTTCTCGAGGCATTTCCCAGCCTTTAATGCAGAGAGGATGAGTTTTCGTTTACGGGGAAGTTGGTTCACGCAAAAACTAAACTCTGCTCCTTCCTTGTCTTTAAATGTCAGCTTCTTTTTTGCACATAATAGGTTTGTAGAATGCCGAGCTAACCAGTCCATTCCCAAGATGATGTCAAAGTCTGTCATCTCAAGTTGAATCAAGGCTGCATCCAAAGTCTTCTTGTCAATAAGAACTGAACATGGTCCATAACCCTTTTCTAATTTCGCTTCTAATCCCATCGGCGATCGTACAAGCAGTTTGTAGTCTAACGATCTAAGGGGTAGATTCAGCTTCTTTCCAAATGACACATATATAAAAGAATGAATAGCTCCAGAATCAAAGAGTAATCTAGCGGGTATGCCATTAATAGGTACAATACCTGTGATTTGTTTTAGTTTTAGTCTACAAGATCACACAATGTAACACAAATGAAAGGTTCAGGTCATACCTGTGACCACATCAAGCGATGCGACAGCATCCTCAGATGTAACAGCATAAACCTTTCCTTGCTGTAGCTGCTTCCTGGGTTTAGGACACTCTCGGAAATAATGTCCCCCTTGATTGTAGTTATAGCATTTTACTCCTTCACTATTTTGCTTTTGTTGCGGTTGAGCTACTGGAGTAGTCTTGGCTGCAACATTGAAGCCTTGAGTACGAAAGGGTTTGAATGTCCTTGTATTCCCTCCATTGTATGAATTTCCGTTTGGCCTTTTAATACCCCTATTTTGAGCAAAATAGCTCTCTTCCTGGCTTGACTCTATTACTTGAGCAATCTGTACTGCTTCATCGTAGACTTTCTTCTCCAGTCCCAGAACATGCTCGTGAATGCTTCCCCTAAGTCCCATGACGAACCTTTGGGTCTTTGTATTTTCCTCTTGCATGCTAACGGGTGTAAAGAAAAACAGCTCCTCATAATGCTGTTGGTATGCATCCACAGTCATCTGGCCCTGATATAGACTCAGGAACTCTCTCTCCATAGAATCCCTGAAACTTCTGGGGAAGTACTTCTCAAAGAATGCCTCTTTATATATAGCCCAGGTCAATTGGGTGTGCTTTGTTAATAGATAAGTCCGTGTGGACTTCCACCAGTGGTGTGCATCGCCTTTCAGCATGAAGGTTGCATACAACACTTTTTCCTCTTCATTCACAGTCATCATCATAAAATTTCTTTCCATTTCATCAATCCAGTGTGCTGGCCACAAAGGATCTGCTCGCTTACCATTATATTCTTTGGGCTTCATCTTCAGAAAATGCTCGATCAGTCAGGAGTGGTCCAGCTGATACGGAGCATAGGCCCCATACATAGGTGGTTGATACTGGTAACTACCTTGAGCTACCTTAGGATTCTGTACTTGAGCCGGCATGACTGGTGTTTGAGGTGCGTGGGGTACCATGTTGCTTCCCCCTGGTACTGTGCTAACCTGCCCTACTGGCATAGGTGTCGTATGTGTAGCTGGAAAAGCCATGCCTCTAGCAGTCTGCATATTGGCTTGCACCTACTGTATTTGCTGCAGCTGTTGAGCCAAGTTCATTACTGCTGTAGCCAGATCTGTAGGTGGGGTTGGCAAGTTTGTAGGATTTTCCTGGCCACTAGCTACTGGCGGTGCCGTATTCAGATTTTCCTGTGCTTCATGATTTACATGGCTGTCTTCCTCCACAGATGGTGGTGGTGGTGGAATTGGGTTACGA
This sequence comes from Protea cynaroides, assembly GCA_028583415.1. Lineage (NCBI taxonomy): Eukaryota > Viridiplantae > Streptophyta > Magnoliopsida > Proteales > Proteaceae > Protea > Protea cynaroides. The sequence goes on along the minus strand of CM053274.1, from coordinate 50,859,409 downwards.
CCTCGTCTGGTCACCCTTCACCCAGCCATTTCCTGTTCTGGTGGTGGTAGTGTCTGAAAACAATCATAGCACATGTGAGGCAATCAATATAAGTTGTTCTCAAGTAAAAATCCATCTAATTAATATAAATTTCTAATTTTTCAGATCATTCTGACAAAATACTATATTTTCCATCGTAGTGTCGATGGTAGGGTCGGTCCTTATGTGACCCTAGGGTATGCGACCCTAAGAACACTGTCAGCTGGCCGAGAGCCTAGGGTCGATGGTAGGGTCGGTATATGTCCGACCCTAGGTCTGACCCATGGTTCTCTGTCGGATCACCGAGAGCCTAGGGTCGATGGTAGGGTCTGACGTAGGGTCACATATTTTGGTCGAATTCTGCGACCCTACGATCCAGAATCAGGTTTTTAAACCCGATTTTGGATTCATTTCTCATTCTTTCTCCTTTCTTCCAACTCAACTCGTTTCCTGAATTGCTACAGTATCGACTCCTAGTGTTTGGTGATCATTCCTTCCGTTTGCGACTTTCGCCCTTTCTCTAAAGGTATGCTCTCTACGTTTCCGCATTTTTAAGTTTTCTAAACTAGGTTTTTATCCATTTACATCATTTTCTTCAAATTAAATTTTTTCTAACCATAAAAATTTAATTTTTATAGGGGGATTTTGCTATTGGTCACCCAATGGACAAAAGCCCTAAAAAATATTTGAGTTTCATCGGTTGGTTATCGAGAAACTTGAAATTTTCCATTTTTGACCTAATTTTCGAGATTTTTTGAATTTATTGAAATTTTTTCAAATTCAATCTTTCTAGATTAAATTTCCAACTGTATGAGCCTTGCAAGATGGTTTGGAACCTATGTAAGTCCTCCTACCCAAGTGTTTGGGTGAAAAGTGAGGCTTTTGGCCAATTCATGCCGTTATAATGCCGAAATTTTTTTGAATTTTTTCACCATTACTAATCTATTATTTGTTTTTCTTTGTTTTGCCAGATAGTATGGCTTGTACCAAGGTTCCTAGGACTCATGACCTAGTTTGTTTCCGCTCTAATGAAGCCGAAGCTCGGTATGCTCGCTATAAGCGTAAGAAAGTAGAAGGGGACCGCTGTGTGCACTTGGCTAGTCTAGCCTTGTTCAACGTCGAGGGTGCTTTTGATGGCATGGGCTGGCTCCCTGTGATCACCTATGAGGCTTGTACCCGTCCTGATCTGGTGAGACAGTTCTATTGCAATCTCCAGGTAGTGGGGGATCGCAATGACACAAAGAGAGGTAGGGAGCTCAGGATCACGAGCTATGTCAAAGGGGTAGAGGTTTCATTTGACTACCAGCAGTTGGCTGATCTTTTGGGCATATCAAATGATGGCCCTTTGGTGTACTATGCTCCCAAGGAGCCCCAGTTCCTATCCTTGGAGATGCGTGCTGAGATTGACAGTCAGCTTATTAGAGATGATCGCTGGGAGATGAAAGCGATCAACCTACGTCCAGAGCCTCGGGTGTACTGCAAGATCATCCAGTACAACCTGATACCCCAGAGTGGATATTATAAGAGGATCTCCCAGTTGACTCAGTATGTCCTCTACTGCATTTGCACTAGGCAGCCTGTCTGCCTACCTTACATTATCATGAGGACGATGATCTGTGCTACGCTGCATGGTCAGCTAGGCAACCTGCCCTACGGACGTCTGATCACTACACTGCTCACCCCCCTAGGCGTTGATTTAGTAGATGAGAGGATTCAGGAGAAGACCTTCTCATCGGATCTTGACTGGGAGGCCATCTGTAGAATGGGTATGCCGGATGCTCAGGTCAGTGATGATGAGAGAAACGCTCTGGTGCGTCGTCATACTCGACTAGAGACAGCAGACGCTGAGGCGACAACAGCAGTAGCAGTCGGAGCAGGGGTTCATGGGGGTGATGCCGAGGATGATGATTGTATATTTATGGATGTAGATGTCATACCTCCTCCAACACCTCTACATTCTACTGGAGCTGGTCCATCTCGGGCTCCTTCACACATGGCTAGTCCCTCACACCCACCATCTGATGATATGATGGGATTACTACGTATGATCAGAGAGGCCCAACGTGCAACAGACTTGAGAGTGGGAGAGCTTCTAGATGCTCAGCGCACGACAGATAGGAGAGTGGGTGAGCTTCTAGATGCTCAGCGTACATCTGATTAGCGGATGACCGGGTTGACAGCTAGTCTCTAGACGACCCAGACTTAGGTAGCCTGATTGACTAGAGTGTATGCTGAGGACTACGATAGAGATCGCGATGCACCTCCTCCTCCATCACCTCCAGCTCCATGATGTATATTTTCTTTTTATCCTTCTTTGTACTACAGAGTAACTGTCCGGGTTGTGGACTGTACTCTACTTTGGATATGTATAAACATGCTTTTTATTTCATGTATATGAAATATGTTTCTCCTTTTATATATGCATTATTCTCTTTCTTTAATTTTGTCTCAAACAACACAGGTGCTTATAGTGTGTTCTTATTACAACTTTTAATTTTATCCTAACTCAGTTCATAACTTTTTGTGGAAGTATTCTGGTTTAATAGACAGGGCCTGAGAGCTTTGATACCAAGTTGTCACACCCCAATTCCACACTATTCAGAATGGTGTGATGAATTCCTAATAAACCATGGTTCAACTAGGATCTCAAATAGGATGTGTCCGTTTGCTTAAACCATACACATCCACAACCATAATCAGAGTAAATAAATAATAGCAGAAGACTTATTTATTAAATGAACTGAGATTCTAAGAGTGATAACATAAATAAAATATCCAATTATCTTTATTTGACTAAGACATAAGTAAGTAAAATAATCAATTACATTTTTTGTATAATCTAAACAAAATCTAATAAAAAACGCATGAGTTGCATTCGCATGATGAATCATGCGACTCCATCATAACTTCAGCGTCCATCGCCGCAGCATTTCCGTACATAGGGGCATTTATTTAATCATCTACAGTCGTACCTACATCATCAACTAAAAACATTCAACGTCGAAAGGGTGAGCACGCATCATGGCTCAGTGAGCAAACAAAATAATGCAACAAACATATGCATGCATTCAATTCATATCTTTGGTCTGGTCCATAAGTTTGCAATGTGCTATAGAAAGGTTTGGTGGTCATTGCACCTCTATACACAGGGTGAGTAAGCCCACCCAACGGATCAAACACCATTTTCGTCCACATCCACCCCACCATGGAATAGAGATAGAGCTAAAGTGTTCGGATCAAACACCGCATAACACCCCCCCTGATGCCCTACCCATATCAACACATAAACCCCTGTTGGCGAGGGATTGCAAACTGGGCTCGCAACTAACCAATCCTAATGTCAAACAGTATATCTAAGGCCTCACCCCAGCATCCCTCAATACGTCCATAGAGATAGAGCTAAGGCCCCCCGACAGAGTCAGAGACTACACGGCCTGAGACCACCTCCCCTAACGCCCTACGACATAATAGTTCTGCTAAGGTAATGGCGATACGACGATGATAGTAGACAAGACTTGAGTAGAGATAGAGCTAAAGTGCCCGGATCAAACACCGCATAATACTTCCCCTGATGCCCCACTCGCATCAAGTACACTAACCACCCACATACATTCACATGCCTATTCCTAGCATCATCATCATCATCATGTTATAAATAAACGAAATTAAATATGCATGAACAGTAACAACAGGAATAGTGGATGACATGTGATATGCACATTACAATAATACAAACATAGAATCATTCATGGTATTGGACTCAATAAACAAAAACAGTTATTATTAGCCGATTAGTTTAGGTCTTGTTCCCTCACCTTTGATTAAGTATAGATCCTCGTTCAAGCTTTATGAATCACCTTTAAATCACTAGAAAGACCTAACAAGTTGATAGATTTTAATTAGAATTAATTCTAATAAATTTAGACTAGCTGAAATCGTAGGGTTGCAGGTAGGGTAGCACCTAGGGTAGCAGTTTTCTACGACCCTAGGGTGTAGGGTCGGACGTGGGGTCGGATCCTATTCGACCCTACGTGCGACCACACCCTCCCTGGGACTTCCCGAGGGCATGTGGTCGATTCTGTGGTGTTGTAGGGTCGGATATCATTCGACCCTACGTGCGAACACACGTATTCTGAGTCGACCTTTCGTTCTAAAGTCCATTCTTTCATGTTTGGATCCTTTGGCTTACTTTCATGGTCCATTCTATGATTGTTTTATGACTCAAACTATGATTTTTACACACTTTCCATTGCCTATGATGATTACTTCCATGGATTCCCTTGGAACTCGTCCATGGATGGATGATTTGGGTTTATCTTAATCCTAACTTCTTCATAATCTATTTTTGGCTCTTAATTTATGAAGGGAATTAGGTTCATACCTGAAGTTGGCCGAGATTCAAAGGTTTCTCTAAACTTCCTCCTCTTCCTTAGTCTTTTCTTCAATTTTCCTTCTGTTCTTCTTTTCCTTCTCTTTCTCTTTCTCTCACTTTTAATTACGGTTCTAAAAGAAGTGAAAGAGTCTAAGGGATGTCCTATTTATAGAGGAAAACCCTCCAAAATAAGTCCCATCGAGTTTAGGAAAGAACCCTTTTTGAATTAGGAAGGTTTCTTAATTTACGGTTTCTGTCTGTCATCGTAGGGTCGGACGTAGGGTCGCAGAATCCATCGACCCTACATTTTTCTAGTCATGCGACCCTACGACTAGAATGTCATGGGTTGGATTTCTGTTGAGGTGGGGTCGACCCTACCTGTTTAGGCATGCGACCCTACCCTCACATTTACTGTTTTTGGGTTAGACTCATACCTGGTCTTGTGATTTCTTCACGCACTTCGTCCACTTGGCTCGACTGTGATAGGTAGACCTGATACAAGGTGGTAAGATCGGTTAGATCGATATAGGTCTTACAACATCTCTGCGGGTCCCACTTTCTAAATTCTAAATCGAAAGACTTTCCTAATGTTAGGGGGCTTCCTAAACTCAATCCTAGCCTATATAAGGACCCCTATACCTCCTTAAATCCCTTTCATTGATCCTCACAAACCCTAGAGAGGAGAAAGAAATTGAAGAAGGAGAAGAAGCTAGGAAGGAGAGGGAAGAGCCGCCATTGTCGTTGGACGAAGAACACATTACCGTGAACCAACGTAAGTGCTTAAACCTTCCTCTACGTTAAGCTTTCTAGAATGATTAGTCATGATTAGATCAATACCATGTAAGGCGAACTGTTGATCTAAATCTGAATTTGCCGTCAAACCCTAATCCAGTCAGTAAACCCTAGATTCAAGTTCTAGGTTGAAGATCATCGAAACTAGGACTTGAATGGAGTTGGAAACAACTCTAACTCAGTGCTCGGACCTAGAATGTATAGGAAAAACCCTATAATCAATAGGGGGTGATCGATAGAAGGCGAGAACCGGATGTATGGTCTTCCAAAGACATACCGGTCGACCATACCAGTCGCACCCTATGCGACTGGTCTCTCCCGGAGGCTGGTCTGTGGGGACTGGTTGACCATACCGGTCGTATCTTTCCCCACAGTGCCGCGATCGGTACCTGTGACCGGTCTGCTTTGTGAGAAGTGTTTTTGACCCAGTTGGTTTTTCGACCAACGTGAATCCTAAGAAAACTATTCTAACTCAACCCTAACATCGTATAGGACCTTGTGATAGCAAGTTTGGATTCTGTGACGTGGAGTAAGCTATCAAACAAGTGTCAGGTAAGGGAATCAGACCTAAACCCTAATAATTTAATAACAGTAAAATGTTATTAATAATTATGATTCTATAGACTGATGTTTGTGCATACTCGGATGTCATCTTTACTTTTAGTTATTATATTATTCACGCATACTCGCTATGCTAGGATGTGACTGTTAGGCATGTGATTATTTTCGTTGATGTGTGGAATAGGAAGGGCCTGGGGTCTGGGATCATTCCTCACACTAGCACCTTTTCCTATCGTTCTGTCTTAGCATGCTTGGTGCGGGTAGGGTATCAGGGGGAGGAAGTGGCATTGTGGACTCTGACCTGACCATTAAACTCTAGCTCTATCTATATGTCGTAGGGAGCTGTGCTGGGATAGGGCCTACTGTGATGACATATAGGATTGGTTAGTTGCGAGCCCAGTTTGCAAGCCCTCGCCAATAGGGGCTTACGTGTTGGTATGGGTAGGATATCAGGGGAAGGTGTTGGCGGTGTTTGATCCGGATGCTTTAGCTCTATCTCTATTCCATGGTGGGTGCATGTGGGGCGATAGTGGTGTTTGATCCATTAGACGGCTTCACACACTCGTGTATAGAGGTGCGGTAGCCACCAATCCTTTCTATAACACATTCCAAACTTAAACCAGACCATAATGTGAATGTTACTCATGCATATGTTTGTTGCATTGTCTGATTGTCTTACTGAGCTAAGTTGTGAGCTCACCCTTGTGTACACACTATTTTTAGATGTTGATGCAGGTTATACTGTAGAGGACTATGTGGATGCTCCGACGTATGGAGGTGTTACTGCTTTAGAAGTGCAAGCAGGAGAGGACGAGCATGACGCTTTATGCGAGTGCCCTTTCTGCGTGTACCTCTAGGATTTGTTTAGTTTATTTATTTATTTTCAGTTGGTTTATAAATTTATGTAAGGATACTTATTTACATTTTAGTGTGGAGAATAATTGGATATTTTATTTAAATTATCAATAGACAAGTAGTGGTTGGATTTTGGAGTACCCAATACTGATAGAGCTCAATTTTCCATGGTGTGTGGTTTGGTAGACATTTAAAATAATAGATAACCATGGGAAATCCACTGCTACGCATTTTCCACTACCCCTAAGCCTATTCTTTGAATACTGATGGATGAGCCAAAAAAATATTATACAAATTAATGGAGACCTACAGCACCGACCTTCTTAATTCGCGTGAATCATCAATTAGAGATAAATTATCAATATTGAATGCTATAAGTAAAGGACAAATGTCCCAACAAAGAGTTGATATACATGGCATATTATTTTGTTTGAATTGTGTTGTATTAGGGGTGTAAAAACGGGTTGGTTTGGTCCGGATTTGGTTTGGGTTAATCAAGTTTCATTCTTCTACACCTCAACTCGATTAAGGCACAATAAAAAAAATTTTGGTTTTGGTCTGGTTTCAGTTTTGGTCTAGTTTAGTTTTGGGCTTTTATTGGGCTGGCAAATGAGTTCTTATTAGTCCACTATAGCTTTGGTTTCGGTTTACTATATGTATCTATAGTAACAAGTTGGCTTAATAGGCTCCATGGGGTCATTATCAAGTCGATTTTGTTTTGGTATTGGTTTACTATATGTATATTCAATAAATTGTTGGATTAATGGGCTTTTATCTGTCCATTATAGGACTGGTTTGTTTTTAGTCCTATTGGTCTGGTTAGATTCAGACTTATCAATTGGTTTGGTCCAGTTTTGATTTTTCACTGGATTCTAAAACCACAGCTCATCTACCAATGACCCAATAAAATTTGGTTTTGATTTGTAAGACCCGTATTAAACTAACCGGTCTTACCACCTTGTACCAGGTCTACCTATCATGGTCGAGCCAAGTGGACCAAGTGCGTGAAGGAAATCACAAAACCAGGTATGAATTTGACCCAAAAACAGTAAATATGAGGGTAGGGTCGCATGCCTAAACAGGTAGGGTCGACCCCACCTCAATAGAAGTCCAACCTATGATTTTCTAGTCCTAGGGTCGCCTGACTAGAAGAATGTAGGGACGACGGATCCTGCGACCCTACGTGCGACCCTATGATGATAAACTGAAACCGTAAATTAGCAAACTTTCCTAATTTCAAGGGGTCCTTTTCTAATCTCGATGAGACTTATTTTAGAGGGTTTTTCTCTATAAATAGGACGTCCCATAGCCTTTTTCACTCCTTTTAGAACCCTAATTGAAAGTGAGAGAAAGGGAAAGAGAAGGAAGAGAAGAAGAGAAGGAAAATTGAAGAAAAGACTAAGGAAGATGAGGAACTTCAGAGAAACTTCTGAATCTCAGCCAACTTCAGGTATGAGTCTAATTCCCTTCATAGATTAAGAGCCTAGAATGGAATATGAAGAAGTTAGGAATAGGAGAAACCCAAATCATCAATCAATGGATGAGTTTCAAAGGAATCCATGGAAGTAATCATCATAGGAAATGGAAAGTGTGTAAAAATCATAGTTATGAGCCATAGAACAATCTTAGAATGGACCTACGAGACCACAAGATCGATTACATGCCCTCGAAAGGTCTCAGGGAGGGTGTGGTCACACATAGGGTCGATTGGTAACCGACCCCATGTCCGACCCTACACCCTAGGATCGATTGGGTAACCGACCCTAGGTGCTACCCTACCTGCAACCCTATGATTTCAGCTAGTCTAAATTTATTGGAATTAAATCTAATTAGAATCTATCGACTTGTTAGGTTTTCCTAGTGATTTAAAAGTGATTCATAAAGCTTGAACGATGATCTTTACTCAATCAAAGGTGAGGGAACAAGACCTAAACTAATTGGATAATAAAAAGCTATTTTTTCTTATTGAGTCTGATACCATGATTGGTTGATTCTATGCGTGTATGTGTGTATTGTGCATTTAACATGTCATCCAATATTCCTGCTATTACTGTTCATGCATATTTAATTTCGTTTATTTATAACATGATGATGATGGTGATGTTAGGAATAGACATGTGAATGTTTGTGTGTGGTTAGTGTATTTGATGCGAGTGGGGCATCAGGGGGAGGACATGACACTGTGGTTTATCCTGGTCACCAGACTCTAACTCTATCTCTACTCAAGTCTTGTCCACTAACATCGTCATATCGTCATTACCATAGCAGAGCTATTACGTCGTAGGGCATCAGGGGAGGTGGTCTCGGACCATGTAGTTTATGACTCTGTCGGGGGCCTTAGCTCTATCTCTATGGACGTATTGAGGGATGCTGGGGTGAGGCCTTGGATACACTATTTGACATTAGGATTGGTTAGTTGCGAGCCCAGTTTGCAAGCCCTCGCCAACAGGGGCTTACGTGTTGGTATGGGTGCATGTGGTACAGCAATGCCGATACCCATTGGGCACACTGTTTCCATGGAGGGTGCATGTGGGAGGACAATGCCGATATTCATTGGGCGGCTTCAAACACTCGTGTATAGAGGTGAGGCGGCCTCCGAACCTTTCTATTGCACATTGCAAACTTATAAACCAGACCACAAATATGAATTGAATGCATGCATATGTTTGTTGCATTGTTTTGTTTGCTCACTGAGCCATGATGTGTGCTCACCCCTTTCGACATCGTATATTTTAGTTGATGATGCAGGTACCATGGTTGAAGATTATAAATGCTCCTGTATACGGACAAGCTACGGCGATGGATGCTGAAGTGATGATGGAGTCGCATGATTCGACATGCGAGTGCAACTCCTGTGTTTTCGATTAGACTTTTATTTGGATTATACAGACAATGTATTTGAATTAATTATTTAAATTTATGTCTTAGTCCTTTTGGAAATAATTGGTTAAATTATTTATTTTATCACATTTAGATTCTCAGTTCATTTAATATTTAAGACTTCCGCTATTGTGTATTTACTCTGATTATTGTCGTGGATGTGTATGGTTTAAGCAAACGAACACAGCCTATTCGAGATCCTGGTTGAACCGTTGGTTTATTAGGGGTTCATCACACCATTCTGAATAGTGCAAAACTGGAGTGTGACAACTTTGTATCAGAGCTCTCAGGCCCTGTCTATTAAACCAGTATATTTCTACAAAGTTCGTGAACTGAATTAGGATAAAATTTAAAAGCTTTAATAAGAACACATTGTAAGCACCTGTGTTGTTTGAGACAAAGATTAAGAAAGAGAATAATGCACATATAAAGGAGAAACAAGTTTTATATACATCAAATAAAAAGCACGTATATACATATCCAAAGCGGAGTACAGTCCATAACCCGGACAGTTACTCTGTAGCAAAAAAAAAGAAAAAGAAAAAAAAAATAGACATCATGGAGCTGGAGGTGATGGAGGAGGAGGTGCCTCACGATCTCTGTCATAGTCCTCAGCATACACTCTAGTCAACCAGGTTACCTGACTCTGGGTCGTCTGGAGACTAGCTGTCAACTCAGCCATCCGCTGATCAGATGCACGCTGAGCATCTAGGAGCTCACCCACTCTCCTATCTGTCGTGCGCTGAGCATCTAGAAGCTCTCCCACTCTCAAGTCTGTCACGCGCTGAGCCTCTCTGATCTCATGCAGTAACCCCATCATATCATCAGATGGTGGGTGTGAAGGACCAGCCATGTGTGAAGAAGCCCGAGATGGACCAGCTCCAGTAGAATGTGGAGGTAATGGAGGAGGTATAGCGTCTACATCCATATACATGTGATCCTCATCCTCAGCATCACCCCCATGGACCCCTGCTCTGGCTGCTGCTATTGCTGCCGCCTCAGAGTCTGCTATCTCTACCCGAGTATGAGGACGCACTAGAGCGTTCCTCTCATCATCACTGACCTGAGCATCCCGCATGCCCATCCTACAGATGGCCTCTCAATCCAGCACCGATGAGAAGGTCTTCTCCTGAATCCTCTCATCCACTAAATCAACACCTAGGCGGGTGAGCAGAGTAGTGATCAGACGTCCGTAGGGCAGGTTTCCTATCTGACCAGGCAGTGTAGCATGGATCATCGTCCTCAGGATAATATAAGGGAGACAGGCTGCCTAGTACAGATGCAGTAGAGGATGTACTTAGTCAACTAGGAGATCCTCTCATAGTGCCCACTCTGGGGTATCAGGTTGTGCTAGATGATCTTGCAGTACACCCGAGGCTCTGGACGTAGGTTGATCGCTTTCATCTCCCAGTGATTATCTCTGATAAGCTGACTGTCAATCTCAGCACGCATCTCCAAGGAAAGGAACTGGGGCTCCCTGAGAGCACAGTACACCAAAGGGCCGTCATTTGATATGCCCAGAAGATCAGTCAACTGCTGGCAGTCAAGGGAAACCTCTACCCCTTTGACGTAGCTCGTGATCCTGAGCTCACTACCCCTCTCTGTGTCATTGCGATCCCCTACTACCTGGAGATTGCAATAGAACTGTCTCACCAAATCTGGACGGGTACATGCATCATAGGTGATCACAGGGAGCCAGCCCATGTCACCAAATGCCCCCTCCACGTTGAACAAGGCTAGACTAGCCAAGTCCACACAGCGACCCCCCTCTACCTTCTTACGCTCATAGCGAGCATATTGAGCTTCGGCCTCGTTGGAGCGGAAACGAACTGGGTCATGAGCCCTAGGAACCTTGGTATGAGCCATGTTATCTGCCAAAACAAAAAAAAAACAAATAATAGATCAGTAATGGTGATAAACCTAAAAATGTTTGGCATTATAACGGTATAAATTGGTCAAAAGTTTCACTTTTCACCCATGCACTTGGGCAGGAGGACTTACATAGGTTCTAAACCATCCTGCAAGGCTCATACAGTTGAAAATATAATTTTGAAAGTTCGAATTTGAAGAAATTTCAATAAATCCAAAAAAATCTCGAAAATTAGGTCAAAAATAGAAAATTTCAAGTTTCTCGAAAACCAACCGATGAAACTCGAATATTTTTGAGGGCTTTCATCCATTGGGTGACCAATAGCAAAAGCCCCCAATAAAAATTAAATTTTTATGGTTAGAAAAAGTTTAATTTGAAGAAAACGATGTAAATGGACAAAAACCTAGTTAGAAAGCTTTAAAAACGTGAAACAGTAAGAGAGCATACCTGAAGAGAAGGAGTGGGAGTCACAAACGGAAGATATGATCACTAAACAGGTAGGGGTCGATACTGTAGCAACTCAGAGAAACGGGTTGAGTTGGAAGAGAGGAGAAAGAATAGGAAATGAATCCAAAATCGGGTTTAAAAACCTGATTCTGGGTCGTAGGGTCGCAGAATTCGATCGAAACATGCGACCCTACGTCAGACCCTACCATCGACCCTAGCCTTTCGGTGATCTGACAGAGAACTAGGGGTCAGACCTAGGGTCGGACAACTACCAACCCTACCATCGACCTTAGGCTCTCGGTGATCTGACAGAGAACTAGGGGTCGGACCTAGGGTCAGACATATACCGACCCTACCATCGACCCTAGGCTCTCGGTAAGCTGAAAGTGATTCTCAGGGTCGCATACCCTGGGGTCGCATAAGGACCGACCCTACCATCAACCCTACGACGGAAAATACAGTATTTTGTCAGAAAGATCTGAAAATTTTGAAATTTATATTGATTAGTTGGATGTTTGACTGAAGAACAACTTATATTGATTGCTTCACATGTGCTATGATTGTTTGCAGACATTACCACCACCAGAACAAGAAATAGCTGGGCGAAGAGTGACCAGATAAAGCCGTAACCCAATTCCACCACCACCACCTGTAGAGGAAGACAGCCATATAAATCCTGAAGCACAGGAGAATCTAAATACGGCACCACCAGTAGCTAGTGGCTAGGCAAATTCTACAAACTTGCCAGCCCCACCTACGGATTTGGCCACAGTCGTAATGAACTTAGCACAATAGCCAAAGCAAATATAGCAGGCTCAAGTCAATATGCAAGCTGCTATAGGGATGGCTTTTCCAGCTGTCCATACAACACCTATGCCAGCAGGGCAGGCCAGCACGATACCAGGGGGAAGTAACACGGTACCCCACGTACCTCAAACACCAGTCATGCAGGTCCAAGTACAAAATCCTAAGGTAGCTCAAGGAATTTACCCGTATCAACCACCTATGTATGGGGCTTACGCTCCGTATCAGCTAGACCACTCCCGTCTGATCGAGCATTTTCTGAAGATGAAGCCCAAGGAATATAATGGTAAGCTAGCAGATCCTTTGTGGCCAGCACACTGGTTCGACGAAATAGAGAGAAATTTCATGATGATGACAGTTAATGAGGAGGAGAAAGTACTGTGTGCAACATTTATGCAGAAAGGCGATGCACACCACTGGTGGAAGTCTACACGGACTTATCTGTTAACGAAGCACGCCCAATTGACCTGGGCTATATATAAAGAAGCATTCTTTGAAAGTACTTCCCTAGGAGCTTCAGAGATTCTATGGAGAGAGAGTTCTTGAGTTTATATCAGGAACAGATGACTGTCGACGCATATGAATAGCGTTATGAGGAGTTGTTCTTCTTGCACCAGTCAGTATGCAAGAGGAGGATACGAAGACTCGAAGGTTCGTCATGGGACTTAGGGGAAGCATTCGTGAACATGTTCTGGGACTTGAGAAGAAAGTCTACAATGAAGCTGTACAAATTGCTTGAGTGATAGCGTCGAGCCAGAAAGAGAGCTACTTTGCTCAAAATAGGGGTATCAAAAGGCCTAATGGGAATTCTTATAACGGAGGGAACACCAAGACATTCAGACCCTTCCGTACTCAAGGCTTTAATGCTGCAGCCAAGACTACTTCAGCAGCCCCATCGCAACCAAAGCAAAATAATGAAGGAGTAAGGTGTTTTAACTGCAATCAAGTGGGACATATTTCAAGGGAGTGCCCTAAGCTCAGAAAGCAGCTACAGCAAGGAAGAGTTTATGCTGTTACATCCGAGGATGCTTCCGCATCTCCTGATGTGGTCACAGGTATGACCTGAACCTTTTAAATTGTGTTACATTGTATGAGCATGTAGACTAAATTAAAAAAAATCACAGGTATCGTACCTATTAATGGCATTCCTGCCAAAGTGCTCTTTGATTCTGGAGCTACTCATTCTTTTATATCTGTGTCATTTGGAAAGAAGCTAAATCTACCCCTCAAAAATTTAGACTACAAACTGCTTGTTCGATCGCCTATGGGATTAAAAGTGACATTAGAAAAAGGTTATGGGCCATGTCCAGTTCTTATTGACGAGAAGACTTTGGATGCAACCTTGATTCAACTTGTGATGGCAGAATTTGACGTCATCTTGGGAATGGACTGGTTAGCTCGGCATTCTGCAAATCTATTATGTGCAAAAAAGAAGCTGACATTTAAAGACAAGAAGGAGCAGAGTTTAGTTTTGTGGGAAATGCCTCGAGAAAGGAGGAGTTGGGTATCTAGTCTCAGTAGTCGACCTCACCAAGGAAGCACCATGAATGGAGGATATTGATTTGGTGTGTGACTTTCCAGATGTATTTCCTAAAGAACTACCAGGACTACCACCAGACCGAGCTACAAAGTTTGTTATAGATCAGATACCCAGAGCCGCACCAGTATCTAAAGCACCCTATCGAATGGCTCCTACTGAACTGAAGGAATTAAAAGTACAGTTACAGGAACTACTGGACAAGGGTTACATCAGACCTAGCATATCACCATGGGGAGCGCCAGTATTATTCGTAAAGAAGAAGGACGGTAGTGTTCGACTGTGTATAGACTATCAGAAACTGAACAAGCTAACAATCAAGAATCGGTACCCATTGCCTATGATCGATGACTTGTTCGATCAGTTGCAAGGTGCCAAGGTGTTCTCCAAGATCGATCTTCGGTCAGGAAATCATCAGTTGAAGATTAAGGACGATGATATTCCCAAGACAGCATTTAGGACGAGATATGGACATTATGAATTTTTGGTCATGTCTTTTGGATTGACTAATGCATCAGCAACTTTTATGGAACTTATGAATTGGGTATTCCATGTTATGTTGGATACGTCGATCATTGTATTATTGATAATATATTAGTCTACTCCAAGGACAAGGAAACTTATATTATGAATCTAAGAGCTGCTTTGTAGCGATTACGGAAAGAGAAGCTTTATGCCAAATTTACAAAGTGTGAGTTTCGGCTAAATGAAGTCGCTTTCTTAGGCCATGTTGTATCCGCGGAAGGAATTAAAGTGGATCCTAGCAAGATTGAAGCCATTGTGAAGTGGGAAGCACCGAAGAGTGTTGCAGAAATTAAAAGTTTTCTAGGTCTAGCTGGGTATTATCGACGATTCGTGAAAGACTACTCCAGGATCGCCGTACCGCTCACCATTTTGACTAAGAAAGGAGAGAAGTTTATTTGGACTGACAAATGTGAGAATAGTTTCCAAACATTGAAGGCAAGATTGATATCTATTTCCATCTTGACTATTCGTATTCCAGGACAACCATTTGTTTTATACACTGATGCATCTGGATTGGGTTTAGGATGTGTACTTATGCAAGGAGAACAAGTAGTTGCATATGCTTCAAGACAATTGAAAACACATGAAAAGAACTATCCCACTCATGACATGGAGTTAGTGGAAGTAGTACATGCTGTAAAAATATGGAGACAATATTTGTATGGAGAAAAATTTCAGATTAAATTAGATCATAAGAATCTCACTAATCTCTTTAATCAGAAGGAGTTGAATATGGGACAAAGAAGATGGTTGGAACTATTGAAAGATTATGATTGTAATATCCAGTATCATCCAAGGAAAGCTAATGTAGTTGTTGATGCGCTGAGTAGAAAAGCAATGATAAAATCCCAAGAGGGGGTTAACACGACTGTAGCAATGTGTGCTACAGGAAAAGTATTCAATCTTGGTAATGAGCAATTTGTGATAGATGCACTAGGTGAATCAACCAACCAAGGGTTTGTTCATCGGATTTCAAATATGTTTGCAACACTGAAGATTGTATCTGATATAATAGATGAAGTGAAAGCCGCTATAAAATCAGACTCTTATTTAAGAACGGTACAAGAGGACATTGAAAAAGGTAGGACTATCCCTGAGTTCACCTTGGATGATGAAAAGGTACTGAAGTACAAAGGAAGAGTATGTGTTCCTGAAACAGAAAATTTGGACATTAGACACCGATTAATGAAAGAAGCTCACACTACCGTCTATTCGATACATCCTGGAAGTACAAAAATGTATCATGATTTAAAGAAATTATATTGGTGGAGAGGAATGAAAACAGATGTAGCTAAATTTGTATCTCAATGCCTAAACCGTCAGAGAGTAAAGG
This sequence comes from Protea cynaroides, assembly GCA_028583415.1. NCBI lineage: Eukaryota > Viridiplantae > Streptophyta > Magnoliopsida > Proteales > Proteaceae > Protea > Protea cynaroides. The sequence goes on along the minus strand of CM053274.1, from coordinate 50,843,415 downwards.
CTGAAAGGCAAAGACCTGCAGGACTGTTTCAGCCGCTACCAGAACCAGCATGGAAATGGGACTGCATCACTATGGACTTCGTCACCGGGTTACCACTGACTCTCCGAGTAGTTGACGTGGATTGGGTGATTGTAGACTGTTTGACTAAAACAGCTCGATTTATAGCTATACGACCTCAGTATACACTGGAGAGGTTAGCTAAGTTGTATGTGGATAATATTGTCAGACTACACGGTGTACCTGAAAGCATTGTGTCCGACAAAGATCTACGATTTACTTCAAAGTTTTGGGAAGGATTACAAAAGGCTATGGGTACAACATTGAAGTTTAGTACTACGTTCCATCCTCAGACAGACGGACAATCGGAGCGTACCATTCAGATTTTAAAAGACATGCTTCGAGCCTGTGTAATTGATTTTAAAGGATCATGGGATGAAAAACTACCATTGATCGAGTTCGCTTATAACAACAGTTATCAGGCTACTATACAGATGTCACCCTATGAAGCACTGTATGGTAGGAAGTGTCGAACTCCGCTGTTTTGGAATGAAATTAGAGAACGTAGTATTGTTGGACCAGAATTTGTTGAAGAGACATGTCAAGTAATTGACATTATCAAGGAAAGAGTAAGAACGACTCAGAATCGTCAGAAACAGTATGCAGATACTCGACGTCGAGACCTTGAATTTGTCGTAGGTGATAAGGTATTCTTGAAAGTATCACCTATGCGAGGTTTAAAATGGTTCAGACAGAAAGGGAAGCTTAGTCTGAGATATGTCGGGCCATATGAGATTCTAACTAAACGTGGAAAGGTGGCTTATCAGTTAGCACTACCACCGTCTATGTCAAACGTGCATGATGTATTCCATGTTTCATTATTGAAGAAGTACGTCAGGGACCCAACATACGTTTTGACAGTGGATCCACCTGATTTGACTGATGATTTGACATTTGAAGTAGCACCAACTGAAATCACCAGTCGAAAGGTTCAACGACTATGCAATCGTGATATCTACTATGTTAAGGTCACCTGGAGAAGCCGAGATATAGAAGAAATCACATGGGAAGAAGTGAAAGCTAGCAAAAGCAATACCCTCATCTTTTTTACTCGGAAGGTATGTACCAATTTCGAGGATGAAATTTTTAATAAGAGGGGGGGGAGTTGTAAGACCTGTATTAAACTAACCGGTCTTACCACCTTGTACCAGGTCTACCTATCATGGTCGAGCCAAGTGGACCAAGTGCGTAAAGGAAATCACAAAACCAGGTATGAATTTGACCCAAAAATAGTAAATATAAGGGTAGGGTCACATGCCTAAACAGGTAGTGTCGGCCCCACCTCAACAGAAGTCCAACCTATGATTTTCTAGTCCTAGGATCGCATGACTAGAAAACGTAGGGTCGACGGATCCTGCGACCCTACGTGCGACCCTATGATGACAGACTGAAACCGTTGTAAGCATCCCATTTTTGTCACCCTCTGTGTAAGTGAACCAATATGGCAGGTTTTTGGCCTTTAATCCCAAGATTTGTGATTTTTTACTGAATCCCACAGCAGGGTCACGGGCTATTATCTGCAGGGATGCATAGGTCATAAAATTATCTTCGAAATGAGACCAGAATTGCTTAATTTTGATATCAAATGAAGAAAATATGACCATTTTAGTCGGATGATACATATAAGAGAGGTTTCTGAAATTATTATAAATAATCCCAGGGTCTTCATGCAAATTATCGTAAGTCGGATTGTTTGAATTTCAAATCATCATATCTTGATCATCCGACATCGGATTCAGATGATTCCAAGGCCATTATTCTTCATTCATGATGTTCTACAAAGTGGACGTAAAAAAATCTCAAGTAGAAGTCACCAGTGGGTCCCATGCAAGCTTTCATGCAAAATTATCATTAGAACTTCAAAGTTTCATATCTTTTCCGTTCTACATCGGATTCAGATGATTCCAAGGCCACTATTCTTCATTCATGATGTTCTACAAAGTGGACGTATAGGATTTCGGACAGAAGTCTCCGAAGAGTCTCATGCGAAATGGTCAGCCAAATTATCGATAATTGGTCCGTTTAAACTTCAAAAATTCATAGGTTGGCCATTTTATTTCCAAATGAGTTGATTCAAGCTCCAATATTCTTCATTTTTAATGTTCTACAAAGTGGACACAAAAAATGTAGAATAAAGGCTATCAGAAAATTCTGTGCAGAATGACAGCGAAAATGGCCCATGAAATGACAGAGAGTGAAAACTCAGTTAATTTCAGTCAACTCAGCTCAACCCAAGGTAGTTTTGGCCCAACCCAGTCAATCTGGATCAATTCATGGTGGCTTATATGCATGTATTTCTTTTATATATTATTATATAATATATAATATATTGTAATATATCATATAATATATACATATATCTTATATGTATATTATATTATATATATTAATATATTGATATTATATATATATATATATAATATATTGATATTATATATATGTGTGTGTGTGTGTGTGTGTGTGTGTGTGTGTATGTGTGTGTGTGTGTTTTATATATAGAAAACAAAGAATCCAAAGAGAGAGGAAACGTGAGAGAGAGGGAAATTTAGGGAGAATCCAAAAGATTTTGTTTTGAGAAAAGGAAAGAAAAGAGAAAAAAAAATCTTTTGGATTCAAAAGATTTTGTTAGGGCATATAATCCAAAAGGAAAAAAAATAATCCAAAGAGGGGAAGGGAAGAGACGTCCAAGAGGGGGAGAAAAGAAAAAAAAATCCAAGAAAGGGAGAATCCAAAAGATGTTGTTTGAGAAAAGGAAAGAAAAGTGGAAAAAAAAATCTTTTGGATTCAAAATATTTTGTTAGGGCATATAATCCAAAAGAAAAAAAAAGAATCCAAAGAGGGGAAGGGAAGAGATGTCCAAGGTGGAGAGAGAAAAAAAAGAAATAGAAAAGATCTCGGTTTTGAGAAAAAGGAAAGAAAAGAGAGAGAAGGAAAGAGGAGGAGAGGATTTTCTAGAAGAGGGACAGATAGAGAACGTGTGGAATGGAGAAGGAGAAGAGAAAAAGGAAGGAAAAAAAGAAAGGAAAGAAGAAAAAGGAAGAAAAAAAGATTTTCTAGAAAAAAGAAGAAAGGAAAGAAGGATTTTCTAAAAAAGGAGAGAAAAATTATAAATAGGCAAGAGAAGAGAGAGGAGGGTCTCTTTTTGGAGACCATAGAGAGAGGAGAACGTGGGTGAGGGAGAGAAAAATGTGAGTGAGAGAGAGAAAACATGAGAGAGGGAGAAAGAAAGAGAGAAAAAAGAGAAAAGAATGAAAAGAGAAGAAGAAAAGAGAGAAAGAGAAGAGAGAAAGAAGCAGAAGAGAGGAGAAGGAGGATCCACATTCAAAGGGGGTTGATACAACCTCCAATCACCCTTCATCAATCGTTTTGCTCGATTTGAGCCCAAGGTTAGTACTCTAAAAAAATTTAGAGGTCGTTATAATGCTCGAATGCCAATTTTGCTTGAAAAAGACTAATTTTCATGAAATCTCAATCATGAATGCTCTATTACATGCTTGTTAATGTTAGGATGCCTATGTCTAACATTTTTTATGAATTATAATTTGTCTAAGCTATTCAATGATGAATTTTTGAATGATATACAATGATGTTTGATGTTTTTTGTAAATTTCATAAAGTGGTTTTCTGATCTGAAAATTCCAGATTTAGGGTTCAAAATTAGGATGTACATCATATGTATTTTTTCTAAGATTTTGAAGCCCAAAATTTTATGGGAGTCTCTCTGATATGTTAGAAGACTACCCTAAAAGTTTCGTTCCATTTGGAATTGGGGAAATATATCAAAAAATTTGTCTTTGGCATTGCTATTTTTCTCGGATGTAATGCAATCCTCCATCAGAAAGTCTCTAGACAAAGGCCTTATGGCCATAATCAGAAAATCCACTAAACATGAACTTTTTAGACATGAAAGTCTCCTAAAAAATGGCACTGGTTTCATATTTTTTCCATTTTTTATTGAATTGATATCAATTTTTAAGTGCATAGTGCTCTGATTTTAAATCTGTCATGATGTATTGATTTGCATGATTGAAAAGAGTCATTTTTCACAAAGAAAATATACTGTTTTAACTTGTTTTTCTTAATGAAATTTTAGATCAGACAGTTATATACATAGACATATGTCTGTATTTAATTTTTCATTAAGAATAAAATTTTATTTGAAATTTATGGTGCAACTGGTCAAAAATCTGGAACAGATTTGACCAGTGCACATGTTCGGTCTTAGGGCATATCTTTGACCTATTTTTGCTTTCTGTTGGGATTCAAATCCTTCATATGAAATATAATATATTAAGTCATCTTTCTATGAAAAAAAGTTGAACTTGATTTGAGTTTCGAAAGACCTACTTATGGTCATTCTTGTATAATGTGACAAATCTGAATACAGTTCATAGTTTTGTCCATTATCTGGAACCTTGTGTCACAATTTTCATAGTTTTGAGTCATTAATCTTCCCAAATTTCTTCATAAAAATTATAATTTTTTCAAAGAACATTGAACATATGTTTGTTTTGATAATTTTACACTTTTAAAAAAAAAGTTTCATTGATGTCTCATTCATCATAACATCAATGATTGTTTAAATGAATTCTGTCATATTTGGATAAATGGCTATATTTGGAGCATTCATATGCTTTGTTTGGATTGTGCATACCATGTTTGCCACATTCCATGTATTGCTATTTTTGATAGAATAGATAATTTTTTACCATATTTTAGTAAAATCTTAATTTTTTTTAAGTCTTACTATGCTTAGAAAATAGCATATAAGATCTTTCCTTTTTTTGAAAAATTCATGTCATATATGCATTCTATGATTGGTACTTACCATATTGATATATAGATGGATATTAGATCTTGCATATTAGATCTTGCCATATTTAGACGCTCATTGTCATATTTGGATGCTCATTGCCATGTTTAAATGCTCATTGCCATGTTTAAATGCTCATTGCCATATTAGGTCTTGTCATGCTTAGAATTAGCATATTAGATCTTACCATATAGGCTCTTGCCTTATTTACAGTGCATGCCATATTAGGGAGATTTTCACAATCTTGCTATATGTGTATTTCTTGCCATAAATGTATTATATGCCATATTTAGATGAATAATTCAATTTTGGCAATAATTTAATTTATGCAGCACCCTAGTCAAACTGCCATATCTGCACACTTCTAGAAGACAATCTAGGCGTGGAGATGTGCATTTAGGCACCCACATTCTTGGGAAGGACATAAAGGGGATAATAAAAATCTTAATAAAGAAAGAAAATGCTTTGCCAAACCTTTCAAAATTAGAATTCAGGATGAAAAGGGTAATTTAGGACGATTTTGCCCTTCGGCAAACCCTAAACCTAGAATAGGTTCTAAACCCTAAACTTAGAATAGGTTCTCAATCATTAACCTAGAACAGGTTATCCATGCCCGAACTACACGGATTCTGATTCCTAGGTCAAACCCTAGGATACGTAGGCCATTTGGGAGAAACCCAAATTCGGATCCACAATTTAGTCCACTCGGACTATCCATAGATCCACTAGGATATCCCCCATATTTTAACCCAAATAGGGTTATCCAGTTTCGAACTACGTAGATTCTGATTCCTAGGTCAAACCCTAGGATACGTAGGCTATTTTGGAGAATCCCAAATTTGGATCCACACCTTAGTCCACTCAGACTATCCATAGATCCACTAGGATATCCATTCTCATTTCAATCCAGAGTCTCGAACTACGTGAATTCTGATTCTTAGGTCAAACCTTAGGATACGTAGGCCATTTGGGGGAAACCCAAATTCGGATCCACAATTTAGAACACTCGGACTATCCATAGATCCATTAGGATATATTTATTCACACCTTAGTCCGCTCGGACTATCCATAGATCCACTAGGATATCTATCCATATTCCAACCCAAAAGGGGTTATCCAAACCTTAGTCCACTCAGACTATCCATAGATCCACTAGGATACTTACCCACATTTTGACCCAAATAGGGTTATTCACTTCGAACTATGCGGATTCTGATTCCTAGGTCAAACCCTAGGATGCGTAGGCTATTTGGGAGAAACCTAAATTCGGATCCAAACCTTAGTCCACTTGGACTATCCATAGATCCACTAAGATATTTATCCACATTTTTACCCACATAGGGTTATCCACATTCCAACCCAGAATGGGTTATCCATATTTTGACCCAAATAGGATTATTCTTAGATCCACTAGGACTATCTATCAGTCCACATGGACTATCCAGATCCTAACCCATAGGATTTCTCAACCTTTCAAGCATAAACTTCAACTTGAACAAAGAACTTAATCATGAACAAGCATAAATCACATTCATAAACTTTAATCACACCTGAACTACGATGGTGAACCTGATTTTTAGAATAAATCAGTAATACGTAGGCAATCTGATGGATACAAATTCGATTCAATGATATCAAACCACTTGATTTGGTTTAGTTTAACAGATAGAGTCTAGCATAGGAAAGGCATAGGAGACCGATTTCGATCGGCAGTTTGGGTGCCTAACCCATTCCCATAATCGTAACCTGACGCTTACCCAATCTCTGATGGACCAGAAATCCAATCTAATGGTCATGAGTCAATCGAAGTCTTATCTTGGGGTGAGATTTCACATTTCTAAGGTTCTTGACCTAAATCTAGGTGGCGACTTCTAAAGATTTCCATCTTTGTCCTCACAACCGTAAATTAGGAAACTTTCCTAATTTCAAGGGGTCCTTTCCTAATCTCGATGGGACTTATTTTGGAGGGTTTTCCTCTATAAATAGGACGTCCCTTAGCCTTTTTCACTCCTTTTAGAACCCTAATTGAAAGTGAGAGAAAGGGAAAGAGAAGGAAGAGAAGAAGAGAAGGAAAATTGAAGAAAAGACTAAGGAAGCAGAGAAACTTCAGAGAAATCTCTGAATCTCAGCCAACTTCAGGTATGAGTCTAATTCCCTTCATAAATTAAGAGCCTAGAATGGAATATGAAGAAGTTAGGATTAGGAGAAACCTAAATCATCTATCCATGGATGAGTTTCAAAGAAATCTATAAAAGTAATCATCATAGGCAATGGAAAGTGTATAAAAATCATAGTTATGAGCCATAAGACAATCTTAGAATGAACCTACGAGACCACAAGATCGATCACATGCCCTCGAAAAGTCCCAGGGAGGGTGTGGTCGCACATAGGGTCGATTGGTAACCGACCCCATGTCCGACCCTACACCCTAGGGTCGATTGGGTAACCGAGCCTAGGTGCTACCCTACCTGCGACCTTATGATTTCAGCTAGTTTAAATTTTTTAGAATTAATTCTATTTAGAATTTATCGACTTGTTAGGTTTTCCTAGTAATTTAAAAGTGATTCTTAAAGCTTGAACGATGATCTATACTCAATCAAAGGTGAGGGAACAAGACCTAAACTAATTGGATAATAAAAAACAATTTTTGCTTATTGAGTCTGATACCATGATTGATTGATTCTATGCGTATATGTGTGTATTGTGCATTTAACATGTCATCCAATATTTCCGCTATTACTGTTCATGCATATTTAATTTCGTTTATTTATAACATGATGATGATGGTGATGTTAGTAATAAGGATGTGAATGTTTGTGTGTGGTGTATATTTGATGCCAGTGGGGCATCAGGGGAGGACGTGACACTGTGGTTTATCTTGGTCACCAGACTCTAGCTCTATCTCTACTCAAGTCTTGTCCACTAACATCATCGTATCACCATTACCTTAGCAGAGCTATTACGTCGTAGGGCATCAGGGGAGGTGGTCTCGGACTGTGTAGTCTCTGACTCTGTCGGGGGGCCTTAGCTCTATCTCTATGAATGTATTGAGGGATGTTGGGGTGAGGCCTTGGATACACTGTTTGACATTAGAATTAGTTAGTTGCGAGCCCAATTTGTAAGCCCTCGCCAACAAGGGCTTACGTGTTGGTATGGGTGCATGTGGTACAGCAATGCCAATACCCATTGGATACACTGTTTCCATGGTGGGTGCATGTGGGACGACAATGCCGATATTCATTGGGCGGCTTCACACACTTGTGTATAGAGGTGAGGCGGCCTCCGAACCTTTCTATTGCACATTGAAAACTTATAAACCAGACCACATATATGAATTGAATGCAAGCATATGTTTATTGCATTGTTTTGTTTGCTCACTGAGCCGTGATGTGTGCTCACCCCTTTCGACGTCGAATATTTTAGTTGATGATGCAGGTACCACTGTTGAAGATTATATAAATGCTCCTGTGTACGGGCAAGCTGCGGCGATGGACGCTGAAGTGATGATGGAGTCGCATGATTCGACATGCGAGTGCAACTCCTGTGTTTTTTATTAGACTTTTATTTGGATTATACAGACAATGTATTTGAATTAATTATTTAAGTTTATGTCTTAATCCTTTTGAAAATAATTGGTTAAATTATTTATTTTATCACATTTAGATTCTCAGTTCATTTAATATTTAAGACTTTCGCTATTGTGTATTTACTCTGATTATTGTTATGGATGTGTATGGTTTAAGCAAACGGACATAGCCTATTTGAGATCCTGATTGAACCGTTGGTTTATTAGCGGTTCATCACACCATTCTGAATAGTGCGAAATTAGGGTGTGACATTGATTTGATATAGAGTGAATCAGAGTGATTCAATTTCGATTTTTAGTTTGAAAATCAATTTTGACTAGGCCCATTAGGGATGTAAACGGATCGGATTCGATACGGATAGCCTAATATCCTAATTCAAATCTGTATTCCAATCACCTTATCCAAATTCGATTCGAAAGAAGGTTTGTAAAAATCAAATCCAAATTCCAAATTTTAATCAGGATATTGGTTAAAATCTGATTCGAATCAGTTAAAAAGAAAGCTCTGAACATTTGAATGATACCATGTTAAAAGGAGAACACAAGTTGCAAAAGAACAAATTGAAAAATTATAAGAAGATTGCAGAAATCATAAGATCTAAACTGAGTAAAATAATTTTACAAGAAATTACAGGATGAATAAGTAGCAGAAGGAAAAAAAATTACAAGACACAAAACTACGAAATTACAAGAATCTGTGAGTAACAAGAGTCTGAGAGAAATTACAAAAATCTGAGAGAAGTTACAAGAATATGAAAGAAATTACAAGGAAATATAAAAACTTGTGAACCGGATTCGTTTAAGACAAGATGGTCGATCAAAGAACAAACGAAGAACAGATCGTGACTTCAAGCCACAGAATCAGATGAACGAAGCACCAATTAAACAGATTTGTGACTATCTGCGAGGAACAGCAAGGGACGAAACACCAAAGGTTGCAGATAAACGAAGGTACAGAATTGTTGCCAAGAAACGAAGAAAAAGAAGGAGAAAGTATAATGAGGAGGAAGAAAAGGTTGAAATCGTCTCCAATTATTGGAGGCCCTAACAACCCATCTAGTGGTTGCAATTAACCGGGGGCACCTATCGATGTATTGGTAGGCGTACCGAGTTAACTCCAATCGTTGGATTGGCAATTGGAACCTCCAATAATTAGAGACGAATTGAACTCGAAGAAAAGATTGAATAAGAATGAGAAAACCATTGACTGGTCTCTCATTAATATCTCCTTAAACGGATTCAAATCCTCTCCTCCCTGTACCTCTGGGAGGACGGGACACCCCCGTCGAATGGCCAACATGTGGCTCTCGAGAAAATCCAAATCCGATGTCTGAGCGAACACCCAACTGACAAGTTGAGCTGACAGGGGGTGTCGACTAGAACGTGGGACTCGGATTTTCTCGAGAACCATGTGCCAGTCATCCGACGGAGGCGTCTCCGTCCTGAGAGGAGAGGATGCGGATCCCTCCTTAAACAATGAGTGCTCCAAACCCTAGAAACACGGTAGGGTGAAATCAGATTTAATAATATTTAATCTTATAAACTGTTTATATACTTTGAAATTTAATAATTTTCAATTTCGTAAACTGTTCACATACATGGGAATTTAATAATTTTTAAACTCATAAATTGTTCACATACCTTGGAATTTAATAATTTTAAACATTATAAATTGTTCACATACCTGATAAAATCGAAGCGGATTAAATTCGGTTGGTTAGGGTGGAATCTGAATTCGCCTCCACCTTCGATATCACCAATCTGAATTTGCAACAATCGAATTCGAATCCCTCTAAACGGTTTCAGATTTGTATTGAATTTGACTTTCCCCAATCTATTTATATCCTTAATTTTGACACTCTTACCATTACAGTATCTATTTTGAAGTTTATTATAATTGAAAAGACTAAGGCTATCTTTGGTATGTATTATAGAATTAATTATATAATTGACATATGTAGTTGTTTGGTATAATTTATGGTACTTATTTATATTTAAAATAAATTGATATAATCTAAAATCTACAAATAGGTTAGAAGGTGTTTATCATTATTGTGATAAACTATTATTACTTCTTTATGTCTAGTGATATCAAATGGTTATTATGTATGACTCATAATTTATTTTCATAAATTATTTATAATAAATAACTCATAATCATAAATATAAACTATACCAAAGAGAACCTAAATTGGTTAAAGCTATGAGATAAATTGTTTTTATTTAGAGATCCCATTTTATTTAGAAAAAATTTCATCTAACCCCAAAAACTATGTCAAATTCGATCTACTACCCAATGGTTTCCAGATATTCTAACCGGCCCCATTTAACTGACAGAATGGACTGAACATATCAGTAGACATTTCTATCCTTTCTATTTCAAACTTTAAAACATTAAAATGAGATAAAGTTACAAATTTGTCCTTTCTTTAAAACATTAAAATGAAACTTTAAAACATTAAAATAAAACATTGAGTTATAGGAATAGTTAAGAATTTCGGCCGGAATATTTCAGATTTTAGCTAACCCGAAACGATACTGGGTATTGACCATAGTTTCAAATTTCGGCCGAAATTTCTGATTTCTGTCGAAATGTTTCGGTTTTTGGTCTATACGAAACGAGATGTGCTGTCGATACCAAAAACCAGTAATGGCGTCTTCACATTGTTCTAATGCTCTCCTCTGCCTTCTTGTCCTCTACTTCATTGATGCATATTCTGTCTCTTCTATTTCCCTCTACTACGACGAGCAGAAATCTTATATCAAGTGTTGGATTCAATCAACTCCGACATCGATTGGTGATCTCTCTTCCCTGACGACCTCTGCAACTCAGCTCCTCATGGCATCGTCTGTGACTATTTCTCAGACGAAAACGGTACCATTACGCCTCACATCACAGAGCTCAACTTCGGTTACGTTTCAGATTTCTCTCCTAACCCTCCTTGAATTTTTAATTCCATGCTTTCCCCTTGACTCTCCTCCTTCATCTATCTCTGCAAGCTTTTCTTCTACAGATGTTTCACAGAAACCCAAGTTTCTTTCCCTGGGTTCCTCTCAACCTTGGGTTCTACCTTAGAAGAACTTGTGTTCATCGAAAATCCATCTATGGTCGGGACTCTGACTGGAAAGCTCGGCAATTTCAGGCATCTCAGGAGGTTTATTCTCACCGGAACTAGTGTTTCTGGAGAAATCGTGAATTCAGCTCCTCTGGTTTTCCAACAAAAATTGCAGGGAACACCTTCAGCAATGACAGATACTCACTTGTCGGTCGAGCAATCGTGAATTCAACTGCCAATGACACTTCCACCAAGTACTGATTTCCTTCTACGATCACATCTAGGTATTCATAATCTCCAGTTAGAAATCGCCCAATTTTCTCCCATTTCGATTTGCAAAGACCTGCATCAAGACCTCTCTAGCTTAATCGACTCATCAACGGACGTTTCAGACTCGGTAACGAATCCGTTCCGAGAGATTTGATAGCTATTCTCAGGTACAAACCACGAAATTAGAGACTAAATTGGAATTAGGCAGATGCCACTACCACAGAGACTATTTGGGATTGAAATATCTACCTTTCATGGTTTATGCCCTCAGATATCTCATGAAGAAGAGAAGTTAGAAGGTGAACCAGGGACTTGAGGCAAACTGCAGAAGTAAAATAATAGAGGAAGAAGAGATGTGTGACTGTGCGGTAACTGAAGTAACCATAAACAAGTGCTTCTTCATCTTCCTTCAAACAAAACCATTCTCTGCAACTCACTACCGTTGGTTTTAAGTAAAGGTGTTTTTTAGTTTGAGGGCATTACGGTCTTTTACCTTTGGAATAAGGGCAATATTGTCCTAATAATTGCAACTAACGGAACTCTACTAACGGGTGGGGTCTCTTTGACTAACGATAGAAAAATTTTGGGAGGTAGATGAGACATTTGGAAACTTTTTGGGTGATAGATGAGATTTTTGAAATTGTTGGGGGTTAGATCGAATTTGACATAGTTTTTAGGGGTTAAATGAAATTTTTTCTTTTATTTATTATAATAATCAATTGCATTCCTGAATCTGAAAGCCTTCACAATTACTATATATTTTAATTAAAACGGAAAATCTCAATGACTTCAAGAGGGTTCTAGATTTTTATTTTTATTATTATTTTTTTATTTTGGTTAAAAAGAAGGTTCTAGAGTTTTACTTTTTCAGTTTTCTTATCAGGAGCACTGAGGAGCGCCGAGAATCTCGGCGGACGTGAAGGTTTGTTAATCACGAGCAAGGCCGAGAATCTCGATGGACGGAGGATGGAGGGAGGACGGAAGTATAAACAGAAGGGGGAATCTCGATGGGTAGAGCGGCGGAGGATGGAGGGAAGAGGGAAGGACAAACCTCTTCGTCGTCGACGGTGGCGGCAAGTTTTCTGTGATATTGCCGCTGTGGCTTCGAAACCTCCATCCCCACTTAAGTAAATGTTCGCCATTTTTCTACACTTTTTCCTATCTCTCCCCCTCGACCTTTGTTTTCTTGCTTTTTTGTTTCTTGATGATTTTTCATTTTTTTTTTATAGTGTTAGGGTTTCTGAAATTCATGGTTAGTTCTGTGACTCTGATTTTAATCTCGATTTAAATAGCTTTCTTCTCTGGTATCCCATCTGGTTTAATAATCAATTTACTCATGCATTTTCAATTGACTCAGACCAAGCTCACCAATCTGAATTTATTTGGGTAGTACTAACATTTCAACAGAACTGATCACTTAATATATAGCTAGGCTGGTCAACTCATCAATAACCACCTAAACTATTTAAGCATTGTTACCATCAGGGAGACACAAACCCATTTAATATTACAAATTTGAGACTATTTATTGGGGTTAAATAGAAGGGTCTGTCTAAATGTAATAAGGTTTCTTACAATATGTAGTAGTCATTAATTCTTTTAAGACACTATTATTGGGTCATCATGAAAATCACAGTACAAGGGGCAGCTTTGGTATTTCATTTAGAAACTAAAACAATCTGATGGTGGAAGTTGTAACAAAATTGGTTACAACTAGAAAACCCCTAAATGAAATGAGTCAATGGGCATTGGAAAAGTTCTTCGAACCCATAAATAGTCATGTATGTGCATGTGAGCATGTCTCATTGTCGATCCCCAAAGTCAGAGAGAGAGAGAGAGAGAGAGAGAGAGAGAGAGAGAGAGGGATTTACCTACAAGGCTGGAGGGGCTTGCTTAGATCTTGAAAGAAGAAAATGCAAGGGCAGGTTTCACATGAGTGAGAGGTGAAGGTGCCGGCAAGTGAAGTATGGGCAGTCTATGGCACACTCAGACTAGGGAAGCTCATATAAGAACTGCTTCCTGATCTTGTCAAGAAGATACAATTAGTCCAAGGTGATGGAGGGGTCAGCAGTATTGAAGATCATCTTACCATCAGGTAAATTAATATTACCTTAATGGGTTTGAAGTTCATTAATGGTTTCATCAAATGGGCTTCTGAAATGCTGAATCCATCAAGTAATTTGATTGATATGATCTCATTTTCTTGTTAGGAGCACCTGGTTTAAATTATTTTAAAGAATTAGTCACTAAGGTTGATGACAAAAAGCGTATGAAGGAAACAGAGGTGATTGAAGGAGGAAAACTAGAGCTTGGCTTTCTGTTGTACCGAGTGCGGTTTGAAATCTTAGAGAATGATACCAATTCATCATCCATTATCATATCAACCATTGAGTATGAAATCAAAGATGAATTTGCCTCAAATAGTGCTTTGTTTGTCAGTACCAAATCACTTGAGATTGTTGCCAAAGCCATCGGAAATTATCTTACTGAAAAGAAAGCTAATAATGCATGAAACTCTCATATGTAACTAATTAGGTTTTGGAAAGAGGTTATCTGCTCTCAGAGCAGAGAAATCGAAAGATGGGATACAGAAAGAGGGTATTATTGGAAATTTTTAATTAAGAATCAGGATTTTATTCAGGTGGATGTCAATAGAATTCAATGGAGAGTCACTCACTACTGGTACCGGGAGCTCAACGTGGTTGCGGATGAGCTGGCTAGACTTGCTGCAAGATCTCAGTCATCATGTTCTGGAATGGTGCCCCATTAGTTGTGCAACGGAATGTGAATTGGGATGCCCATGATAGGCCTCACTTTAGCTAGGTTTTGTTAAGTGGGGTCTCCTCCTTGCTGATGACAATATTGAAGATGAAGAGGGTTTTCTTGTATTGATTTTTATTTTTCTTTTGGAACTTTTGTACTTTTATTTATTTTTATTAATATAATCTTGTTGATCTTTAACAAAAAAAAAAAAAGATGGATATCAACAGGCCATTAGACATACGTTTTTCTGTTTTTTTTTTTTTTTTTTTTAAATCTGCATTTGGTACTTTTGTTACTCGAAGTTTTCAAGTTTCGTGTAAAGTGTGTTGAATTCAAGAGACTATCACAGATATATTGTGAGTTAAGAATTAACCATGTGACACCTATGGGCTCAGTCTCAACCATATATAGTTAAAAAGGGAATGACAAAAGTATGGAAAGGGTTTTAAAAGGAGCAAAACAAGAATAATATGGTAAAAAAAAAGGGTCAAATATTCTGAGAATGATAAAAAAAAAAATTTAAATGGGTTTTTAAATGGATAAAATATAATACAGTAGGACAAAAAAAAATAGTATATTCTCAGATATTTAAAAATTATACCTGAATCAATGAGAATACATGGCATTTACCATGAGAACAAATGTAAACGAAACATAAGTGAGAATGTCTTGAATAATGCAACATTGGGGTATGTGGAATCGAGAGTGAATCAATGTGGTAGTCTGAGAGGAACGAATGAAAAATGCAAAATAAAAACGAAGAAGCTTCCACCACTTTGCAGGCACAAGTAGCAATACTATAACAATTCCTATTTTAACAAGGCAGTACTAGAAGCTCACAGGGCTTAACTTTGGGTAATGATCACAGACGAGTTAGAGAAGTATCATATGTATGTTGCATGCATGGTTGCTATGTATACATGATTCCAAACTTATTCTCATTTTTTTTTTCACCTTAAACAAAATTTATTAAGCAAAAGGATATCTACATATGTCAGTGTGTCGGCTGGATGACTGACTCCTGTCACTCCGCTTGATCCAATGGTACAAGAGTTATTGAGTTATTTTGTAATATTTTTATTTACTTTTTCGTACAATAACTCTCATACCTCGGGCGGAGAGACAGGTATCGACCATCCAGCCGACATTGGCTTCGCTCAAATTCATTCCGAACTTGAGAAGAGTCAAATTCAGGATATACATATCAACAGAGATGTGAGAGTACACGAGTAGCAGAAAATCGATTTATTAGAAAGAGACTCGAATTTTAAAGAGAGAGAAACAAAGAATGGGAGAGAAAACTACACATTAGTTGTATGTACTTTCTTTTCCCATTAAAATTATTATATATATAAAAAGGAGTGGAGAAACAGAATTGGCAATATGTTATTTTTGCATGTTTCTTTTTTTGGAACCTTGTACGTGAATATTCTGGTCCAAGTCATTTGATGGAACGTGTAATAAATTTTGGGTTACAAATCACAATGATATGTTTTTATTGAAAAAATAAATTAATATTTGGTTGTATAGCGTATTTTGGATTGAAGTAATTCCTAGTGTATGCTTAATGAAATCTTGTAAGCGAAATACAATTTTATAGATTCTGTTTGTGTCTCAAAATTTTCACTTCTCTTTCTTTGAATTTTCTTTACAATCGAACGGACCCATAGAGAATTGAGAAAATAGAACAAATTTTTTTTAACTCCTACCATCAATTACTTTTACCTCCACATCTAAAGTAGTTAGTGAAATAGTTTAGAAGTGATGGTCACATCCTAAATGACATGATAGCTTTTAGAGGCAGTAAGGAACCACCTCTAATACTCTTAAATCTTTTAGCTTATGCGGCCGCAAATATTGTGGGAATAATGTATAGTAATACATTATGAAATTGTGATTGGACTGATTTATAATGTCTATTTATAATTAAAATAAATAGATATAATGCATAATCTACAAATAGGCTATTAGTTGTTTATCATTATAACTTATTTCTCATTATATAATGTATTATGTTTAGTGGTCAAACGCATTATTTTTCTCTAATACATATTTGATTTATCACAAATAACTCATAATACATTATATAATACAAACCAAAGAAAGCCTTAGTCTACAAAGGGCAAAGGGAAGTTAAAATTTATTGAAGTCTCATAAATTACATGAATGCAATTTCACTATTAATGATTGAGAAAATATTTTTCTATCTAGCTGTGTACCCCATTACCTTCTCAAATGGTCAGTGCTTTTTTTTTTTTATTTTTTTTGAATATTTGTGTTTGTCCTCCCATTACACCCTACGTTCCAGTAGAAAAATCTCAACCCGATTGATCCAACGGATTTCTGTATTATTTTGACTGAGCAATAACTAGCTACTATATAACATGGATCCACACTATTTTGTTGTTAATTATTTTTGTACTTCCTTCCATCCATCCAAAGGACTCCTACACATATGATATTTCTTTCATTATTATGAAAATGAAAGAGCATGTTGTGCAATCCTCCCCTTCCTTGTAAGATTGGCTGTTTCTTGCCATCATTCCATCAAACTTATGGCTATCATTTATCTTCCTGTGGATATGGCAGCTTCACTAGTCACAATTTCCTTGGATTTCCATCGATACAAATGTCTACTAAATAACAATACATATAGGAGCTGAAAATATATTAGTTGTTGAATTTGTCAAGAGTCTTGAACCTCACATTAATACTCCCACCTTGAATGTACTTGGTTCTTTGTCAAAAAGAGAAAATATCTTCTTTGATGGTTAGCAACTAGTGTTCAAAAATCACTACCAAACCAACATCCAAGTAGACAAGCTGAGCCGATAGGGGTGTCAGCTTGGATGGAGGATCGGATCCACCCGAGAGCCAGGTGGTGGTCATCCATCCGAGCCACCAACTCTCTCACCCAAACTCAGGCAAGAGAGAATGTGGATCCTAGGGACCATGCAGCCGAACAACGACAAACCCTTTCCCATAAAATAGATAGAATTTCGTAACATCAAAATGTGAGTGCCACTGCTCGTAGTTTCTATGAAAACACGTCATACGGTATCAGTTTTGTAAATCTGGAGGATAGCATCTTTTGAAATAAATAATGTGGGTTTATTTTATTTTATTTTATTTTATTTTATTTTTTTTTTTTTTTTTGCATCAATGATGATGGAGGCAGTTCAATCATGGTTAGACCAGGTTTTGACTCGGTTGAGTCACCTGAGTCGAATAATTTTTTTTGGAAACCTGGTGAATAGTCATGGAGACTCGGTAGGGTAAGAAAAAACATGATATGAATCAGTCATAAATGGTGCTGGTCATAAAGAAAAAATTGATTATTTTACCGAGTCAACAAAAGTCGTGATTCTGACCAATTTTATGAAGTAACTATGGACGTAAGGAATATGAATTGGTTCTCTTAAACCATTAAAGCACAACAGTTCATAAAATTAGGTAAAGTAAAAACCTTTTATTCACTTCACCATCATATCAACCCGAGTTCTTGCCTTCTTCAAGTTAGATGGAAAACAAAACCCTAAGTCCCGGTCTTGTGAGGTCTGCGTTTTTTCTTAAATATACGAGTCTAAGTTCTATACATCAACAATGATGGAATCGGGGATGCAATTGGGTATTTTAAAACCCTAGTCCATCCCTAGAACCCTTTGTCTTTAGCTCAACCAGCCCAAATCAACCTTGATCGGCCCTTGATTGGTCTGGGCCGGGCCAACTTGAACCTGATTGACCCTGACTCAGGGTGGAATAGGCCCTAATGGGCCATAACTCAGGATTGGGCTGGGCTAAAAAATCATAACCATCATTCAATTAAGTCCCTGACCATGGCCTTTCTAGGATACCAGAACCAAAAAGAAATCCTAATATGACAAATTGTATACAAATATTTTTTTTTTTTTTTTTGTTCCCTTCTTCCATCCTCCAGTTGTATAGCAAATACAAAATCATGGGTTTAATTGTTATATTCGTCCAAGGGAAAAACAATGATTAAATATTAAGAGATGTTCAAATAAACCTGTTATTCAAAACATAAACAATTGGATAAACCTGTTATTTTTCATTTATAAACACAGTCAAGATCCCGGGTGTGACTGAATTGATTGAGCTTTGTCTAATTATAATTGAATCCTTGGTCACCCAAAAGCAGTTTTAGACACCATATGGATGAGAGAGTAAAACATCCCCAATTCCAGATCTCTTTTGTTGGTAACATAACACTTCAATCAATGTTCTCTTGTGATCTATTCACACATTTGAATCTTCTTTTTCCCATGCGTAATGCATCAAAGAGCTCTTTGATATATGTACGAATCATATGAACTAAATTATTCAAAGAGAAATAAGAACAGTACAAAGAACAATGATACATACAACAGCAACAGAAAATAAATCTTGATCAAACCAATCATATCAATGAACCAGTTAGTTGTGATTTCCACCATTGTCAAAATTAATTCCATTTGCTTCATTTCAAAAATATTGCACAAATTGCCCAAATAAAAACAGTAATAAAAGAAGAAAATAAAGGGAAAAAACTCACCGTCAATAGGTAGAGAGGCGTGAGAATGTGAGACTGAGGAGAGGCCTTCCTCTCCGATTCATCTACTATGGAGCTGAGGGAGGCAGTGAAGCGAGTAATAGTGTGAGATTGAGGAAACTAAGAGGGAGGGGGAGAGGACTGATCCACCTGGATTTCCGATGGCCGTGAGGATTAAGGAAGAAGAGGGAGGCAGAGAGTCGCTCAGGCGCCATTGCGAGAATGAGAGTTTGAGGCAAAAGTGAGAGTGCGATTTAGTTTTAGGTTTTGAAATTATTCAAATACAGGGTCGGACTGGGCCGGCCCGGCCTTGTATCAGAACCTAGGCCCAAACCCACCTTGTTTGGACTTAGGACGAGTTTAACCCTGTCCGGCTTGGCTCAGGGTGGGTTTGGTTCTCAGCGTCAAACTCGCAGAGGAATGTTTGAAAAAAAAAAAAAAAATTTAACTTTCTTAGAAAAAATGGATTTCTTGTAGGAATAAAGAAACCCCACACAAAGTCATATAAATTTTGGGACATATGATTGAGATAGACTAATAAATTTGATATATAGCTGATATTTTCAAAGGATTTTTCTTCTATAAACAACAACAATAATAAAGTCTTATCCTAACTAAATGGGATCTCTTTCATGTATTCTCATCCTTCAATCAGTTCTGTTTGATGTCATACGTGAAACAAAGCCTAAGCTATGCATGTCTTTCCTCATCACCTCCCCAATAGTCATCTTAAGTCTGTCCTTAGATCTTTTAGATATTTCAATCTAAATCAAATAATTGTTTTGCACTGGAGCATCTAACGACCTTCGTTGAACACGATCATACTATCTTAAACGAATTTCTCATAGCTTATCAATTATCGGTGCTACTCTCAAATCAGCTCTAAGATGATCATGAATTACCTTATCCTTCCTAGTATATCCACACATCCATCTCCACGTCCTCATCTCAGCCACACTAATTTTTTATATGATGCTTCTTAACTACCCAACATTCCAAACCATACATCATAACTAGTCGAATGACGGCCCTATAAATTTTTCTTTAAGTTTTAAGGAATACGCTGATCACACAATACTTTAGATGCACTTGATCTCTACTTCATCCATCATATTTTAATCATTTGTGGAATATCATCCTCTATATCTCCTTCTTTATTTATGATTGAACCTAGATACCTAAAATAATCAGTTTTTGATTGGATTTTTTTATTTTATATGCAATTTCTATTGATCAATAAGGTAGGGTAGGGTAGTAGAGAAATGTAATTAAAAAAAGAAAAGGATTTTTCCCAACGGAAAACATGGTTTCGTTGTGTAAAATATTTATTATAAACCACGGAATATAGGTTTCTGTTGTGGAAAATCTATATCATAGACAGCGGACTGGTTTCTGTTGTGTAAAAATATTTATTATGGACCATGGAATATAGGTTTCCATTGTGTAAAATCTATATTATAAACAATGAAACATCTCTTTCCGTTGTGGAAAATATATACATCCATGGTAACTTGTTTTCTGTAGAATAAAATGGATACGGAATTTTTGCCAACAGAATGGCAACGGAAATGATACATAGGAAACAGATAAGAGAAAGCAATGAATGATGATTGAAGATGGCAGTCTGTAGTAGACCACTACATGTTGAAGCAAAATTCAGTCTGCGCATCAACCTGAACTTGCTGAATCTGAATGGTCGACTATGACAACGTAGTTATTCCCCCTCCGACAATCATCCTACGAAATCGTAGGCTATTTTTCCCATGGCCTAAAAGGAAAAGGCTGTGCTATTTTAATAGGATGTCTCTTTAAAGTGAAAGTGGAATTCATCCTCTGTTTTTTCCTTTCAAACCCGGCAAGGGACAAGTTCTCTAATAATGGATTCTTACCAAAACAAATTTGGGTACCCGTCCCCCCTCCATTCTAAATTGATAATGGGCTTCTTACTAGAACAAAAAACGAATTGTGGGTCCTGTTTTGGATACCCATAGTCAAATATAGATGTCGGTTGAGTTGATTAATAACAAACGTTTGTTTTATTGTAAAGTAGAAAACAATGAACATGAAGCATGAAACCACAATCAAAGATCATATCAGTTGAACTCTTCTGGCACCGACCTAAATGTGGTATTGGCAGTCATAATAATCATAAAGCTAACCTTTTTTTGTTAGTTTGAGACTGGAAGTCTTCAATGAAAGGTCACAGTTGTAACATTAAACACATGACAATTTTGAAATTACTTCATGACCTGTTTCAATCAATTATCTCCAAATCTAAAACAATCTAAGTGAACCTATCAGTTCAAAACAGTTTGAAGGATGATTTTAATAATCTGTATGGTTGGATTGATCAATTCATATGGTTTTTGGAAGGAACTATACCAATTATTTTGGATTTTTTTATCTTTTAGTTTATTGGCTTTAGCCATGTGTCGTGCAACCATTGGCTCCATACCCAATCTGGATTAGTATCACTTAAACATTGGTTTGAAAGAATAGAATGTTACCTTCAATCAACAACCCAGTAATGACAGTGAGGCACAAGTTCAACCACTTGCCAAAATAAAATAAAAATAAAAAAAAAAAGTTCAACCGGTCTTCACCTTCTTATATTAGATTTGTTTTTCTAATTCCTACCTATACGTTCCAAGTTCTTTGCTTGCAAGTTATTTTGGGAAATGATGTTTAGGACTTTGTCTCTTTTAAGGCAGGAGAGTAGTTGACTGAGCCGCATTATTGGGTTGCTTAGACAAATAAGAGTTTAGATCTTCCAAGCTACTCACGTGCAAATCACCCCTTACTTTTCTTGTTTGATACTTCAGGATCTTCATGGGTGTATTTAGAACATGAAACTTTATTTTGATTGTCTTTTTTAATCTTATCATTATCAAAAGTTCTTCAAGTTAAAGGTGTAAAGGGGTTTTACAAATTTTTGAAAATAAAATTTATCATCATGTCATTGTCAAAAGTGATCATGTGTACAAGTTTTTCAAATATCTATGGTTCCATTTGTTTCTATGTAAAATATTGGTAAAGAAAAATTGTCCTATGAATCTGGATTTCTCAATATTTTTTTAACATAAAATAGAAAAAAAAAAAAAAAGGCATTTGTTTTTGGTAAGAATAAAAAAGTCATTAAAAAATAAATAAATTTTATATAAAGGAAACTTTTCATGTAAATATCATTTGCATAAAATTTTAATAACACAACAAACATGGCCTATGTGAAATGAGCAGAATTTATCTTCACTAAAAAATGTATATTATATTTAAGAGGTAAAAGAATAAAGTTACAAATTATTTGATGCCGTAAAAAATAACAATAAGAAAATCACTTCTTTAATTCCTCTAGATCCAAAACTTTACAATGTAATTATGATACCTTTTTTTTTTTTTGCTTTTTAAGGATATACTTTAAACCATGGTTTCATTCATATCATTTTTCTTTTGGCTCCATTTATTTTTCAATTAAATTTAAGAAAAAAATTATTGATAAAATCAAGGGTTTGTTATAAGACACCCACTAAAGTGAATTTATGAAATCACACCTGCCATCAAATAATTACCACATGATAGTTCCGGTGGTGCTCATTTTTTGTAAACAAATTGAACACAAGGCCCAATGCCACATTTCAATTTTCAAGTCAATCACAATAAAAAAATTTATAGAAGTACAAAGATAGTGCACAGGTTCAAAAGAGGATACATGGACATACAAGGATGGATGTGCTATTACATAAAAAGGTAATTAATTGAATTTGATATGTGATTAATCTTGACCTTGTCAGTTTATCCAACAATTGAAATTACTAACATCTTCGAAGTAAGACACACGTTTTGTTAGGTGTCATGTTGAAAGTGTAAGCATTTTTAAATAGATCCTCTTTGGGTTTTTCCATGGGATTTTCCATGAACCCTGACAAACACACTACACAGATTACTAGAATACAATGGGTATTGAAAAGAGATGATTAGAGACATACCGCTTGCTGTAGATTGATTTTCGACCGTTTTCTTTCTTTGATTTGAATGCTTGGAATATTTGGAATGCTTGGATCAAAGTCTTTCACAACCTGTCGGGATCCCTTGACATTCTCTCTGCGTATGGAAACAGGAGAAGAAAATAACACCGTGGCTGTGGGGACTCTAACCATTGGTATTTATAATACTACCCCCAACCCTGGACCAGTCCCACAGTGGATCAGGTTGGTCAATCTCCAATCATACTTAAACCGGTTTACTCGTAACTAGACTCCCACTGAATCAACTAACCTTATAATTAATTAAGCCCATAAAAATATCTTACAATCTCCCACTTGGGCTATATTAATTATAAATTCACCATTGATCCAATGTGGCCATGGAATCAAATTACACTAAAACCATCATTTACTTTGATTCAGTTATCAAGCCTACCAATGTCGAACAACAGCGGAAAAGTACTCCTACACATCCGGTGTACCCCCTACTGTCAGTCACATACAGATGTCTACTTAATGACATAAATCACTTTGAGATGAATACTTGAGTCCAATGATCGAATTACCACGATCCCGTTACCTTAAAATCCTTATAGGTCAACGCACTTTGATATTATCCAACTTTATATAGGCAAATCGCCGCCAATTTGGACTAATATCTTACTGGCTTACCGCATTCTTTGGCTAAATACCGCATTCTTTGGCTAAATGCCGCCTTCTTTGACTAAATACTGCCTTCCAATTTTGACAAGTCTTAAAAAATCAAAAATACATACAAGCAATAAATGCTCACCAATAATCTTGCCCATTAAACCACAGACAGAACAATCAATTACAAATAAACCATCAATTACCAGATCTCCCACTAATCAAGCAGATCTAAACACTCCCACTGACTAAGAGAATCTAAAGACTCCCATAGACAAAACCTTTTCAACCATTCCAAGAAAACCTTTTCAACCTGTCTCTACATTGTCCTAGAGATCAACTATGACTGGTACAACTAGTCAAACCTAAGATTGCACAGTCAAACATGAAAAACTATTCACCACATCACAAAACAAATACAATCAACATTACATGCAATCATTTACCTTACAACATCATAGGCATAATTTCTTTCAATTTAATTGAAAAGAAAAACTTTATATTCCGATATTTCAAATAATATCATTACATTTTAATATAGGAACAATATGCTAAGTCAAACAATAAACATAAAACAAAGTAAAATCAAAAGCAAAAAAAAATTTGAATGTAGAAGAAACTTTACAATATTCAAGTCAACAGTCTTCAAGAGCCTCCTACCCCAAAAACCTAGGGAGTCCTAGAACCATTATCTCTTTCTAGATATGCTTAGCTGACTTAACAGTACTTGGTCAAACCACCTATCTTTTGTCAATCTACCCATCTATGAGTAATCCACCTTAGAGTTACCCAACAACAATCTTATCACTAGCTATTTCTCCCCTTTGGTAATTTAAGCCACCTAGATCTATATATATATATATATATATATATATATATATATATATATATATATATATATATATATATATATATATATATATATATATTTTAGCAAGTAATGTAATATATTTAATATATCAATTACATTGGTCTCATTGTCTTTGAGCTTTTCAATGGTAGTTAACAGCTCCCAAAAATATTTCCTCACATTACCATTTCCAGCATAACTGGTACTAGAGAAATAGGTTAATAAACTATCTTCTGACCCCCTCTAAAATATTATTCTTATCCTTTGGATTTTTCTTAGATAATCCCTTTGCAATATTTCTCATCTTAATACTGCTACACATAACCTCAATATTAGAATACCTCACAACTTATGTAAACCACTATGAAAGATACATCTAGGTCAAACGATCCTAGACTAGTCTTTAACCTTTTCATAATAAATTTTATTCTTTGTCCCAAGAACAGAAAAAAAATAGATATCAAAACATTCTTTGGGACAGTCATGCTTGGATGAACACATCAGTGTATGAGTTTAAATACAATATCAAACAACTGAAGACTCATACATATACCCTTTACTTGCATTAACCATATAAAACTTTCATGCAAATAAATATCCTTTTTCAAGAGTTAACCAACTACACATTCTCCTTTGGGATAAATATGCAGTGGTCTTCTCAGTTTCTGTGCAATAACTGCGAAAGAATAACGACTCTTGAAAATCCCACCACCTTTGGGTTAATGAGACTCCCTAAAGTCAAAATCCTTTCATGCAAATAAATATCTTTTTCCAAGAGTTAACCAACTACACATTTTCCTTTGGGATAAACATACAGTGGTCTTCTCAATTTCTGTGCAATAACTGTGAAAGAATAATGACTCTCGAAAATCCCACCACCTTTGGGTTAATGAGACTCCTTAAAGTCAAAACCCTTTCAATTCATATGCATGAACATACCTTTAACTTTGACAATGCCACCTTTGGGTTAACACTGACTTTCTTAGCTGCTTTTCACATCATAAAGAATAGTGTATTAAAATATATCCTTTATTGTATATGTAAATGTATAAATTTAGGATTTGAGGACTACCATGATGGAACTGAGTGTACCACTTTGGCGGATTCCACCCAATCTTCACATGACACCCACAAACCTTAATTTGATCAAAACTTTACAATGCCACCTTTGGGTGTACATCGTCCTTACACAAGCATTTACAAATACATGAACTTTAAATTTGAAGACATCATGATGAAACTAGGTATACCACTTTGGTGGGTTCTACCCAATTCCACAATGATATCCCCAAACCCTACTTTGCAGCATATTGTGGGTCAATAAATAAAATCTCATGCACACATAACCTTCTACATGCATCTGGTACAAAAATAACCGATAAATAAACAGAAAACTACAAATCGGATTAATTTGGGGTACCTTTTAATCAAAAATAAATTCCCAAATCACAAAACTGTATCACACTATGTACCAAATTGTAGAACATCAAAATACGAAACCAACGCAAAAAACCGCATCAAAATCCGACGCTCCTAGCTCTCACAATCGTCGATCAAAGTTGGCTTGAGCATTTTAGAATCCTGAACCGGCTAGAACCGGTTCATCTGGGTTCGGTTCGGTTTGTCTGGGTTCGGCTATGGGCGGACCGAACCCACAAAAAGAACCTTTTTTTTTTAAATGTTTTGGTCCAGGCCAAAACCAAATGGTCTGGACCTCAAACCGAACCGTAAATCGGCTATTCAACCACCGGTCCAACCAATCCACACAATCCGGGTTACCGGTCAAAATCTCGGATCACTGGGTTGGGTTTTCGAGGCAACATCTCGGGTCACTGGGTCGGGTTACCGGGCCAAAATCCCCGGGTCGCGGGGGTCGGGGTCGGGTTGCTCACTTGGCTTGGCTGGGTTTGCCCCCCCTGTCCGGACTGGGCCTGGGCTGGGCCAGCCCTAGCGCGACTAGTCTGGGCCTGGCGCGCCTGGGCCGGGTGGACTCGGCCCGAGTCAACCCAGCCAACCCGTTAGGGTTCACGAGTTAGCGCCGAGTTGACTTGGCAATGACTCGGCGCCGTCAGAGTTTTTTTTCTTTTCTTTTCAGGAGGCACGTGAGGGTGCGTTAGGTAGTTTCCGGCGACCAACTTTATGTCGCCGGCTTCGTCTCTCCGAGTTCTACAATCTTGTATAATTTATTTTGCTTTTTAGTGGTCCGAAATTTTTTTTTTCAAGGTCCAAACCCTAGACAGGTTCGAAAAGAATTTTGGGAGAAAAATCTCTCCCCATTTTGAATTCATTCAAACATAAAGTTTTAACAATGCTTTCCCATGATTCTAGATCTGTGTAGGTGGCTCTGATACCACTGTAAGCAATTTTAGATAGATCCTCTTTGGGTTTTCCCATGGGATTTCCCATGAACCCTGACAAACACACTACACAGATTATTAGAATACAATGGGTATTGAAAAGAGATGATTAGAGACATACCTCTTGCTGTAGATTGATTTTCGACTGTTTTCCTTCTTTGATTTGAATGCTTGGAATGTTTGGAATGCTTGGATCAAAGTCTTCCATAGCCTGTCGGGATCCCTTGACCTTCTCTCTGCGTATGGGAACAGGAGAAGAAAATAACACAGTGACTGTGGGGACTTTAACCATTGGTATTTATAATACCACCCCCAACCCTGGACCAGTCCCACAGTGGACCAGGTTGGTCCATCTCCAATCATACTTAAACCGATTTACCCGTAACTAGACTCCCACTGAATCAACTAACCTTATAAATAATTAAGCCCATAAAAATATCTTACAGAAAGATCACCACTTATGTGATTCTTTACTTTCCCTTTAAAATAAATACAACATATTAAGAATTTTATCAGAAATTTTTTCCTTCGTATGTTTTTTTATGTGAAAACAAACAAATCACTTTTATGAAGGCAAGCATTCGGTCTTGTAGGATGTTGAAGAGATTATTGGCTTCTTATGATATAGCTGGTGGGCAGAAGGTCAGTCTCACCAAAAGTAAGAATTTTTTTTCTCTCAGGATGTCAGTAGGAATAAACAACAAAACATGTTGACTTGTTTACAGTTCTCTCAAGGAGCCTTTCCATATACTTATTTTGGAGTTACTCTATTTCATGGGAGAACAGGAAAAGAATTTTTTAACACTGCTATGGACAGATTTCGAAAAAAATTTACTGCTTGGAAAGGGAGATTGCTATCTTATGGGGGTAGGGTGGAATTGGTTCAATCTGTGCTTAGTAGTACTTTCTTGCACTCATTTTGCATCTACAAATAGCCTCAATCTTTGATCAAGACTGTGGAAGGCTGGATGAGAAATTTTATATGGTCAGGTGATCCAAGTAAATGAAAATAATGGTGGTTAAATGGGACTCCATGTGTGTTCCAAAGAATAGTAGTGGTTTGGGTTGCATTGGTTGGGTAAGGTTAATGACGCCTTACTATGTAAAATGGTTTGGAAGGTGAAAACTGAGAATACTCTTCATACTCAGTTTGTGAGAGGCCATTATTTTTCTAAGGATGGTGTTAAAAGATCACCTTGGTGCACATCTCTAGTGTGGCGTAATATGAAAACTGTTTGGCATTGGGCGTCCAAACAAATACGTTGCTTAGTTGGTGATGGATACCATATAAATGTATGGAATGATTTGTGGCAAAGAGATGAAACTTGAAGTGATAAGCTTCATTTAGATATGAAGCTGTTGAAGGGGAAAGACTATTCTCTCTCACGGTTTATAAATAATGGTTATTGGAAACGGCCGAATATCATATCTTTGGAGCTGAATGATTTGTTTAATGCTGCCAGTATGATTCCTCTCTGACCAACCTCTTTAGGCTACGAACAAATCAGGTATGTTTACTATTAAATCAACATGGCAGATGTTGATGAATAAAAAACAAAAGCCAATTTGGGTGTCTGTGATATGGCAAAAAGGTCCAACCCCTAGCTTGTCATGGTTTGCTTGGCAGTGGTGTATGAACTCTTTGTGTAAGACCCACACTCTACTAACTTGGTCTAACCGTGTCGTGCCAGGTCTTCCCATCATTTATGGACCAAGGGGACCGAGCGTGGGAAGATAGATCACAAACCAGGTATGAGAATCAAGTTAAAAACACTAAAAACATACCTAAGGTCGCATGGCTGGGTAGGTATGGTCGACCATAAAGAAGGGAACCAAAAATTTCAAATCCAAAATCCCACGATCGATGATTTCGACCCTACGGTTGATGGTTTATGCGACTGTATGATCACCGTGAGAACTCAGATCAGACTCCGAGTTTTGAAAACTTTCCTAAACTAAGGGATTGCATTCCTAATTGAAAGAGGACTTTATATGGAGAGTTTTCCTCTATATAAAGGACGTCCCTCAGCCCTTTTTCACTCTTTTAGAATATTAGTAAACCCTAGAGAAAGAGAAGGCAGAGAAAGAAGAGAAGGAAGAGAAGGAGAAGAAGAAAAGCTAAGGAGAAGATTTGTTGAGAAGAGATTGGCTCTCTATCATAGGCAAAGGTATGAAACGAATATCTAGAGATGTAAACTCTAAGGAATAAGACTTCTATGGAGGATAGACAATATCAACCTATTATGATCTATGTGATTTCCTTGAGAAAATCTCAAGGAAAACCATGATGAGTGAATTTGATGATTAGGGTTGATAAGAAAATGCTAATGATAGCCATAGGATGACTTTAGAATAAACCCCATTAAAGAACAGAAGAATTGACCCAGGAAGAACTCGAATTCCATGTAGACTGTGACAAGAAATCTCAAGGTCGCAGCTATGGTCGACCATAACATGACTAGTATGACCAGAGGATCGACCATAGGCATTCGGAAAGATTTCAGAAATCATATGGTCGTAGCTACGGTCGCACCATATGTGACTGTAGGGTATCGACCGTAGGAAATTCAGAAGGCCAAATGACTAATCAGACACCTATCAGTGCTCTGTTTCGATTTTCGACTACTGTAACATGTCACGTATGAACCCTAACTTAAATTTATATAACTTTTAGGTTGTTAAATCAATTCAAAAAGAATTTCAAGGCTTGGAAGGACATTGAGAATTGCTAATAGGTGAGGGAACAAGACCTAAACTAATTGGATAATAATAAACTATTTATTTTTATTGAGTCCAATGCCATGATTGATTCTATGCTTGTATTCTTGTAATGTGCATCTCACATGTCATCCAATATTCCTGCTATTACTGTTCATGCATATTTATTTCTGTTTATTTATAACATGATGATAATGATGATGCTAGGAATAGGCATGTGAATGTATGTGTATGGTTGGTGTGTTGGACGCGAGTCAAGCATTAGGGGGAGGACGTGGCATGGTGGTCTTCGACCTCGTCACCAGACTCTAGCTCTATCTTTATTCAAGTTTTGCCCACTAACATCATCGTATCGCCATTACGTTAGCAAAACTATTATGTCGTAGGGCATCAGGGGAGGTGGTCTCTGATCGTGTGGTCTCTAACTTTGTCGAGGGGCCTTAGCTCTATCTCTATGGACGTATTTGAGGGATGCTGGGGTGAGGCCTTGGATACATTGTTTGGCATTAGGATTGGTTAGTTGCGAGCCTAGTTTGTAAGCCCTCGCCAATAGAGGCTTACGTGTTGGTATGGGTAGGGCATCAGGGGAAGTGTTATGCGGTGTTTGATCCAGACACTTTAGCTCTATCTTTATTTTCATGATGGGTGCATGTGGGACAGCAATGGTGTTTGATCCATTGGGAGGATTCACACACTCGTGTATAGAGGTGCGGCGGCCACCAAACCTTTCTATAGCACATTGCAAACTTATAAATCAGACCAAAGATATGAATTGAATGCATGCATATGTCTGTTGCATTATTTTGTTTGCTCACTGAGCTGTGATGTGTGCTCACCCTTTAGACATTGAATATTTTTAGTTGATGATGCAGGTCTTACCGTTGATGAATATATGAATGCATCGACGTATGGACAAGTTGCTGGACATAGATGCTAAAGAAGATGTGCATGATTCATCATGCGAGTGCAACCAATGTGTTTTTGCTTAGGTTTAGTTATAGTTTGAACATCGGATATGTAATTGATTATTTATTTTTATGTTTTATGGTTTGAAGATAATTGGATTAAATGCTTATGTATTACTATTAGACTCTCAGTTCATTATCTGTAAGACTTCCGCTTATTTGTTTATTACCTCTGATTATTAATGTGGAATGTGTCTGTGGTTTGATATGGTGGGTACGACTTATGTGAGATCCTGGGTGAACCGTTGGTCTATTGGTGGTTCATCACACCATTTTGGTTAGACCAGAATTGGGGTGTGACAGTTTTCCAATGAAGGATGTGGTGAAGAAAAAAAGGTATCCCGATGGTCTCTCGATGTGCCCTTTGTAAATCGGCTATGGAGAGTGTCGATCATATTTTTTGTAGTTGTATTGTGTCATTGCAGGTTTGGAAGGAAGTTGGGTATGGATTTGATGTTGCCTTGCCCAGATTTCATAGATGTTCAGATTTGCTGTAGTGGTGGCTTAGAAAGGTTGTGAATTCTAATATTCGTCATATCTGGACAGATGCTCTATGTGTGACTCTTAAAAATCTGGGTAGCCAAGAATGATACCATTTATAGAAATGTGTTGGTGAAACCAGATCTACTATGGAATAGGATTAAAAAAGGATGCAAGGATATTTCAATTCGTGATCCTTATTTTATTCGAACATCATCGGACTTACAATTGGTCAGACTGTTTAATCTTGGGATGAAACCGGCTCCTAAATCTTAGATCTCAGAGTTATTTTGGACCCCTCCTTTAGATGGTTGGTGCAAGATCAATACGGATGGATGCTCTTTGAGGAATCCAGGCATTGCAGGAGTGAGTGGAGTTATTCACACAACTGGAGGTCAGGTAGTCTTTGCATTCTCTAGAATGGTTGGTGTGGTGTCAAACTATGTTGCAGAATTGAAGGCTATAATGATGGGATTAAATCAAGAAATCTTATTGGGATACAAGAAAATCTGGATAGAGTCAGATGCAAAATCAGTTGTGTGGGTGTTGAATAATGATAATCTTCCATGGGTTGTAAAGCAAGAATGGGCTTCTATGCAAAGAGACCTTATGCATTGCCAAGTACGCGTAGCTCATTGCTATAGGAGATAAATTCAATTGCCGATAGCCTGGCAAAAAAAACTGCTCATGAAAGAAGGTCCCAATAATGGGATTCTTGTCCAGATATAGTAGCTAGGGAGGTGGTGTAGGATGCTTCCCATAGGCCTCATTATTGGTTTCATTAGTTTGTGGTCCACCCAGAATGGCCTCTGCTGATGGCAATGCCGAAGGTGGGGGTTTAACATCCCTTAAGGGTGTTTTGTATTTCTTCTTTATATTCAATATATTTTGGATTTTTAACAAAAAAAAAATCACTTTTTTAATCTCCTTTTTCTCCTCATAAGAGGCTACTATCATTAAATGAGCGAGTACTATCATTAAATGAACGAGTACTCTCGACTCAACTTAACTCAACAAGACTCAGTCTTATCCCAACTAAATAAGGTCGGCTACATGGATCTAATTAATTTGGGAAAAAGACAGTTGTCTCCCCTGTAGTATGTCTAAAGGACAAATGTCCCCAAACGTTTCTGGAAAAGACAAATGCTTCTCCTAAAAACACTCCTAAATTTCAAATAGACCCATGTTGTTAGGAATATTCCATTAGATCCTGACAGTAGGAGGCCAATATTTTTAATGACTAAATTAACCCATTACAAGGGTGACTGACTCTTACCAAAAAAATAAAAAAATAAGGTGACTGATGGCACTGGAAAGAAAAGAATGGTAGGTGGTAATAAAATTAATCCTAGCTTCTCCTCCATTAACTAGCTGCAACATTGAGCCGGCCGCCTGATGATTCGAACACTTTACGGGTGACTTTGGTACCCCTCCTGACGATCAAGGCATCACAGAGAGAGATCTTGGAGCTCCTCCTGATTGGCTCGGTCTTCATTGTGTCCAGGGTATTTGAAGATGGGTTCATGAGGATCTGAAACCATGGAAGGAAACGGGTATATCAATGGATCTATCTTGATGCCTATACTAACTTCAACTCCATCGATTTCAATCCAACAAGAAGATTGGCTTTTGAATTCCCATCCCGAATTCAAGTTCCTCAGTTCAACCCAAAACAAGGAGATGCCAAAATCTCCATGAAAGACTGACCTTTCATTGCAGGGGACCATCTTATCTATGTGTCATGAAAATTCTGGGGTACCCAAAAAAAGCTGGTCTATTGTGTACTTAACCAATTTCATAACAGGTAAGTAAGACTCAAAAGTTAACCCCTTATGGGATCTCTGATTTCAGCCCTTCTGTCTCTCCTTCTGGAATTTGGACCATTGTAGCTTTATTTGGGGAAAAGGAATGGGAAGGAGAAGTTAAAAATCTCAGCACAGATATTTATGTTTTCAAGACTCTAGATGGATTTGAAAGAATTAAATTAGTCAATCATGGCCATTGGCCTTGTTGGGTCGATGATTTCTGTCACACCCCAAAAATACCGGTCTAAAAATTTTTCTTTTGAGATACGACTTGATCAACACCTTAATTTGGACGTGACCCACCAAGAGCTCAAAAGCGGTGCACACACATGCCAACCACTATCAACACAACGCTACAATCATAATTCAGAGTAATATATAGCGGAAGATACTAAATAACCCTGAGCGTTCTAATTATAATTAAAAGCAATAATACCAGTGGATTACATCTTCTAAAACCTTGTAAATCAACTAAGTTCATAATCCAAAACCTTATAGTAGCATTGCCCTATAAATCATGGGCTAACCAAATATAATAAAATAATCCAAAAGAGTTAAAAGAAAATAAAAATTGTTCATTGTCCATAACTTTTTCCTGAGATGACTATTCATCGAAGACACACGCATCATTGTGAGGACAAAGATTGTAATTTTGTTTGGAAGTCGCCACCTAAATTAAGGTCTAGGACCTTAGAAATGTGAAATCTCACCTTAAGGTAAAATTTCGATTGACTCATGACCCTTAGACTGGATTTCTGGTCCATCAAAGATTGGGTAAGCATCAGGTTACGGTTATGGGAAGGGGTTAGGCACCCAAACCGCCCGATTGAGATCTGTCTCCTATACCTTTCCTATGCTAGACTTTATCTATTAAATCGAACCAAACCAAGTGGTTTGATATTATTGAACCGAATCTGTATCCATCAGATTGCCTACGTATTACAGAATTATTTCGAAAATCAAGTTCACCATCTTAGTTCAGGTGTGATTAAAGTTTATGGCTGTGACTTATGCTTGTGCATGATTAAGTTCATTGTTCAAGTTGAAATTTATGCTCGAAAGGATGAGAAACCCTATGGATTAGGATCTGGATAGTCCATGTGGGCTGATAGATAGTCCTAGTGGATCTAAGAATGGATAACCCTTTCTGGGTTGGAATGTGGATAACCCTATTTGGATCAAAATATGGATAACCCTTTCTGGGTCTGAATGTAGATAATCCTATTTGGGTCAAAATATGGATAATCCTTTCTCGGTTAGAATGTGGATAACCCTATTTAGGTCAAAATGTGGATAACCCTTTCTGGGTCAAAATGTGGATAACCCTTTCTGGGTCAAAATATGGATAGTCCAAGTGGACTAAGGTTTGGATCCGAATTTAGGTTTCTCCCAAATAGCCTACGTATCCTAGGGTTTGCCCTAGGAATCAGAATCCACGTGGTTCAAAATCTAGGTCGGAATGGGGATGGATATCCTAGTAGATCTATGGATAGTCCGAGTAAACTAAGGTGTGGATCCGAATTTGGGATTCTCCCAAATGACTTACGTATCCTAAGGTTTGCCCTAGGAGTTAGAATCCGCGTAGTTCGGGATGATAGGTGGGTATCCAAGTGGATCTATGGATAGTTCGAGTGGACTAAGGTATGGATCCGAATTTGAGATTCTCCCAAATAGCCTACGTATCCTAGTGTTTGCCCTAGGAATTAGAATCCACGTAGTTTGGGATGGTGAAATAACCTGTTCTAGGTTAAGGATTAAGAACCTATTCTAGGTTTAGGATATAGAACCTATTCTAGGTTTAGGATTTAGAACCTATTCCAGGTTTAGATAGGTTGAGGGGCAAAAATCGTCCTGAACTATCATTTTCATCCTAAGCTTTAATTTTGGAAGGTTTGACAAAACATTCTCTTTCTTTGTTAAGATTTTTATTATTTCCCATTATGCCATTCCCAAGAATGTGGATGCCTAAATGCACGTCTCGACGCCTAGATTGTCTCCTAGAAGTGTGCATATATGGCAGTTCAACTAGGGTGTTGCATAAATTAAATTATTATCAAAAATAAATTATTCATCTAAATATGGCATATAACACATTTATGGCAAGAAATACATATATAGCAAGATTGTTAAAAATTTCTTAATATGGCATGTATTGTAAATAAGGCAAGAACCTATATGGCAAGATCTAATACACACAATAATGCAGTAGTCAGGTATTATGTATGCCATGTGCTATTGTAAGGCCTAGCCACACCTCCCAGAGGCTAACTACAACCTTCATGCACGGGAGTGCTGAGTATTCACTAGCCTACATCGATAGCCCTGGTGCCCCCACACAACGTCCTAATCAGAATGGTGATCGAGCAGCAAGTCTGGTTAGTGACGCTCCAACGAACACTACCGACCCTTCTCCCTCATCACTCTACTCTACTAGTACTTGACCCCTACTGGCTAGGGTTACATATAGGGGTAGTGCCATTAACTGAAACCTTACATGTCATCCAATTTATCCCTTTCACCAAACCCAATAGGAATCCCAGATCATCTATTTTGCCTCCCCCCCAAGATGCTGTCATCCCGCTCAGGGTGAGTGACATACTCATCAATAATTATATAACAAGTCAGATCTAGTGGTCCTCGACCATTTTACCACTTCCTACCAAATTTCAGTTACACACATTCATACATCAATCATATTATAATGCAAATGCATGCACAAGGTAGATATTGGATGACATGTTATCACAGCAAGCATGTGGCAGGGGATCCTATACTTAATATTATATTAAATAAAAAAAATACTAATATATTTAAATATAAATTTAATATTTAAATATACTTAAAATTAATAATAATAAAATAATTTGATTTCATTTTATTACAATTAAATTTATATATAATTATATTATATATAATTATATTATATATAATTATATATAGAATATTTAGATTCTATTTTCTATTAGATTATATCTAGAATTCTATTATTATTTATTATTATATTAGAATATTCTAATTTATTTTAGAATATAATATTTCTTTTTTATTTTTTTTATTACATTATATAGAAATTATTACATAGAAATATAGAATCTCATTTTCTCTATTCTATCATTCTATCTATAGAATGGTTAATGATTCATGAATGAAGAATCAAAAAAATTCTATGATCGATAGAATGAATCGTGAAAGCCGGAAAGATTCTTCGGGTCTAGTCATACTATTCCATTATCATTATATTCACAAATCATATATAAAAAACACTTTAAAATTATCCAGGGTTCTGTTCCTCAATTGATATGGCTTAATTGAGATTATCCCTGCTACAAAAATCCATATTTATGAGGTGTTCTATGCCTATACAAGGTGTAAGATCATTAATTAGAAGTCCTATATGATTTACTTTCGATTTATACAAGTCTGGGGCTTACTGGTCGTTACATCAGTTGCTATCATCGTGACCAACTTATGGTCCAACATAAAATCTAGACCTTCTGCCATTAGTTGGTTGATATACTGGTGGGTTCAAAGTATCAACCATGACTTCAACTGTCTCCCAAGACCTTTCTAGGATTGGTCGGTCGCTACGGTGGTCCCTACAATATACAGTTAGGTGTATCGACTACCCCCTCTCGATGGTCACTTTTCTGTTTAGCCATTTAGGATTTCTTCTTATAATTTAGTTCATTACTTGCTAGCATAATGTTGTCCGGTGGTGGGGTGTCTCTTAGGTCTATGTACTATCCTAGCAAGCATGAAATCAGTTGTTTAAACTAGGTCATTCGTTAGAAAGAAGTGTTTCCCCTTCCAACAACATACACTAATTCTAGTATTGAAGAAGGATGAGTGTTTGTTACATCAGATTTACATCCTTCATCGGCACATCAAGTTTTGAATTATAATTGACAGGAGTTAAGAGTTTTATTGATGGTGGCTTGATCAATGTTGATTGGCGGTGTACGTTGTCAGCAATTTTCTCAACATAAGTACTGCAGAGCTTTACCTTCCTCTCTTTCCTCCTTTTCTCTTGAGAATACATCAGAACTTTCTGAGATTGATACATACTCAGAGGAGGGTCAATGGTAGTGTTTTTATTCTTCTAAGGTTTCCTTGTTAGAGTAAAACTCTTAGATTGAATGGGGACTCCTAAAAGGCTATCCAGTGGTAAGAGTTTAGACTTAGGGAGAGACTCGTTCCCTTCTACAACTCCAAAGTAGTTAGGATGGATGTATATCCCTTCTAGATTCGTCTGTGGATCCTAAGAATATTCTAAACGGTCTCTTAATACGAATCCAAATGTTAATCCTGAGAGTAGGTCTGTTCTTGGCCTGGCCAATCAATGGTGCCGGTCCTTGGACTATCGGGATTCCTGACTGCTTGGTAGCAACAGGCTCCCCTCTAAAACTACAAATCATATAGTTAAAAAATTGTAATGTTTTAAAAAGGGTACCTGTCGCGTTAGCCTTCAATTGAGCATCGTATCAGGTTCGACTATGATGGAAAACCCTGGCACGAAAGAAAATTAGAGTTAGGTTGGGTTTTCTAGGTGCGGGTTTTACAACTCCACCCCCTAAATTCCTACTTACCTATTGTCTCGAACAAGTGAGGATATCTTCTCTTCATAGACTCCTCTTCTTCCTATTGGTCTTCCACGTGCTGATTCTTCTACATGACCTTGACGTAGTGAACATCTCAATTTATTAAGTGCTGAACCTTCCTGTCCAATATCTTTTGAGGTTCAAGTTCCACTGTCAAGTCTTCATTCAGCTGAGTAGGATCGGCTTTTAGTACATGGGATGCGTCTTGTATATACTTCTTTAGCATTGATATGTGGAATACATTGTCTACATAGGTTAATGATGGCAGTGGCGCTAGTTGGTAGGACATTTCTTCAAGGTTTTATAAGGTCCTATGTACTTAGGACTCATCTACCCCGTCTTTTTAAGTAAATCTTCTGTCAAGCCTAGGCTGCTTTGATCCTTTCCCTTATTACATCCACTTCTTGACATATTTCTTAGACAAAATCTGGTCCAACTATTCTTCTTTCACCAACTTCCTCCTAGTATAGTGGAGTTCTGTATTTTCATCCATAAAGAGCTTCATATGAAGCCATGCCGATGCCGGTTTGGTAAGTATTGTTGTAAGCGAACTCCATCAAGGATAGTTTCTCATCCCATGCTCCTTTTAAGTCTATTGCACAAGCACAGAGCATATCTTCTAGGATCTAAATCATCCTCTCTGATTGACCATCTAT
Source organism: Protea cynaroides (assembly GCA_028583415.1). Taxonomy (NCBI): domain Eukaryota; kingdom Viridiplantae; phylum Streptophyta; class Magnoliopsida; order Proteales; family Proteaceae; genus Protea; species Protea cynaroides. Next base: position 50,805,264 of record CM053274.1, on the reverse strand, counting down.
TTACGGATGAAAGGCTGTAGGTTATACTAAATCGCAACTCTGTGCCCATTGCTTATTGCAGACTCTCCCAAAATCTGGATGTGAATCGGGGATCTCTGTCTGACACAATGTTTTGAGGCACACCATGTAGATGAACTACTTGATTTACGTACAGTCTAGCCAGTCTGTCCAACGTATATTGGGGCTAAATTGCTATGAATCTTGCTATTTTTGTGAGTACGTCAACTATTATCCAAACAACATCTACATTTTTGAGTGTCAGGGGTAAATCTGTGACAAAATTCATGGTGATGCAGTCCCATTTCCATTTGGGTATCAGTAATGATTGAAGTAATCTGAATGATTTTTGGCGAACTGCCTTTACTTACTGGTATGTTAAGCATCTGTACACATAGTCTACTACATCTGTCTTCATTCCTTTCCACCAAACTGATTTTCTTAAGTTGTGATACATCTTGGTGCTGCTAAGATGGGCTGAATTGGGAGCATTGTGGGCTTCCCTCAAGATCCTTTCCTTGATATTTGTGGCTGTTGAAGGAATGCAAAGTCTGCCTTGAAATCTGAGTGATCTGTCTGGAGAAAGTATGAAGTCAGGGTCTAATTTTCCTCTTCGTAGGTCTTTTCTTAGAGTTCGAAGGTAGAGGTTTGTAGGTAGTTCCTTTATCACTTCAGCAACCAAATCCTCTTTTATCTGTAGATTCATAAATAGGCTTGCAAGTCCACAAATGACTTGGTTTCCTGGGGATTCTTCTGATAGATCTAATGCATCTTGAGCTTCTTCTCTTGTCATTAGAACTGCACTCGGTTTAATTCTATCTTCAGGCTTTGCCAAACTCTTCATGCTTAATGCATCGGCTACTACATTGGCTTTCCTAGGGTGGTATGAGTTTTGCAGTCATAATCTTTCAACAGTTTTACCCATCTTCGTTGTCTCATATTTAAGTCCTTCTGAGTAAACAAGTATATGAGGCTTTTGTAATCGGACTTAATTTGAAACTTCTCTCCATATAAGTAGTGTCTCTATGCCTTGAGAGTGAATACTACTGCTACTAATTCCAAATCGTGAGTCAGGTAGTTTTCTTTGTGCTTTTTTTAGTTGTCTTGAGGCATATCTTACGACTTGTTCTCCTTGCATGAGTACACACCCTAAGCCGAGCTTACAAGCATCAGTATACAAGGTGAATGTTTCTCTTAGTCTTGGAATCGTCAGTATAGGAGTTGAGACTAATCTCTCCTTCAAAGTTTGAAACTCCTTTCACACTGTTCTGACTAGATGAATCTTTCCCCTTTCTTAGTTAATTTAGTCAATGGCACGGCAATTCTAGAGTAGTCTTCCACGAATCTACGGTAGTACCCTACTAAACCCATGAAACTTTGGATTTCAGTGACCGTTTTGGGTGCTTCCCAGTTGATAATGGCTTCAATCTTACTAGGGTTTACTTTAGTTCCTTCTGCTGACACTACGTGGCCTAGGAATGCCACTTCTTTCAACTAGAAATCATACTTCTTGATTTGGCATAATGTGCCCTTTCCCGTAGTCTTCGTAATGCCTATTGTTAGTGTGTCTTGTGCTCTTCTACGTTCTTGGAGTAGATCAATATGTCGTTGATGAACACAATCACTGAAGTGTCTAGCATGTCATGAAATTCTCGGTTCATAAGCTCCATAAACGAGGCAGGAGCATTAGTCAATCTGAAAGACATGATCAGAAATTCATAATGTCCATACCTAGTCTGGAAGGCTGTCTTAGGTATGTCACTCTCTTTTATTCTTAATTGATGATATCCTGATCAAAGATCAATCTTGGAGAACACTGCGGGGCATTGTAGTTGATCGAACAAGTCATCTATATGGGGTAGTAGATATTGATTCTTAATCATAAGCTTGTTCAATTCTCTATAATCGATGCAAAGACATATGTTACCATAATACTAGGTCTTATGAACCCATTATCTAGTAATTCTTGTAGTTGCACCTTTAACTCCTTGAGTTCCGTAGGTGCCATTTTCTAGGGAGCCTTCGACACTAGTGCTGTACCAGGTAGTAAGTTTATTATAAACTTGGTTACTCTTTTCGGTGGTAACCCTGGTAGATCCTCTGAAAATACATCTAGAAACTTCTTCACTACTTCCAAATCTTCTAGATGGGGTCGCTCAACTATAACATCTAGGACTGACCCCAGAAATCGTAAATCTCCATTCTAAGACATTTGATTGCCGTGAGCGCTGAAAGGAACAACTTCCTTTTCTTTGCCCTCCTTTCTCCCTTAAACTCGAACATATCTCCATTTTCATCTTCAAATATTAGCTTCTTTTTTACACACTGAAGGCTAGCTCCATGTCATGACAACCAATCCATGCCTAAGATCATGTCGAAGTCTGATATCCCTAAATGGATTAGATTTGCTTCTACACTTCTACCCTCAATTAGGACTATACATGGTCCATGATATTCATCAAGTACTACTTCCATCCCGAGAGGTGATTGCACAATTAATAATGTCTCTAGGGTCTTACTACCACCTCTTATCTTTTCCCCAAAAGATATAGACATAAAGGATGAGTTGCTCCGGAATAAAAAAGCACCTTAGCCGGTTTTCCTACTATATTAATAGTACCTAATAAAATTATCATGTTTTAGATGCATGCTTACACAGTAAAAAATAACTAGTCTCAGAAGAGTACCTGTCACCACATCTAGTGATGCTTCAGCTTCCTTTATAGATACAACGTAAACCTTCCTAGGTTGTGTTGCTTTGGGCGGGAATGGATAGGTCTTAGCATAATGTCCCATCTACCCATAATTGAAGCATTTTATATTTATAGGTGCTGGGACTGCCATGCAATTGTCTGCAGGTGCGGCTTTGATTTTTGCTGGTTTGGCTGTGGTATAATTTGTCTTGAAAGTCTTGTTCATCGCTTGACCACCAACAAAATTAGCTGACCTCTTGTTACCTCCCTTTTGGGCTAAGTAACTATCACTCAAACTGGATTCAATAACTTTGGCTGTTTGATAGCCTCAGCATAAATCTCCTTCCCAAGGGCATTAATTGTAGCTCGTATGTTACCCCTCAAGCCTTTAGTAAACCTTCGAGCTTTAGCAGACCCCTCCTTTATGCTCAGTGGAGCGAAATAGAAAAGCTCCTTGACCTTGTGCTGATATTCATCCACTATTTGCTACCCTTGCGACAAATTGAGGTATTCCACCTCCAACATATCCTTGAAGCTTCTAGGGAAGTATCTATTAAAGAAAGCTTCCTTGAAGATTTCCTAGGTGATTTGTGGATGTTTTTCCATTAAGAGTGGCATAGTGGATTCCCACCATGTGTTGGGTTCTCCTTCTAGCATATAGGTTGCACATAAGATCTTTTCTTCCTTAGTGCATACCATCATCCGAAGGGTCTTCTCTATGGAATTGATCCAAATGGCAAGCTACAGGGGTCCCAACTCTAGTGAACTTCAGAGGTTCATCTCTCGTTGGTCGGAGACTGATCATAGTATGGCGCTGAAGGAATTGGTGGCAGGTTCTGATTTGCCACTACATTTTGGTTATGTCTAACGGGTACTCTATTTTATCTTGTAGTCCCACAAACTTGATTTATAGGGTTCCCTCTGGGTGGTGGCACATTATTGTTCTTGTTCCCTTGCTGTCCAACTACCTATGGTGCTAGTACTGGGGTCAGAAGGGTTCTTAGATCTTCGAAATTTTTTTGCTGATTCTCCTCGGCTGCTCTTTGCTGCTCCTGACTCACTGTGAGAGCCACATTTTGTATGATGGCAGGGAGGTTCTTAGGGGTTACTTCAGGTGGTGGAGGAACAGTTCCTAGCTGAGAGGATCCTCCCATATTTGTGGAGGGTGGCTACGTCTCATCCAGGTTGGGTGTACCATTCAACCCATCCCTAGGTAAAGGGTTCTCATGGTCACTATCATGCAGGTTATTGCGTCTACTTGGGGCCATTCCAACTTATTCAATTCCTTGAAACAGACATTCACGTGGTTAGTAACATGTCAAGTGATGTAATTAGAACAAGTATAAGAAGGCAGCAAACATAATCAAGAAAATAGTGAATCCTAAGAATGTATATGTCATCTATAATTTGTCTGGTCGATATGTCCGGACTTGATTAATTCTAACTGGTAATGCGTCTGGTAGGTTTACTAGAATTTCTAGAGTTTGTCGATCGATCGATTTGTCGCTATTGACCATCGTCCACCCTTCCATCTGGCTACTTATAAAATGTCAATTTTACTGTGCCAGTTGTTACCCCGAATTGTACCCCACGTCGGGATTCACGGCCGGTTCGGGAATCTTTCTTCAAATATAACCTAAAACATGATTCCTTCTCTCATTTCCTACTACCATTTTCACTTTAAATAATAGAAAGCTTCATTTTGGCCTTCAAAAATTTTGGCTTCACCTCCAAGAGTATCTTCCACCAACCAACTCTGTTTCTACCTACATCATCATGGATCCAAGGTATGATTTTTTTCTTTCTATCTTTAAAATTCAGTTCTAGGGTTTGGGGTAACAATATAATTGTAAGACCCGTATCGAACTAACCGGTCTTACCACCTTGTATCAGGTCTTCCTATCGTGGTCAAGCCAAGTGGACCAAGTGCATGAAGAAATCACAACCATAGGTATGAAATTTTACTCAAAAACAGTCAATTATGAGCGTGTGGTCGCATACCTATACAGGTGTGATCGACCACACCTCAAAATAATGCAACCACAAGAATTTAGGTCGTGTGGTCGCAGGTTTCAGAGGGTGTGGTCGACGGGTTCTGCGACCCCACCTCCGACCACATGGAACCCAGACAGAACCGAATTTAGGAGACCTTCCTAATCCGAAGGGGGTTCTTTCCTAAACTCAGTAGGGGTTATTATGGAGGGTTTTCCTCTATAAATAGGATGTCCCTTAGCCTCTTTCACCTTTTTAGAACTCAAACTGAAAGTGGGAGAAAGAGAAGAGAAGAAAGAGAAGGAGAATTGAAGAGGAAAACTAAGGAGGAAGAAAATTCAGAGAAAACTCTGAATCTTCAACAAGCTTAAGGTATGAAAACATTCTGTATGTTAAATTGAGAGCCTAGAATAGTTCATGAAAGAGATAAGATTTAGGTGAAACCCAAATCATCAATCCATGGATAAATTCCAAGAGAATCCATGGGAGGAAATTATGTGGACAAGGGATTCTGTATAAAATACTAGTTTTAAGCCATAGAACAATCATAGGAAGGACATGATGGTAGGCCAAGGAATCCAAACATAGAGGATTGGAGTTGAGAGTGAAAGGTTGACCATCACACGTGTGGTTGCACGTGTGGTCACATGATGTGCGACCACACGAGACACACATGTCCGACCACATGCCCTTGGGAAGTTTCCAGGGAGGCTGTGGTCGCAAGGTGTGGTCGCATATCGTGGTCGCACGTGTGGTCGCAGGATATGCGACCACACCTTGCGACCCTACGCCCTGTGGTCGCAGAAATTGAGACCACAGGTGCTGCCACACCTACGACCCCTGAGTTTCTGTTAGTCTAAATTCATGAGAATTAACTTTAATTTAAAATCTATAAATTTGTTAGGTTTCTAAGTGGTCTAAGAGTAAACTACAAAGCTTGAACGAGGATCTACTATCAATTAAAGGTGAGGGAACAAGACCTAAATTAATTGGATAATAATAAACTGTTTTTATTTATTGAGTCCAATACCATGAATGATTCTATACTTGTATGATTGTAATGTGCATTTCACATGTCATCCAATATTTTTGTTATTACTGCTCATGCATATTTAATTCTATTTATTTATAACATGATGAGATGATGATGCTAGAAATAGGCATGTGAATGTATGTGTGTGGTTAGTGCACTTGATGCCAGTGGGGCATCAGGGGGAAGATGTGACACTGTGGTTCATCCTGGTCACCAGACTCTAGCTCTATCTCTACTCAAGTCTAGTCCACTAACATTGTCGTATCGCCATTACCTTAGCAGAACTATTACGTCGTAGGGCATCAGGAGAGGTGGTCTCGGACCGTGTAGTCTCTGACTCTATCGGGGGGCCTTAGCTCTATCTCTATGGACGTATTGAGGGATGCTAGGGTGAGGCCTTGGATACACTGTTTGACATTAGGACTGGTTAGTTGCGAGCCCAGTTTGCAAGCCCACGCCAATAGGGGCTTACGTGTTGGTATGGGTAGGGCATCAGGGGAAGTGTCATGCGGTGTTTGTTCCGGACACTTTAACTCTATCTCTATTCCATGATGGGTGCATGTGGGATGACAATGGTGTTTGATCCATTGGACAGCTTTACACACTCGTGTATAGAGGTGCGGCGGCCACCAATCCTTTCTATTGCACATTGTAAACTTATGAACCAGACCAAAGATATGAATTGAATGCATGCATATGTTTGTTGCATTGTTTTGTTAGCTCACTAAGCCATGATGTGTGCTCACCCATTCGACGTTGAATATTTTTTAGTTGATGATGCAGGTCCTACTATAGAAGATTATGTGAATGCTCCCGTGTACGGACATGTTGCGACGATGGATATGGAAGCTGTCACACCCTAATTCCGCATCTATTCAGAACGGTGTGATGAACCGCTAATAAACCAACGGTTCAACTAAGATCTCTAATAGGCTGTGTCCTTTTTAAATTAAACCATACACATCCACAACCATAATAAGAATAAATACACAATAGCGGAAGTCTTAATATTAAATGAACTGAGGAATCAAACTGTGATAATCATAAATAAAAATATCAAATTATGTTGTACCAACCGAGGCATAAGTAAATAAAATATCAAATTACATTTCCTTAATAGTTCAAATAAAATCTAATCGAAAACGCATGAGTTGCACTCGCATGAGGAGTCATGCGTCTCCACTATGTCTTCGGCCTCCATCACAGCAACGTGCCCGTACACAGAAGCATTCATATAATCTTCCATAGTGGTACCTGCATCATCAACTAAAAATATTCGACGTCGAAAGGGTGAGCACACATCACGGCTTAGTGAGCAAACAAAACAATGCAACAAACATATGCATGCATTCAATTATATCTGTGGCCTGGTATATAAGTTTGCAATGTGCTATAGAAAGGTTTGATGGCCGCCTCACCTCTATACACGAGTGTGTGAAACCGCCCAATGAAAATGGCACTATCGACCCCACATGCACCCACTATGACACAATATACCCCCATGAAAATGGCATGGCAGTACTGGTTGCCTCATACCAACACGTAAGCCCCTGCTGGCGAGGGCTTGCAAACTGGGCTCGCAACTAACCAATCCTAATGTCAATCAGTGTATCCAAGGCCTCACCCCAGCATCCCTCAATACATCCATAGAGATAGAGCTAAGGCTCCCCGGCAGAGTCGAAGACTATACGGTCCGAGACCACCTCCCCTGATACCTTACGACGTAATAGTTCTGCTAAGGTAATGGCGATACGACGATGTCAGTGGACAAGACTTGTATAGAGCTACGGCACAATATACCCAATGAAAATGGCATTGAAGTACCGGTTGATACCATCCCCTATCCGCATCAAGTACACTAACCAAACACAAACATTCACATGCCTATTCCTATCATCATCATCATCATCATCATCATCATGTTATAAACAACGAAGTAAATATGCATGAACAGTAATAATAGAAATATTGGATGACATGTTGAATGCACATTACAAGCATACATGGATAGAATCAGTCATGGCATTGGACTCAAGAAATAAAACAGTTTATTATTAGCCAATTAGTTTAGGTCTTGTTCCCTCACCTTTGCTTGAGTGTAGATCCTCTTTCAAGATTTAAGAATCACTTTTATATCAATAGGAAAACCTAACAAGTCGATAGATTTTAATTAGAAGTTATTCCGGTAATTTTAGACTTACTGTTAAGCGAGGGTCGCAGGGTGGGTCACAGGTAGGGTAGCAGTTTACTACGACCCCTAGGGTAGGGTCGATGCCAGGGTCAGATGTTCCATCGACCCTGGATGCGACCACCCCATCCTTGGACTTCCCGAATGCTGGGGGTCGATCTTGTGGTCTGGTAGGGTCGATTCCCAATCGACCCCATATGCGACCCCCCGTGGTTTGAGTCGAGAATTTCATCCTACAGTCCATTCTTTCATGTTTGGGTCCTATGACTTACTTTTACAATCCATTCTATGCTTGTTCTATGGCTTAGAACTCTAAGTTTCTTCCTTACTTTGCCTACCATGATTTCCTCCATGGATTTCATTGAAATCCTCCCATGGATGGACGATTAGGGTTTCTCCTAGATCATACACTCTTCATGAACTATTCTAAGGTCTTAAATCATTAATGGAAACATACCCATACGTTAAATTTGTTGAGATTCAGAGATTTCTCTGAATTCTTCACTTTAGTCTTTTTCTCCAACTTTCCTTCTCTTCTCCTTCTCTTCTCTTTCTCTCACTTTCAATTAGGGTTTCAAATGGAGTGAAAGAGGCTTAGGGATGTCCTATTTATAGAGGAGAACCTCCCAAAATAAGTCCCATTGAGATTAGGAAGGAATCCCATTGAAATTTAGAAAGTTTCCTATTTACGGTTTCTGTCGGCAAAGAGGGGGTCGATGAGGGGGTCAGAGGTCCCATCAACCCTCAGTTCTAAATTGTCCGACCCCCAGTTAAAATATCAGGGGTCTGACTTCTTAATGAGGGGGGGTCGACCCTGCCAATATGGGTATGCGTCCCTGCCCTCCATTTTACTATTTTTGGGTCAGTTTAATTCCTGGTTTCGCTATTTCCTTCACGCACTTGGTTCATTTGGCTCGACCATGATAGGTAGACCTGGTACAAGGTGGTAAGACCGGTTAGTTCGATACGGGTCTTACAACTCCCCCCTGCTTATAAATTTTTTTTCCTCGAAATTGTATATACCTTCCGAGTCGAATAGATGAGGGTATTGCTTTCGCATAGCATTCTCTTCTTCCCATGTGATTTCTTCTATATCTCTGCTTCTCCAGGTGACTTTAACATAATAAATGTCACGGTTGTGTAGTCGTTGCACCTTTCGACTGGTGATTTCAGTTGGTGCTACTTCAAATGTCAAATCATCCGTCAAATCAGGTAGATCTATTGTCAAAACGTGCGTTGGATCTCTGACATACTTCTTCAATAAGGAGATATGAAATACATCATGCACGCTTGACATAGATGGTGGTAGTGCTAACTGGTAAGCCACTTTTCCACGTTTAGCTAGAATATCATATGGTCCGACATATCTCAGACTTAATTTCCCTTTCTGTCCGAACCGTTTCAAACCTCGCATAGGTGACACTTTGAGGAATACCTTATCACCTACGGCGAATTCAAGGTCTCGGCGTCTAGTATCTACATATTGCTTCTGACGATTTTGAGCCGTTCTTACTCGTTCCTTGATAATGTCGACTACTCGACATGTCTCCTCAACAAATTTAGGTCCCACAATACTACGTTCTCCAACTTCATTCCAAAACAAAGGAGTTCGACACTTCCTGCCATACAGTGCTTCATAGGGTGACATCTGTATAGTAGCCTGATAGCTATTGTTGTAAGCGAACTCAATCAGTGGTAACTTTTTATCCCATGATCCTTTAAAATCAATTACACAAGCTCGGAGCATGTCTTCTAGAATCTGAATGGTGCGCTCCGATTGTCCGTCTGTCTGAGGATGGAATGCAGTACTGAACTTCAATGTTGTACCCATAGCCTTCTGCAATCCTTCCCAAAACTTTGAAGTAAAACGTGGATCTCTGTCGGACACAATGCTTTCAGGTACACCATATAATCTGACAATGTTATCTACATACAACTTAGCTAACCTCTCCAGTGTATACTGAGGTCGTATAGCTATAAATCGAGCCGTTTTAGTCAGTCTGTCTACAATCACCCAAACTGCGTCAACTACTCAGGGATTCAATGATAACCCTGTGACGAAGTCCATAGTGATGCAGTCCCATTTCCATCCTGGTTTTGGTAACGGCTGTAACAGTCCTGCTGGTCTTTGTCGTTCAGCTTTCACCTTCTGACAATTTAGGCATTGAGACACGAACTTGGCTATATCTGCTTTCATTCCTCTCCACCAATATAATTCCTTTAGGTCATGATACATTTATGTACTTCCAGGGTGTATCGAATAGGCGATGGTATGGGCTTCCTTCATTAGTCGGTGTCTAATGTCCAAATTTTCTATTTCAGGTACACATATTCTTCCTTTGTACTTCAGTACCCTTTCATCATCTAAGGTGAACTTAGGAATAGTTCTACCTTTTTTGATGTCTTCTTGTACCGTCCTTAGGTAAGGGTCTGATTTAATCGCTGTTTTCACTTCATCAAGTATATCGGGTACAATCTTCAATGTGGCGAACATATTTGCAAACCAATGGATAAACCCATGGTTGGTTGATTCACCCGGTGCATCTTTCATAAACTGCTCATTATCGTAATTGAATACTTTTTCGGTAGTACACAGTGCAGCTATGGTGCTAACCTCCTCTTGATATTTTATCATTGCCTTTCTACTCAGTGCGTCAGCAACCACATTAGCTTTTCCCGGATGATACTGGATATCAATCATAGTCTTTCAATAGTTCTAGCCATCTTCTTTGTCTCATATTCAACTCCTTCTGATTAAAGAGGTAAGTAAGACTTATGATCTGATTTAATCTGAAATTTCTCTCCGTACAAGTAATGTCTCCATATTTTGACAACATGTACTACTGCCGCTAATTCCAAATCATGAGTGGGATAGTTCTTCTCATGTGTCTTCAATTGTCTTGAGGCATATGCAATTACTTGTTCTCCTTGTATAAGTACACATCCTAATCCCAGTCCTGACGCATCAGTGTACAAAATAAATGGCTGTCCTGGAATCAGAATGGTCAAGATTGGAGATGATATCAATCTAGCCTTTAATGTTTGAAAACTCTTCTCGCATTTATCAGTCCAAACAAACTTCTCGCCCTTCTTAGTCAAACTGGTGAGAGGTACGACAATTCGGGAATAGTCTTCCACAAATCGTCGATAATACCCAGCTAGACCTAAGAAACTTCAAATTTCTGCAAAGCTCTTCGATGCTTCCCACATTACAATAGCTTCGATCTTGCTAGGATCCACTTTAATTCCTTCAGCGGATACAACATGGCCTAGAAAAGTGACTTCCTTTAGCCAAAACTCACACTTTATAAATTTGGCGTAGAGCTTTTCCTTTCGTAATCGTTGCAGAGCGGCGTTTAGATTCTTTATATGAGTTTCCTTGTCCTTGGAGTAGACCAATATATCATCGATGAATACAATAACCGATGTGTCCAACATATCTTGGAATACCCGATTCATAAGTTCCATAAAGGTTGCTGGTGCGTTCGTCAATCCAAAAGACATGACCAAAAATTCATAATGTCCATATCTGGTCCTGAATGCTGTCTTGGGGATATCATCGTCCTTAATCTTCAACTGATGGTAGCCTGACCGAAGATCTATCTTGGAGAACACTTTGGCACCTTGCAACTGATCGAGCAAGTCATCGATCCGAGGCAATGGATACCGATTCTTGATTGTCAGTTTATTCAGTTCTCAGTAATCTATACACAATCGAACACTACCGCCCTTCTTTTTTACGAATAATACTGGCACTCCCCATGGTGATATGCTAGTCTGGATGTAGCCCTTGTCCAGCAGTTCTTGTAGTTGTACTTTTAATTCCTTCAGTTCAGTAGGAGCCATTCGATAAGGTGCTTTAGATATTGGTGCGGCTCCGGGTATCAGATCTATAACAAACTCTGTAGGGCGGTCGGGTGGTAGTCCTGGTAGTTCTTCAGGAAATACATCTGGATAGTCACGCACGACATCAATATCCTCCATTCGTGGTGCTTCTTTGGTAAAATCGACCACAGATACTAGATACCCAACTGCTCCTTTCTCAAGGCACTTCCTAGCCTTTAATGCAGAAAGTATGAGCTTTCGTTTACGGGGAAGTTTGGTTCCCAAAAAACTGAACTCTGCTCCTTCCTTGTCTTTAAATGTCAGCTTCCTTTCGACACACAATAGGTTTGCAGAATGCCGAGCTAACCAGTCCATTCCCAAGATGACATCAAAGTCTGCCATCTCAAGTTGGATCAAGGTTGCATCCAAAGTCTTCTTGTCAATAATAACTGGACATGGTCCATAACCTTTTTCTAATTCCACTTATAATCCCATAGGCGATCGTACAAGCAATTTGTAGTCTAGGGATTTGAGGGGTAGATTTAACTTCTTTCCAAATGACATAGATATAAAAGAATGAGTAGCTCCTGAAACAAAGAGTACTCTGGCGGGAATGGCATTAATAGTTACGATACCTGTGATTTGTTTTGATTTAGTCTACATGCTCACATAATGTAACACAAAATGATAAGATTCAGGTCATACCTGTGACCACATCAGACGATGCAGCAGCATCCTCAGATGTAACAACGTAAACTCTTCCTTGATGTAGTTGCTTTTCTGGGCTTAGTACACTCTCTTGCGACATGCCCTACTTGATTGCAGTTAAAACATCTTATTCTTTCACCATTTTTCTTTGGTTGCAGTTGAGCTGCTGAAGTAGTCTTGGCTGCAGCATTGAAACCTTGAGTACGGAAGGGTTTAAACCTTGGTGTTCCCTCCGTTGTAAGAATTTTCGTTTGGCCTTTTTATTCCTCTATTTTGAGCAAAGTAGCTCTCTTTCTGGCTCGACTCTATCACTCGAGCAATTTGTACAGCTTCATTATAGATTTTCTTCTCAAGCCCAAGAACATGTTCACGTATGCTTCCCTTAAGTCCCATGACGAACCTTCGGGTCTTTGTATCTTCCACTTGCATACTGACTAGTGCAAAGAAAAACAGCTCCTCATAACGCTGTTGATATGCATCGACAGTCATCTGTCCCTGATATAAACTTAGGAACTCCTTCTCCGTAGAATCTCTGAAACTCCTAGGAAAATACTTCTCAAAGAATGCCTCCTTATATATATATCCAAAGTCAATTGGGTGTGCTTTGTCATCAGATACGTCCATGTGGACTTCCACCAGTGGTGTGCATCGCCTTTTAGCATGAATGTTGCACACAATACCTTCTCTTCCTCATTCACTGTCATCATCGTGAAATTTCTCTCCATCTCATCGATCCAATGTGTTGGCCACAACGGATCTGTTGGCTTACCACTATACTCCTTGGGCTTCATCTTCAGAAAACGCTCCACCAGTCTAGAGTGGTCTAGTTGATGCGGAACATAAGCCCTATACATTGGTGGTTGGTATTGATATCCACCTGGAGCTACTTCCGAGTTTTGTACTTGAGCCTGCATGATGGGAGTCTGAGGTGCGTGGGGTACTGTGTTACATCCCCCTGGTACTGTACTTTCCTGTCCTGCTAGCATCGGTGTCGTCTGTGCAGCTGGAAAGGTCATGCCTACGGCAGCTTGCATAGTAGCTTGTGCCTGTTGTATTTGCTGCAGCTGTTGGGCCAAATTCATTACGGCTGTAGCCAGGTCTGTAGGTGGAGCTGGCAGATTTGTAGGATTTGTCTGCCCATTAATTATGGACGGTTCCGTGTTCATATTCTCCTATGTTTGCAGGTGTATCTGGCTGTCTTCCCCCACAGGTGGTGGTGGTGGGGTAGAGTTACAGCTTTGTTTGGTCACTCTGCGTCCAACCATTATCTATTCTGGTAGTGGAAATGTCTGAAAATCATAGAATACGTGGGGCAATCATTATATACTTCATTCTCATATTTAAATCCACTAACCAATGATAATTTCAAAATTTTCAGATCATTCTGTCAAAAATATTGTATTTTTCACTACAAGGTCGATGGATGTCCGACCCTCAGGTATGTGACCCTGAGAATCACTGATTCTTACCGAGAGCCGGGGGTCGATGAGGGGGTCGATGGATGTCCGACCCTGGGTTCGACCCCTGGTTCTCTGTCAGATTACCGAGAGCCGTGGGTCGATGAGGGGGTCCGAGGGGGGGTCGGATGTTTTGGTCGAATTCTCCGACCCTCGGACTAAAAATCAGGTTTTTAATCCCGATTTTGAATCCATTTCTCATTCTTCCTCCTCCTTTCTGACTCGGCTCGTCCCTCTGAGTTGCTACAGTGACAACTCGGACCCATTGGTGATATTTGCTTCTCATTTCAACATCTACTCCTCTCCTACAGATATGTTCTCTATTTTCATGTTTTTAGGGTTTCTTAACTAGGTTTTTGCTCATTTATATCATTTTCTTCAAATTAAACTTTTTCCAACCGTAAAAATTCAATTTTTATTGGGGGCTTTTGTTGTTGGTGACTCAATGGACGAAAGCCCTCAAAAATATTTGAGTTTCATTGGTTGGTTATCGAGAAACTTGAAATTTCCCATTTTTGCCCTAATTTGTCAAGATTTTTGAATTTCTTGAAATTTCTTCAAATTCGATCTCTTTAGATGAAATTTTCAACTGTATGAGTCTTGCAGGATTGTTTAAAATCTTTATAAGTCCTCCTGCCCACGTATATGGGTGAAAAGTGAGGCTTTTGACCAATTTATGTCGTTATAATGTCGAAATTTTTGGAATTTTCATCTTTACTAAGCCCATATCTGTTTTTCTTTGTTTTTGCAAATAGTATGGTGTTATTCCCAGGTTGACACTGAGAGGGGGGGGGGGGGTGAATCAGTGACCACTAAAAATCCTTTTCCACAATACTGGTTTGGTCTGCTCCTATGGACAATGCTGCCAAGAGCTGTTGATCAATTTGTGCTATGCTGCCTTGAGCTGATTACTTGAGACTTTCTCACAGACAATCTGTCAAACACATTTTGTGCACACACCAACCACACACCCACATGTATCCATACCAGGGGCTTGGCCTGCTAAGTGTGTACACCCAGACCTGCAGCACACAGACTTCTAGTCCATACTCACAAGCACATACATAGGACACACAATATAACGTGATTCACCAATCACACACTGTGATGGCTACTCCACGGGGCAATACCCTAACCAGGGTTTCGTATATACCCAATACTCAACAGTAATGCTACGGTTGCACCTATAACCCCGATGCTACAACATCAACCGCATTCACAGCTACAACTGTGTCCTAGGCACCAATCCCAACTCCAATCAAGCACCCACTTGACAGATTATACAATATGTATATCAAAAATCATTACAAACCCTTCCCATATAGCACTGATACAGTAAATAGGATTTGTGTGCGAGTTTACCTCCCGGTCTTGCTCACTACTGATGGAAGCCTCTCTGTGCAAGCATATCGGCCTCCTTTCAGGCTCCACAGCTCATTCTTCACCACAAAGACTCCACTGGACACTCACAGCAGGTCCACACACTCTCTTCAAGCTTCAACGAAGCTTTCATGGCCTCACATAGGCAGTAGGAGTCTCTCTCTCTCTTTGAGAAGCTTCAATGGAGGGTTTCCTTCAAAATTGCCAGTAGAGGCCTTCTACTCGAGCTCAAGCCACTCCCCAAGTCTTCTACTCAGAAAAACCTTCAGTTTGACATATTATAGGCCTCGATCCGACATCGTACGGCCGAGATATCATCAAAAGAAGTTCGGTGGATGAGATTATTCCAAATAGAATCTTTCTTCCTGATTCCGTGTGCCGCGACGCACTATAGCGCGCCCGCCTCTGACCCACCGTACACTGCTGTCGAGCCCTGATTGGTGGAGACGGTATCTTCTTTTATAGGCCATTGGATCTCATTTAAAAGGCGGGATCAGACCCTGGCCGTCAGATCGGTTAGATCCCGTCAGCGAAACTCGGCACAATTGATATCTCTTGGATTCGAATCTTTAGCACCGATGCATCTCATGCGCACTATACCGGATCATGGATTTTGTTTCATGCTACGCGGATCACCGTATTAGGCTGCCTTCGACCAATTAGAGGACTTGTGCAAGCATCTTGACACGATCAGCGGGATGCACAGTATCCTGCCTCTTTGTGGATCGTCGATCTGGAATCAAGCTTGCGTGGCTTGATCTGAGCCATTGAGGTGGAATCTTCCACATTTTCTTTGACCAAAATACCTCTCCACAAAGTGTGATGATTCCCTGTATATCCAAAACTTTCCAATAGGGTCCAAAGGTGATTCTTCTTTGCGGCATATCGTCGAACACCATATGTGCATGCGCGGTGCGGATGCTGACCATGCGGCATGGCCGTGCACGCGGCATGCTGTTGTGCGCATGGCCTTGCTGCTATGCGTGGCTTTCTTCATGTTGCGCGGTATGGCTCCTGCTGTGCTGACTTGCGGCATGGCACCTGCTGTTCTGTGCTGTTGGGCTTGGCATGGCAGTGCTGTGCTGCTGGGCATGCTTGCTTGGCCTACTGGCCTGGTGCCGCGGGCATCGACCATGCTGGCCTGGCCACCCCAGGTGGGACCTACCTGGTCCCCACCCTCTCTCTCCTCTTTCTCTCTCCTCCATCTCTTCTTTCTCTCTCTTTTTTTCTCTCTTCTTTCTCTCTTCATCTGGGCTTTCTCATCAGCTGAACTGCATTCTCTTCGACTGCTGCATCAACCCAGTCACCCTGTCTGTCAGAGAGTCCTACAGATACTCTCTCTCCTCTTTCTTTCTCAAATAGGAGTTGTCCACCTGTCTGACCATGCTTGCTGCTGTTTGGACTCTGTCTGCTGTGCCTGCTGAGCTGTCCACTCAGTTTACTGTGCTATCCACTCAGTCTGCTGTGCCTGTTGAGCTATCTACTGAGCTGTCCACTCTGTCTGCTGTCCACTCAGTCTACTGTGCCTACTGAGCTGTCTACTGAGCTGTCCACACTGTCAAACCATGCATGCTGTGCTGTATACAGGTTCTGCTTTTCTTTCTGTCCTCCTGCATGTCTTGCTGACATTCTCTCTCCTCCATATCTTCCTACCAACTGTCTAGAGGTTGCCAACAATGACAACACACATAATACAAAGTTGCTGACAACATCACAACTTGGCCAAGGTTCCAACAATCTCCCTCTTTGGAATTGTTGGCAACCTACCTATATGATATCTCCACATGATATCAAGTACTAACACCACACAGCCTTTCTCAACCTTTCTCTCCCCCTTTGACAACAAGTCCCAAAGGGTATAGCCTCACCTGTATAGACTCCCCTTAGAAATGCTCCCCCTTCATAGGAACTCTTCTTACATAGCCTCACCTGTGGGAGTGCCCACCGCATCTTTCCAATCCCACAGATGAAAGATGATGTTGTGTAGACATCAACTCCCCCTTTCATCACTGCTCCCCCTATATCAGAACTTCCTCTGAATGGACTCACCTATAGGAGTGCCCACCGCATCTTTCCAATCCCATAGATGAACAATGATGCATTTCAGATACCAACTCCCCCTACATCTGTACCATCTCCAAAGAACTAAGAGTCACAACTCTTAACTTGACTTTGAGAGTCACTCAACTGAGTTCTTTGAGAAGATCTTTCTAAAGACATCTGCCACTTGATCACCACTGACTGTAGCTACTAAACTCTTCTCCTACTTTGCTAGGCCACAAAACCAAAAAAAAAAGAAAAAAGGATGCACTGCCACTAGTGCCCTTTTCTATCATCAACATACTTGGCCAAGCACATAGCTAGTAGACAACAATCAGTTTTCTGAAAGACCATACAGGTTGCCCTGTGTTCTTGTCCCTTGTGCCACTACTCTCCCTTTTTCAACATTTTTTTATCATAAAATCATTTTTGGTTAAGGTTATTTCATTTCCTTGATCACAAACTTGACTCACACTTAAGAGATTGTGTTTCAGGCCATTGACTAGTAAAACCTTCTGGGATTTCAATTGTGCACTGCAGATGTTGACTGTTCCTCTTCCTTTGATCCTTGCACCATCATTGTTTCCAAATCTAACTGAACCACCTACTTCAGCATTCAGACTTGAAAAAATATTTCTATCCCCTATCATGTGAGTGGAGCACCCACTGTCCAAGGTCCATGGTGTAGGTCTACTTTCGGCTTTAGGAGTTGTCTGTACAATTAAGGATTTATTTCCCTTTTTCTTGCTCTTCTCAACCCATATTGTCTTTTCTTTCACTGTGATGGGTTTTCTTGCCTTTTCTTTCACAACTCTCTCTTCTCTTTGAGCTGGTCTTCTGGGAGTATTTCTTCTCATGTTCTCTCTTGGTTGCCTTTGATATGAAAGGAGTGTCTGACAAGTTCTGGCTATGTGACCATATTTCTGACACCTGAAGCATTCTATCTTGTCTTCTGCCAAAGAAGCAAATCTGTTCCTACTTGTGAACACTGGAGGTCTCTTTTGTCTTCTGCACTCGCCACTCTAGCCCATATGCAACAGCCAGACGCACCCCCAGCCCTCTTGCCCCGAGACCTTGCTCCCCGCTCCCTCCCCCCTCTCCCCCCTCTCCTCTCCCACAAGCCCCCCCCCCTTTTTCCCACAAACCCAAGGCGGTCCACACCCTCCTTGGCATCTATCCCCGCTTCCATAACCAAGCCCGACTTGATGTGAGTGACCTGGTAGCTAAGATTCATCCGATATTCTCCTCTTCCATTTGTGAGCCATCCTCACCCTCTTGATCCGTTGCGCTTCTCCTTTGATTTTGGTGTTCCGATGGGCGATGTTGTTGCTTCCATGTTCTCCTGTTCTCTCTCCGGCTTGCAAGCTCGTCTAGTCCGAGAATCTCTTCCTCAAGTTTTGCACATTCATCCGATTTTGGGCAACTCATAATTCATATGCTTCTTCTTTCATTCTTCGGGCTTGTAGTTGGCGACACTCGTTCTTCATTATATTGATCATTCAATTTTTTATTCTTTGTCCTCTCGTTCGAGATCTTTAAGAGCTAAAGCAACTCTCCTTCAAGATCAATTTCTTCTTCAGTCATCTTTCCTCTTTGTTTTTTCTTCTTCCCTTGAGGCTCATCAAGAAGGACCATGAAGAGGGCCTCATCATTATCATCCTCTATTGTTCATCCGAGGTATTCATTCTTCCTTGTAAGCAACTTCTCTTCTTGGGCACTCTTTTTCTTTCCTTTTTGGTCTTGCTCTCTTTGGGTTCTTCATCATCGGTCATAAATTTTCCTTTTTCCGCACTTGGCGCAAGTGTCCTGGCCTCCACAGTTGAACATCTCATGGTTGACTTGCCTTTGTACCGTCCTCCTTTTCTTCAACTTTCTAGTAAGATAGCTATGCTCATCATCCGAGTCATCGAATTACTTTGTTTTCGCTCTTGACTTCTCTCGCTGGTTCTTTAATTTTCATTTCTTTCACCTCAAAGCAGCTTCTTTTTCCACCGTCCGGGTCTATCATTCTCATCTCATAAGTGGTCGGGATGCCATGTAGCTCATCAATGGTTGCGTCCAAGGTGGTTTTTCTTCAGTGCGCACCTTTGCATTATATAGCTGGGCGTGTTTCAATACCTTCTTGACAACTGGCTTCCTTCCTCTTCCCCGCTCTAATTGCATTGGTGACTCCATTCACTCTGTTGAGATGACTTCATGGTTTCCCCTCGTCTCCTCGGACTCTCAAACGTGTCTAAGGATTTGTAGTTTTGCCTCTTTGATCTTGCTATCTCCCTCATGTACACTCTTCGCTTGTACCGTTTCTTTGGTGTAGGACAGGCGATAACTCTAGTGGCTCATTGCCGACAAGTGAAGCCGAAGGGCGTGGCCGCCTTGGCTTCATTTTCTCTCTTCTTCTCTCCACTATATCGTGTGTCTTCTCTGGTGTGCTTGCAACCGTTCTTCACTGCTAGCCATACTCCATAGCCGTGAGCCATCAAATATGCTTCCATTCTCACTTTCCACACTTGTAGTTGGACCCATCAAATATAGCCCCCCCCCCCCTGTGGGGGCCCCCACTAGACGCCATTTCTCGCCCAATTCTCGATACCAATTGTTATTCCTAGGTTGACACTTAGAGGGGGGGGGGTGAATCAGTGACCACTAAAAATCCTTTTCCACTATACTGGTTTAGTCTGTTGCTATGGACAATGCTGCCAAGAGCTGTTGATCAATTTGTGCTATGCTTCCTTGAGCTGATTACTTGAGACTCTCTCACAGACAATCTGTCAAACACTTTTGGTGCACACACCAACCACACACCCACATGTATCCATACCAGGGGCTTGGCCTGCTAAGTGTGTACACCCAGACCTGCAGCACACAGACTTCTAGTCCATACTCACAAGCACATACATAGGACACACAATATAACATGGTTCACCAATCACACACTGTGATGGCTACTCCATGGGAAAATACCCTAACCAGGGTTTCGTATATATCCAATACTCAACAGTAATGCTACGGTTGCACCTACAACCCCGATGCTACAACATCAACCGCATTCACAGCTACAACTGTGTCCTAGGCACCAACCCCAACTCCAGTCAAGCACCCACTTGATAGATTATGCAATATGTATATCAAAAATCATTACAAACCCTTCCCATATAGCACTGATACAGTAAATAGGATTTGTGTGCGAGTTTACCTCCCGATCTTGCTCACTACTGATGCAAGCCTCTCTATGCAAGCATCTCGACCTCCTCTCAGGCTCCACAACTCATTCTTCACCACGAAGACTCCATTGGACACTCACAGCAGGTATACACACTCTCTTCAAGCTTCAACGAAGCTTTCATGGCCTCACATAGGCAGTAGGAGTCTCTCTCTCTCTTGGAGAAGCTTCAATGGAGGGTTTCCTTTAAAATCATCATTAAAGGCATTCTGCTCGAGCTCAAACCACTCCCCAAGTCTTCTACTCAGAAAAACCTTTAGTTTGACATATTATAGGCCTCGATCTGACATCGGACGATCGAGATATCATCAAAAGAAGTTCGGTGGATGAGATTATTCCAAATAGAATCTTTCTCCCTGATTCTATGCGCCGCGACACACCATAGCGCGCTCGCCTTTGACCTACCGTACACCGCTGTCGAGCCCTGATTGGAGGAGACGGTATCTCTCTTTATAGACCATTGGATCTCATTTAAAAGGTGGGATCAGACCCTGGCCGTCAGATCGGTCAGATCCCGTCAGTGAAACTTGGCGCAATTGATATCTCTTGGATTAGAATCTTTAGCACTGGCGCATCTCATGCGCGGTATACCGGATCATGGATTTTGTTCCATGCTACGTGGATCACCGTATTAGGCTACCTTCGACTAATTAGAGGACTCGCGCAAGCATCTCGACGCGATCAGCGGGATGCACAGTATCCCGCCTCTTTGTGGATCACCGATCTGGAATCAAGCTTGCGTGGCTTGATCTGAGTCGTTGAGGTGGAATCTTCCACATTTTCTTTGACCAAAATACCCCTCCACAAAGTGTGGTAATGCCCTGTATATCCAAAACTTTCCAGTAGGGTCCGAAGGTGATTCTTCTTTGCGGCATATCATCGAACACCATATGTGCATGCGCGGTGCGGATGCTGACCATGCGGCATGGCCGTGCGCGCAGCATGCTGCTATGCGCATGGCCTTGCTGTTGTGCGTGGCTTTCTTCATGTTGTATGGTATGGCACCTGCTGTGCTGACATGCGTCATGGCACCTGCTGTGCTGTGCTGCTGGGCTTGGCATGGTAATGCTGTGCTGCTGTGCTGCTGTGCTGTTGTGCTTGGCAGCTGCCTACTGGGCTATGCTGCTGGGCATGCTTGCTTGGCCTGCTGGCCTGGTGCCGCGGGCATCGACCATGCTGGCCTGGCCACCCCAGGTGGGACCTACCTGGTCCCCACCCTCTCTCTCCTCTTTCTCTCTCCTCTATTTTCTCTCTCTTCTTTCTCTCTCTTCATCTGGGCTTTCTTAACAACTGAACTGCATTCTCTTCGACTGCTGCATCAACCCAGTCACCCTATCTTGACTGCCCAGTCAACCTGTCTGTCAGAGAGTCCTACAAACACTCTCTCTCCTCTTTCTTTCTCAAATAGGAGCTGTCCACCTGTCTGACCATGCTTGCTGCTGTCTGGATTCTGTCTGTTGTGCCTGCTGAGCTGTCCACTCAGTCTACTGTGCTATCCACTCAGTCTGCTGTGCCTGCTGAGCTATCTTCTGAGCTATCCACTCTATCTGCTGTCCACTCAGTCTACTGTGCCTGTTGAGCTGTCTGCTGAGCTGTCCACACTATCAAACCATGCATGCTGTGCTGTATACATGTTCTACTTTTCTTTCTGTCCTCCTGCATGTCTTGCTGACATTCTCTCTCCTCCATATCTTCCAGCCAACTGTCTAGAGGTTGCCAATAATGACAACACACACAATACAAAGTTGCTGACAACATCACAACTTGGCCAAGGTTCCAACATATGGCTCGTACCAAAGTACCCAGGGTTCATGACCCAGTCCGCTTCCGTTCTAACGAGGCTGAGGCATAGTATGCCCGCTACTCTCGTAAGAAGGTAGAGGGAGGTCGCCGGGTGGACTTGGCTAGCCTGGCCTTGTTCGATGTAGAGAGAGCTTCTGGTGACATGGGCTGGCTTCCTGTGATCACCTATGATGCCTGTACTCGGCCAGATTTGGTGAGACAGTTTTACTGTAATCTCCAAGTGCTGGGGGATTACAACGATACTGAGAGGGGTAGAGAGCTCCGGATCACCAGCTACGTCAAGGGAGTCGAGATTTCTTTTGATTATCGGCAGCTAGCCGACTTGTTGGGCATTTCATACGATGGCCCCTTGGTGTTCTGTGCTCCTGGAGAGCCCCAGTTCTTTTCATTGGAGATGAAAGTTGAGATTGACCGTCAGATCATCAAAGAGGATCGCTGGGAGATGAAAGCGATATACCTTCGTCCAGAGCCTCGGGTGTACTGCAAGATTATTCAGCACAACCTGATACCTCAGTGTGGGCACTACGAGAGGATCTCCCAGTTGACCCAGTTTTTGCTGTATTGTATCTGCACTAAGCAACCTGTCTGCCTTCCTTACATCATTATGCGGACGATGATCAATGCTACGTTGCCCGGTCATACTGGAAACCTGCCTTATGGATGCATGATCTCTATGCTGCTTACCCGCCTGGGTGTTGACATGGTGGATGAGAGGATTCAGGAGAAATATTTCTCATTACCTCTAGATTGGGAGGCCATCTGTAAGATGGGCATGCGGGATGCCCAGGTCAGCGACGATGAGAGGAACGCTCTGGTGCATCCACATACTCAAGTGGAGATGGCTGACGTTGAGGCAGCAGCAGCAGCCACTGGAGCAGGGGTTCATGGGGGTGATGATGATCGTTTATACATGGATGTGGATTCCATACATCCTCCATCACCTACTCATGCTACGGGAACTGGTCTTTCTTATGCAGCTGGTCCTTCACATGCAGCTGGTCCTTCACACCCTCCTTCTGATGATATGATGGGGATATTGCATGCGATTAGAGAGGCTCAATGCATGTCTGATTTGAGGATGGGAGAGCTTCTAGATGCTCAGCGCATGTCCGATAAATGGGTGGGAGAGCTTCTGGATGCTCAGTGCGTGACTGACCAGCGGGTGGCTGATCTTACAGCTAGTCTCCAGACGACCCAGACTCAGATAGCTTGGTTGACTAGAGTCTATGCTAAGGATTATGACAGAGACCGCGAGGCACCGCCTCCCCCTCACCTCCAGCTTCCTGATGTATTTTATTTTTATCTTTCTTTTGTACTTCAGAGTAACTATCTGGGTTGTGGACTGTACTCTGCTTAGACTTGTATATATATACGTTTATTCTTCCTTTGAATGTATATAAATTTGTTTCTCATTTAATAGAAGCATTATTCTCTTTCAATTTTGTCTCAAACAACACAGATGCTTATGGTGAGTTATTATTATAGATTTTAATTTTTTTTTATCCTATCTCAGTTCACAAACTTTTGTGGTAGTATACTGGTTTACAGGATAAGGCCTGAGAGCTCTGATACCAAGTTGTCACACCCCAATTCTGCATCTATTCAGAACGGTGTGATGAACCGCTAATAAATCAACGGTTCAACTAGGATCTCTAATAGGCTGTGTCCTTTTTAAATTAAACCATACTCATCCACAACCATAATAAAAATAAATACACAATAGCAGAAGTCTTAATATTAAATGAACTGAGGAATCTAACTGTGATAATCATAAATAAAAATATCAAATTATGTTGTACCAACCGAGGCATAAGTAAATAAAATATCAAATTATATTTCCTTAATAGTTCAAATAAAATCTAATCGAAAACGCATGAGTTGCACTCGCATGAGGAGTCA
Organism: Protea cynaroides; assembly: GCA_028583415.1. Taxonomy (NCBI): domain Eukaryota; kingdom Viridiplantae; phylum Streptophyta; class Magnoliopsida; order Proteales; family Proteaceae; genus Protea; species Protea cynaroides. The sequence continues at coordinate 50,781,029 of CM053274.1, read as the reverse complement.
TGCGTCTCCACTATGTTTTTGGCCTCCGTCACAGCAACGTGCCCGTACACAGAAGCATTCATATAATCTTCCAAAGTGGTACCTGCATCATCAACTAAAAATATTCGACGTCAAAAGGGTAAGCACACATCACGGCTTAGTGAGCAAATAAAACAATGAAACAAACATATGCATGCATTCAATTATATCTGTGGTCTGGTATATAAGTTTGCAATGTGCTATAAAAAGGTTCGGTGGCCGCTTCACATCTATACATGAGTGTGTGAAACTGCCCAATGAAAATGGCATTGTCGACCCCACATGCACCCAATATGACACAATATACCCCCATGAAAATGGCATGGCAGTACCGGTTGCCTCATACCAACACGTAAGCCCCTGCTGGCGAGGGCTTGCAAACTGGGCTCGCAACTAACCAATCCTAATGTCAATCAGTGTATCCAAGGCCTCACCCCAGCATCCCTCAATGCATCCATAGAGATAGAGCTAAGGCCCCCGGCAGCGTCGAAGACTACACGGTCCGAGACCACCTCCCCTGATACCCTACGACGTAATAGTTCTGCTAAGGTAATGGCGATACGACGATGTCTGTGGACAAGACTTGTATAGAGCTACGGCACAATATACCCAATGAAAACGGCATTGAAGTACCGATTGATACCATCCCCTATCCGCATCAAGTACACTAACCAAACACAAACATTCACATGCCTATTCCTATCATCATCATCATCATCATGTTATAAACAACGAAATAAATATGCATGAACAGTAATAATAGAAATATTGGATGACATGTTGAATGCACATTACAAGCATACACGCATAGAATCAATTATGGCATTGGACTCAAGAAATAAAACAGTTTATTATTAGCCAATTAGTTTAGGTCTTGTTCTCTCACCTTTGCTTGAGTGTAGATCCTCTTTCAAGATTTAAGAATCACTTTTATATCAATAGGAAAACCTAACAAGTCGATAGATTTTAGTTAGAAGTCATTCCGGTAATTTTAGACTTACTGTTAAGCGAGGGTCGCAGGGTGGGTCACAGGTAGGGTAGCAGTTTACTGCGACCCCTAGGGTAGGGTCGATGCCAGGGTCGGATGTTCCATCGACCCTGGGTACGACCACCCCATCCCTGGACTTCCCGAATCTGGGGGTCGATCCTGTGGTCTGGTAGGGTCGATTCCCAATCGACCCCACATGCGACCCCCCGTGGTTTGAGTCGAGAATTTCATCCTACAGTCCATTCTTTCATGTTTGGGTCCTATGGCTTACTTTCACAATCCATTCTATGCTTGTTCTATGGCTTAGAACTCTAAGTTTCTTCCTTACTTTGCCTACCATGATTTCCTCCATGGATTTCATTGAAATCCTCCATGGATTTCATTGAAATCCTCCCATGGATGGACGATTAGGGTTTCTCTTAGATCATACCCTCTTCATGAACTATTCTAAGGTCTTAAATCATTAATGGAAACATACCCATACCTTACATTTGTTGAGATTCAGAGATTTCTCTGAATTCTTCACTTTAGTCTTCTTCTCCAACTTTCCTTCTCTTCTCTTTCCCTCACTTTCAATTAGGATTTCAAAAGGAGTGAAAGAGGCTTAGGGACGTCCTATTTATAGAGGAGAACCTCCCAAAATAAGTCCCATTGAGATTAGGAAGGAATCCCATTGAAATTTGGAAAGTTTCCTATTTACGGTTTCTGTCGACAAAGAGGGGGTCGATGAGGGGGTCGGAGGTCCCGTCGACCCTCAGTTCTAAATTATCCGACCCCCAGTTAAAATATCAGGGGTCTGACTTCTTAATGAGGGGGGTCGACCCTACCTATCTGGGTATGCAACCCTACCCTCTATTTTACTGTTTTTGGGTCAGTTTAATACCTGGTCTCGCTATTTCCTTCACGCACTTGGTCCATTTGGCTCGATCATGATAGGTAGACCTGGTACAAGGTGGTAAGACCGGTTAGTTTGATACGGGTCTTACAGAAGCTATGATGGGGTCGCATGATTCGTCGTGCGAGTGCAACTCATGCGTCTTTGATTAGATATATTTGTTGGATTATTCAGAAGATGTAATTGATTAAATTATTTTATTTTATGTCTTCAGTTATTTGAGATAATTAGATACTTTATTTATGATATCACTATTAGATACTTAGTTCATTAATATTAAAAACTTGCGCTATTATTTATTTACTCTGATTAGGGTTGTGGATGTGTATGGTTTAAGCAAAAAGGACACAACCTATTCAAGATCCTGGTTGAACCGTTGGATCATAAATGGTTCATCACACCATTCTGGTTGGTGCAGAATTGGGGTGTGACAATAATGATTTCTTTTTAGCGTTCTCTTGGAACAATGTCTGCTCAAGCTTGGTCAACATTGTTTGTTGTCCTTGTAGGCTATCCTGTCCAAGGAAAACTACTGTTAGCCGACCACAGCGTAATGCTTCGTTGGCTTTCGATGCATTGCGGTTCATTTTCTTAGAGGCTTAACAAGCATTTCCAAGGTTTGAATACAAGTTTGTCAAATCTGGGCGATGTGTATTGTTCGATGAGTTAAAGCGGTTCAACATCAGGGCTACCTTTAATGCCATGGGAAGGTCTCCAATGTTAGAAATCGATGCAACCATGAGGCCTAACCTGGTACGGCTCTTCTACTATAACTTGTATGTAACTGGTGGAATGAATAATGGTAATGATGCTGTAAACCTTCGCATTTCTAGTGGAATATTGAGTTGAGATGTCTCTTTCGATACCCAGCAACTGGCTGGTATGTTGGGTATATCCATGGGTGGAGACATAGTTCTAGGGTCCTAAAGATAGGGACTCCCTGTCTGAAGTGATGCGGATAGAGATCACAAATCAGATCCTCATACTGGGTAAGCATCATAAGATTGTCAATTATCGTTCCTTGCCTTGAGTATACTATAAAATAATCGTACAACATAAAATCCTACCACAACGTGGTCATTACAATGAGTTATCTTCTTTTGGTCAATTCCTAGTCTATTGGCTCGCAACTAGGACACTAGTTTGTCTTGCTTATATTCTTATAAGGAACATGATCCTAGCTTCAGAGGGCATTGGATCTTTGAACCTTTCATATGGCAAGCTACTTACTTACCTCTTGTCTCTTTGGGGGTTGACATCCAAAATCATCCAGCATACGAGGAAATAGTATCTTCTTACTTTGGTTGGTATGCCATTTCTAAAATGCACCTTGCTTCTGATGATGAGCTAAAGTCTCATCCTCGTCTGGGAATACTATCAGACGAAGAGTCAGAAGATGAAGAAGACGATGATGCACAATTAGGTCAGAGGATGAGGGCAGAGACCAAGTAGGTCCTTTGCAACCTCCCCCGGACATGAACATATTTCTGGCTAAGTTGCATGGCATTTGGGATCACTAGAGGCAACTTGCACATTCTGTGGAGAACAACTTTAGAGTATGACATGCCCAAACTTTATTCTCTTCCCAGCTCAACATCATGTAGATGGCTATAGCTAGAGTGGGTATGATGTCTGAAGATAACCTCATAAATGCGGCTACGACATTATGGGTGAAGACTTACCAGCGAGCTCATCAATCTACGCCATCAGATTTAGAGTGATCTCGTTAGTTTCCTCTTTCCTATGTTATTATTGTAAAACTAAGTCTTATTTCCCTAGGCTAGTTGTAGTGCTTAATCTCTAGTATTTCCCTAGCATCTTATGCTCTTTCTGGTTGTAACCATACTACACACAAGTTGACATTATATTTATCAATTATGCTCTTTAAGTTTTGCTTATCCTATTGCTCAGGTTACTGTAGAATGCTGTAGTAACGGCTTGGTTGGCATAGTATAACAGAGCTTATCGCTCTGATACCAAACCTGTCATACGCCAAAAATATCGATCTTAATTTTTCTTTTGGGACACGACTAGATCGACACTTTAATTTGAATGTGATACCACCAATACCTCATAAACGGTGCACACACATACCAACCACTACCAATATAATGCCACAATCATAATTCAGAGTAATATATAACGGAAGATACTAAATGACCCTGAGCATTCTAATTATAATTAAAAGTAATTATACCAATGCGTTACATCTTTTAAAACCTTGTTTTTTAACTAACTTCATAATCTAAAACCTTATAGTACATTACCTTATAAATCATGGACTAAACAAATATAATAAAATAATCCAAAAGAGATAAAAAAAAATAAAAATTGTTTATTATCCATAACTTTTTCTTGAGATGACTATCCATCGAAGACACACGCATTACACTTGCAGTCCACCTCATGTGTATCGTCCTCATAAGGCATACCACCTAGCTAAGCCAACTGAGAGATCAAGGATACGTTCGGGTAATCCACAACCATGGTGCCTGCAACATCATCAAAAAAGAATGGCATACATGAGGGTCAACTGTCCAACATGAGCTCAGTAAAAAATAGACAAATAAGCAAACAAATATGCATGATCAACTTATTATACACAATAATACAATAGTCAGGTATTATGTATGCTATGTGCTACGGTAAGGCCTAGCCACACTTCCCAGAGGCTGACTACAACCTCCATGCATGGGAGTGCTGGGTACTCACCAGCCTACACTGATAGCCCTGGTGACCCCACACGATGTCCCAATTAGAATGATGATCAGACCACAAGTCTAGCCAGTAAGCTCTTACGAACACAGCCAACCCTTCCCCTCATCACTCTACTCTATCAATACCTGACCCCCTACTGGCCAGGGTTGCATATAGAGGTAATGCCACTAACCAAAACCCTAAATGTCATCCAATGTATCCTTCTCACCAAACCCAGTAGGAATCCCATACCATCCATTTTGCCCCCTCCCCAAGATGCTGTCATCTTGCTCAGGGTAAGTGACATACTCCTCAATAATTATATAATAAGTCACATCTAATGGTCCTCAATTGTTTTACTACTTCTTACCAAATTTCAGTCACACACATTCACATATCAATCATATTATAATGCAAATGCATGCACAAGGTAGATATTAGATGACATGTTATCACAATAAGCATGTGGCACAACCAATCATATATTAGAAACACTCTATAATTATTCAGGATTCTGTTCCTTACTTATATGGCTTAATTGAGACTATCCCTGCTAGCAAAATTTATGTTTACAAGGTGTTCTATGTTTATACAAAGTGTAAGGTCATTAATTAGAAGCCCTACATGATTTACTTTCGATTTATACAAGTCTGGGGTTTGTTGGTCGTTACATCAATTGCTATCATTGCGACCGAGTTATGGTCCGATAGAAAATCTAGACCTTCTACTATTAGTCGATCGATATATCGGTCGGTACAGAATATGGATCATGACATCGTCCGACTATCTCTCAAGATCTTTCTGGGATTGGTCAGTCGCTATGGCGGTCCTTACAATGTACAGTCCAGTGTATTGACCTCTCCCTCCTTACCACACCCTAAAACCCTAATATTTTGGTATGACCATAGTTTTCTTACTATGCAAGTACTACCATACCAAGATCCATTCATAGTTATAATATAACACAACTCTTTCTTTAATCACAAAATAGATTACGAGAATCATAAGTGTAAATCAAATAATAGCAGAATCAAATAACTAGGAACCATTAAACCAAGTCTAATTATATTAAATAACTTTAATAAAGGTTTATCTGTCTTCAAACCAAGACATAACTAACATAATACCAAGTATCAAGTATTTAAATAAAGGTCATGGGTCAAACAATGCCTGATAAAATAAACAAACAACTTGTAACTTGTTTAAAGTAAAACTACTACTAATATAATCTTCTCTCTTAGGCAGAGAAGTCTTCTAGTCTTCAGAATCATTGTCTTCTAACCATAAAGACAATTATTACATTCACATGAAGAATTATGCGAGTCTTCTTTAATTTCTTCATCTTTAATTACATAATTATTAGCTAAGTAATTTGCACAAGAATCTAAAAAAATATAGGTACAAAGGGGTGAGCAAACCACACGCTCAGTAAGAAATTAGCACACTCAAGCATACAATGCATGATATATTATTAAGGTTTAAAAGGTCTATAAATAGACATGCGCAAGTCACGTCACACCTAAATCCTGGTAATGAACATGCAGGCATGGGTGAGGCGAATGAAACACACTTGGCTTCTCACCTCATGTGAAACATTACCTAAAGAATGAAGAATACAACCCAAGTATACCAACCTGGTATTGCACTAGCATTCCCCTATCATAGGCTCCATCCTGGCATCTTATTCTAAGCCTCAACCACTTCATTGGGTGCTCACTGTCGAATCCTTGATGATTTAGCACATAGAACAAACTCATCCCTAGCTCTCACCTGAGACACTAGAAGCTGGCTCCCAACCCTGTCTGTTTCCCTGCTCCAGTTGTGAAAGGGGCATACCCAGAGTTAGTTTATAATAAGCCTATGCCAATACCTAAACCCGTATTAGCAAGGGTTGCCTATCACAAAATATGGAAACCTAAACCAAGAAATATTAATAATGTAGGTACCTGTATCCTAGCTTAATGGATTAAGATAAATCGTCCCATTCTAGCTACCCAGATTCACTAGGACATAAGCAAATGGTAAATAATCATGTTATCAAACATCCACATGTTATCAAATAATTTCATAATCAACCAATCCAATATAGAGTTATAATATGCAAATGCATGAACAGATATTACAAGTATTGGATGACATGTTATCATACAGTAATCCAAACAAGTAGCAAATACATATGTACAGAAACAAGAAAATAAAATATGTATTAATCCCACACCTAAATCTGGTGAGCTAAGCTTTACTCTATTACAGATAGAGTCCTTTTCTTTGTTTTCCTACGTTAGCTTACCTATTGCAATTGAGGTATGAATGTTACTTATGATTGTTTATTCTCATTTCCATTAGGTCTAGGGTATCCTCAATAGTCTTAGGAACATGTCCTAGAATCACTTGATTAAGTCTAAAAGTCCATGGTTGAAAATACAATCAAAATAGGTTTGTTGTAATGAAGTGGTCGATTAAGGTGGTTGATCAGCTATGGTAGTCGATCATCTCTGTTTTGTTAACGGCCTAGGTAAATTTAGCCTAGATGAGTTCTAGAGGCTTGCACTTCTGTAGGATTATTTCTATAGATGTTTTATGATGGGTTTAAGTCACTGGTTAGGATGTATTTCTCTTCCTACAGGTTATGTGCAAGTATGGTCTATGATAAAAAATATCGTCCTTGTAACCACACATAACTATACATTTGGGAGCACATTCTACTCAATCTAATCATTCCAATAACTTTATTAGGTTATTCTTGAGGTGTGGGATAATTAACATAGTCCAAATAATCCATTAGGGTGAAAAATATCAAGATTACAACTCACTGTAAGCCATGCGATCGATCACAGCAGAGGCGGTCGATCAACTCACTTTAGTCGACCTCTTTGGTTGACTGCCTTGTACCAGAGAGCTCGAACTGATTTAATTTCGGTCCTTTCTCCCAAACATGGGGTCCAAGCCTCACCAGAGGGTTTTTAAGTATTAGAACAATATTAATGGACATATTTTAACCATATTTGAATGTTAAACATCACCCTAAGGTCTTATATTCATTAATTGTATCGGTTTATCCATCATAAACATTATTGAATTTTGCCTGATATTCATGGAAAATATTTTGGAATCTTGTTCCAGCATGATTAGAGGTTGGGTTTACCTCATAGGATCATCAAGGGTTTAATCTAATCAAGTAAGAATAGGTTTTAGGCTTACCTCAATGCTTATACACAAGTTGTTGTAGAGCGAAGCTTAAGGGAAGACCTTCAATGGTTATTCTTCCATTTTTTCTTCCTTCAACTTGCTCTAATTCACTCTTTCTCTCTTCGAACATGTTAGAGGTTTTAATGTTTTTAATTAGGGTTCCTAAAGAGTTTTATTGAGGGATTTATGCAAGAGTTAAGTTATACTGTAATTCTTCTCTTGAGAGTCCTAGTCATAGTATAAGTATAATGAAAGAGATTTAGAGATTGTCAATTGGCACTCTAATACATTTAAAAGTAGGTCCCACATGTTTAGGGACGATTATGGGCAGTTAGGAACCAATAGGAACCAATTTAAACCTAACCCAACTAAAATAGATTCGGATTGGCCCAATTCTAGGTTCATGCGGTCGATCGAATACAGGCGGTTGATCAACTCATTTTCGTCGACCTCCTTGGTGGACCGCTTACTCTAAATTGACTTAGAATGGCCAGGTCTTGATTAGTTTGATTGATTCATTCCACATAAAGCTTCTATACTAATAGTAAGAAGGTTTAAATTCTTAACTAGAGTTCTATACACTCCACAGATGATACGGATGCTAGACTAGTGTCGGCAGGAGAACCTATTATGTGAGAAAAATTTTAAATTAACCCATATTTTTGGGTGCGGATTTTACACTCCCGATGGTCACTTTTCTGTTTAGCAATTTAGGATTTCTTCTTATAATTTAGTTCATTCCTTGCTAGCATAATGTAGTCCGGTGGTGGGGTGTCTCCCAAGTCTATGTACTATGCTATAAAGCATGAAATCAATTGTTTAAACTAGGCCATTCATTAGAAAGAGGGGTTCCCCCTTTAAAAAACCTACATTATTTCTAGTATTGAAGAAGGATGATTATTTGTTACATCAGATTTACATCCTTCACCTGGACATCAAGTTTTGCAATAAAATTTACAGGAGTTAAGGGTTTTACCGATGGTGGCTTGATCAATGTTGATCAGCGGTGTACGTTACCGATAATTCTCTGAACATAATTGTTGTAGAGCTTTACCTTTTTCCTTTCCCTCCTTTTCTCTTGAGAATGTGTTAAAATTTTTGAGATTGATACATACTCAGAGGAGGGTGAAAGGTAGGATTTTTATTCTTCAAAGGTTTTCTTATTGGGGTAGAACTCTTAGTTTGAATGGGGACTCCTAAAAGGCTACCAAGTGGCAAGAGTTTGAACTTAGGGAGAGATTCTTTCCCTTTTACAACTCCAAAGTAGTTAGGATGGGTGTGGGTCCCTTTTAGATTCATCTAAGGGTCCTAGGAATATCCTAAATGGTCTCTTAATACCAATCCAACTGTTAATCCCGAGAACAGGTGTATTCTTGGCCTGCCTAGTCGATGGTGCTGGTCCTTGGACTATCAAGATTTTGACCACCTGGTAACAATTGGCTCCCCTCTAAAACTAAAAATCATATAGTTAGAAAAATGTAATGTTTTAAAAAGGGTACTTGTTGCATTGGTCTTCAATTAAGCATCATATCGGGTTCGGCTACGGTGGAAAATCCTGGCATGAAAGAAAATCCGAGTTAGGCCAAGTTTTCTGGGTGCGGGTTTTACAATTTCACTTTGTTTTTCCATTGTCAAAGCGGTGATGGATGGTGGAGCATTTACAGAGAGAGTTTACCTCAGCTGAGAAAAATACGAATCGAGTTTGTAGCGATTGAATGAGTCACTCCACTTCTTCCCATTTTACAGTTTCGATGGGTTGAGAATCTTGAGATTACTCATCTTTCTAATCCTTTTTCAGTTATTGTAGGGATGACAAGAGTCTTGATTTCGTTATTGTGGGGATGACAAGCAGTTCCTTTTTCAGTTTTCTTAGAAAAATGTATGATTGTAAATATACAGGGGTAAATTGGTCCATAAAAAATTCACTTTAACACCGTTAAAAAAATGGGACGTTTGTCTTTTCCAGAAATGTTTCGGGGAATTTGTCCTTTAGGCATGCTACAGGGGAGGCAACTATCTTTTTCCCTATTTGTTTTTATAAATTCTATTCAAAGTCCATATCTATGCATATCTTTTCGAATCATTTCATATTTACTTTGGCTCTTTTAGTTCCTTTAATTTGAATCATATCATCTCACCTTAGTAGATCACTTAAAGGTGTTCAATCTTTTGTTGAAAAGATCTGTGAAAAGAGGGCTGGAAAAAAATTACACACCAATAAATTCAAAATTAAAATCTGAAAATGGCCCATGCAGGTCTTGAAGTTGCAACCTCCACGTTTTTAGCATAATGGTCTAACCAACTGAGCCAATAGGCCAAAATTTTGCAAATTGTGAAAACGAGCAATATATTAATTTCTTTAAATAAATTGCACCAAAACCACTCCTCAAATGTTGTCTAAGATTTGGTTAACAGTGGTATTTTATTATTAACAGTAGATAACTTCTAGTTTGGTGGGATAAATTTTCACAAGTCATCCAACACCTTTTGATAATGGAATTTAAAAATGTTCAATTATTTTTTTTAATAAAATAGCCACTACATTTTTGCTTCATTGAACATCTCATTTTCATGGCCATGGGAACTCCTTCATAGAAAGCATTTCCCATGCATGAAAATGTCCAGAGAAAAGTCATGTAATTGAAAGCATTAATGAAATTGGACTAATAATCTATATTCAATTCATTGGCACTATTGCTGCACGAACTGGTTTGCTCTGAGCCCGTAAGGATCTTCACACAGTAAAGGAAAACAATAAAGGTGGAGGTCGGGTTGAATAACCCTTAGACCACTCCGATGCCTAAGTCAATCTGTGAACAAGCACAATGGAACAGACACAAGCGCGGCTACTCCTTTCTTTAAGTGGGGACAGATAGTCACCTTAAGCAAGATAATGACTTTGAGAGTAGAATTGTACGTTTCTTTTTCCTTCACTGGTCTTGGATTTGTAGGCATAGAGTGATTAGATATGGCGTCTATCCATTAAGGTATGAGGATGGCATGAGGGGCGTGGATCTTGCCCTAAGTGATGGGAATCAACTGGACTCCCCTGATTAAGCTATAACATGGATCACGGGATCCGTTTTCCCCATATCCATCATCCATGATTAACACTCAGATCCGGTAAGGATATGGACCTTTTCTTATCAGACTCGGTGGGCTTCTTCATGAGGTCCTCTATAGGTAAGACTTGTAGTTTGTCTTACATCAACGTGCCGAGCTCGGGCTCAGCATTTACATGCATGGCATCGTATTATTGTAGGGGGTGTACACCCATAAAATTTTTCCCTTGCTCTTCTAGGCTTTCTAAGCATGGGAGAGCATTTCGAGCTTGGTGCCCCCCTTCTTTCTTTCGCATGACCCTGATCTCTTGGACGCATTATGACTTAGCTCCAGGTGTCTGCTAGGATTGAAGCATCATCTGACTATTCAATCCCCATAATATTGATAGATATGATAGGGCAGCCACAACCCTAAATAGGTTTTGTAAGAACCATGCTCTGAAAATCTGGTTTTAACCATGGTTTACATTGTGACAGGTCTCCCAATCATAACCAGAACCGGAAGGCGAGGCCGGGTGATGAACCACGAGATCCAGGTACGAGAAGCTATGTGTAAAAATATAAATTTTATATACCGGTCTCAGCACCCGTCTCACTCAGTGAGACCGGTATGTGCGACCGGTGAGACCGGTATGTGCGACTGGTAAGTGCAATAACGGCTGGAGACGGACTCCAGTGGGTCCCTCACTCTGAATCGAAAATTTGGAACTTTCTAAACGTGGGAAACCTTCCTAGAATAGTCTCCCACTATATATATGCCCCCCCGCCCCAACCCTCTTTAGATTCTTCCAAACCTTATCAAACCCTAGCCGTCTGGAAGAGATCTGAAAAGGAGCAAGAAGGAAGGAGACCGCGCAAGAAGGATCTTTTCGATGGAGGAGCACGCCGCCATCCAACAAACACCGGTAAGTGCTCGACCTCCTCTTAGTAATGTTAGAATTTCGGATCGGAGCAACGAAACGGCGCAACGATCCAAAATCCTAGAACTTCCAAAAACCCTAGTTCTCATTAAGATCCAATCTGGGATTAATGCGATGAAATAGTCGAAACCTAGAAGGCTTTCGAGTATTTGGACCTTAGAATGGTTTAGGAAAAACCCTAGAAACCAAGCCAATGATCGACGGGGGAGGGAGATCCGAGATCGGGCTCTCGGACCCATACCGCGGGACCTAACCGCTGGACAATAATGTCCTGCGGTATGGTCATGCGGTATATACCGCCAGACATACCGGCTGGACCTAAGTCCAGCGGTATGGTTCTACGGTATATACCGCAGGGCATACCGGCTGGACTATAATGTCCTGCGGTATGGGCCTACGGTATATACCGCAGGCGCATACCGGTTTTGCTTAGAGTGAGACCGGTATATACCGCAGGACATACCGGTCTCACTCTACTAAGACCGGTACTGCAACCGGTATGCTTACCGAGGCCTGTTTGCTTGGCTAAACTTGCTTCTGACCAATGGTAACCCTAATAATTTAATTCTAACCTATGAGTATGATCATGTAGGACCTGTTGATAGCGTGAGTAGACCTTATGACACAAAGTGGATTTGCAATCACGCGTCAAGTAAGGGACAAGACCCCAAACCCTAATTAACTAAATAACAGTAAACTATTGTGATCACTTTTGTATTTGGGTTTAATGTTTGTTGTTTGTGCATTTCATATGCCATTTAGTTATTTAGTTTCTTATTATCTATTTATGCATATTCATATGCTAGGATGTTTGTTTGTTTAGTCATGTGGATGTTTTTAGTTAGTGTGGGGAATGTGAAGAGGAGTGGAGCCCTAGATATATCCTCACACTAATGCCTTTTCGTATCGCCATCTACCTTAGAGGGATTGGTGCGAATAGGGTATCAGGGGGAGGACGTGGGATTGTGGTTCAGCCTGCCCACCAGACTTGAGCCCTATCTCTATGTCGTAAGGAGTTGTGCTGGGCTAGGGCCATAGATACTGTATGGACATATAGAACTGGTTAGAAATGGAACTCACTTGCAAGCCCTTACCAATTGGGGTTTAGGTATTGGTACAATGTAGGGTATTAAGGGAGGACGCAGTAGTGTGGATTGTTGCCTGACCGCCAGACTCTAGCTCTATCTCTATACTAGAGTGAGTGATGTGGGGCAACAGCAGTAGTGTGGATTGTTGCCTGACTGTTGGGTGTGCTCACACTCTCGTGCATGGAGGTGCGGTGACCGCCAAACCTTACCATAGCATTTTTGTAAGTTTTACCTGACCCAATTGTAATGTTATCTCATGCTTTTTGTATGTTGCATTGGTCTTTTACCTTACTAAGCTAAGTTATGAGCTCACCTGAATATATATTCTCTTTTCAGATTTTGATGTGGGGTACACAGTTGATGACTTCATTACTACCCCAGCATATGCTACAATCACTGCTATTGACACACACGCAGTAGAAGATAAGCATGACGCCTCATGCGAGTGCTCATTCTGTGTGTTCCTTTAGAGACAGTTTATTTTATAACAATACTTTGTAATAATTTATTATTTAAGTTTGTGAATGATGGCATAAATGGGTAATTACTTTATTTACAAATTTAGAGCTCAGTTCATTTATCTATTAATTCCACTACTATTTATTACTCTCTGATTATGTTAGGCAGCTTGGAATGGTTTGTTGACACGGTCTATTGAGATCCTGGTGTGAGCCGTGGTTTGGAGACGGTTCACTCACACTTCTGGTTCAGCCAGAATTGGGGTGTGACAACTTGGTATCAGAGCTCCTAGGCTCTGTCCAGCTAACCATTATGCATCTAACTTTGTCCAATGAACTGAGTTAGGAAATTAAAATTTTTAATAAAAACACACCATAAGCTTGTTTGATGCCTAAGACTTAAGAAAAGATGCATAATATACTATTAATAAAGAAAAATTTTAAGCACTGAAGTTTTTGAAGAAAACCAATTAACCCTTTAACAACATAAACATAAATAAATACAAAGTGTACGACAGAGTACAAACCACAAGTTGGACAGTTACTCTGTTAACAAAATGAACCACATATAAATCAAAAAATGAAACTAAATCCGACTATTGTGGAGTTACGGGCCTGGGTCGTATCGGATCTGTGATATCATAATCACGCTCGTACGCCTCTCTAAGCCAATGAACCTGGTCCTGTGTGACCCATAGACTGCGAGCTAGACGCCCCAAGTCCTGACTCATCTCTCGCTGAGCATCTCGAATCTCCATGAGCATGCTTATCACTGTATCTGGAGGAGGCTGAGATGGTCCTGCTACTGGAGAAGGCTGGGGTGCAGGTGCAGGGATGTCCTCCATGTGTGCATCCCCACCACCTTCTACCTCAGCTACTGCTGCGGCTGTCACCTGGCTCCTAGGTGGGAGAGGATGAGCCTGTAGCTCCTCGTCACTAAGCTCAAGACTATCCATCTGCATCTTGTAGATAGCCTCTGCATCTATATCAAAACTCATAGTGACCTCAAAAACTGGCTCTCCATGCCTGTCCACACCTAAGCGGTGATACAACGTTGTAATCAACCTACCATATGGAAGATTTCCTGTTACATTGGGCCTCGCAGCATGAATTATGGTACGGATGATCAGATAAGGCAGGCAGACTCGGTGCATGGTAGTAACACAGTAGGTGAGTTACTGAGTCAATTGGGACACCTCTCCATAATGACCACTCTGGGGGACGATGTCATGCTATATAATACGGCAGTATAAGTGAGGCACGGGACAAAGGTTCACAGCTAACATGATACTGCCTGGTAACAAAATCTGTTCAGCAATTGCTACTCTCATGTCCTCAGTAAGATACCCTTTAGCTCTTGGTGGATAGTAGGTAAGTTTCCCGTCATTTGGGATCTCAAGAAGCGTAGCCAACTCAGCCATGTTGAAAGAGATCATCACCCCTTTCACATAGCTGGTAATCCGAAGATCCCTAGCATGTTCCCAGTCGTTCGGATTCCCTTCTACCTCCAGATTTGTAAAGAATAGTTTTACCAAATTGGGACGAGTGGTCTCTTTGTACTGAATATGGGCAACCAGCCCATCGCCCCAAAGGCAGCCTCAACATCGAAGCAGTGCAGGTGTTCTAAGTTCACAAAGCGACCCAATTCAATACTTTTAACTCAGAACCATGGAAGGCGCGCCGCTGCAGCCTCTGATCGAAAAAATCTTTCATCATAGAGGTGGGGAGGAGGATGTGGCCTGTGTATACCCGGTGTAAAAGATCGTTTACCTGCACCACGATGTCCAAACATATTGCGAACTGTTGAACAAAGAAAAATATGAGAAAGTTAGGAAAAATTTTTAAAACATTTCGACAGCATAACGACAGAAAATGGAACAAAAGCCTCGAACTCACCCAATATGGTAGGAGGACTTACGTGGTGACACAATGCTATTAAATGATCAAACAATTTCCACACAAGACAAGGAAATAGAGGCATAATAGCAGAATTTTTCAAAAAAAAAAAAAAATTATTTTGAAAAACCTAGAAACCTAGGTTAAAAGTTGAAATTTTAGGATTTCTCCCAAAATCCAATGGAACTTTGAATAGGTTGAGGGGTTTTGTTCATTTAGACCCCAAGAACCTTTCTCAAGCAAAAAAAAAAAAAGAAGTTTTCTACGGTTAAAAATTTTTAAATCAAGAAAAAATAGGTTTTGGGCACAAAAGACGATGAGATTTTTTCTCAAAGTGAGGAAGAAAGGAAGAAGCTTACATTACAAATGAGTTTGATACTCTTGGTTAAGGGGAAACACTCCTAGAAGCACCGATTGGACTGTAGAGACTCAACAACTCGGAGAAGAATTGCCACCAAAATAAACACCAAAGAGAAAAGTGAAAAATGAGAGCAAAAATCGCGATTTTAAAGAGCTTTCAGTGATACCGGTCGCACTCAAGGTCTGGTATGTGCGACCGGTACCTCCTGTGGTATGTGCAACCGGTATGTATCGCAGGGCATACCGGTCTCAGGTACCACGACCGGTACCTCCTGGGGGCTGAAAATTTTAAACCATTTCCATATCGGCCGAGTTGCTACTACAGAACCCCAAGCCGGTATGGTACGACCGGAACCAATGATTTTGCCTAGAAAATTCTGAGAAAAATTTTAAAAATTTTGTTTGCATTCTTTTCGATTGATGAATATTTAATGTGCATATATGTTGAGACTGAATAATATCATTTTGAATAATTGTCTCATTTGTCTCATATGTGTTCAATGCATTTAGATATCGTAAGGGAAATTCAGTAGGCTACAATGGTGAGAGGAAATGGTCGTAGAATTCTTCGCGGACACCGTCACTCAAGAGCACCTCCAATGGAAAGGAATTCAGGGATAGAAAACTCTGAAGAAAATAAAGAGAGGGAAAATGGGGAAGAACTTAACCTTTTCAATGAAAGTGGAAATCAGGTGAGAGATAATGACGAATCTCCACTGTCGGGTCAGACACACACAAACTCTGAGACCCTAGTGGCAAATTTGGTCACCCACATGGAGGTACAGCAGAAGAAGTTCTTCGATGAAATGTTGAAGATGTTTAGGCCACCTGGGCCTATACTGACACATGCAAATATGGCACCCACAAACACTGAAAATGCTAATACGGTACTAGTGGGGGTTAGTACAGCTACTGAGGGACAACAACAATCGAACCAACACAACACATTTCCCCAGCCGGTTACAGGGGCACCCACCCCTAACCAGGACCAGGGTGGATATCTGGGTGCATATCAGGGTGCATATCATGGTGGGTATTAGGGAGTGAATTAGAGTGGTTACTCATATCATGGTCAGGCACCATATGGACAGGCACCATATGGACAGAGTAGTCTTTCTAGAGCGGTGGACGGATTTCTAAAGTTAAAGCCACCAACCTTTACAGGAAAGCCAGGGAAAACACTATGGCTAGCACAGTGGATAGTCGAGATGAAAAAGAACTTCCGTTTGCTGGAGTATTCTGAGGAGGAAAAGGTGTTACATGCCACCCATATGCTAAAGGAAGAAGCCAATGGATGGTGAAACTCGACCAGAGCATATCTGGAAACAAAGCACCATATAATTACTTGGCCCATATTCAAAGAGACCTTCTTTGAAAAATACTTTCCAAGGAGTTTCTACGACCAGATGGAAAAGGAGTTCCTCAATCTATAGCAGTCTCAGATGACCGTAGAGGCATACCAACAGAGGTATGAGGAGTTGTTCTTCTTCGCTCCAACCAGTATGCAGGAGGAAGAAACTAAGACTCGTCACTTTACAATGGGTCTTCGGGGTGTCATAAGAGAACATGTATTGGGGCGAGGACTAAAGATCTATAATGAAGCTGTACAGGTGGCTCAAGTCATTGAAGTAAGCCAAAGAGATAGCTTTTTTGCACAGAATAGGGGTCTGAAGAGGCCTAACCCTGAGGTCCAAGGCGAAAGAAACAACAGACCATATCGTCTATTCAGGCCACCAGCTAGCACAGTGCCACCCAAACCTGTTCTTGCAGTGACACAACAGGTAATGGGACAGAACACCAATGTAAAGTGCTTCAATTGTCAACAGGTGGGGCACTATGCCAAAACATGCCCACTGCCAAAGAGGGAACCGCAGCAAGGCAAAGTTTATGCCATTATTACAGAGGAAGTAGCCGCATCACCTGATGTAGTTACTGGTATGATTCTATACTTACTCCTTAGTTACTGCATTAATTGTTTGAGCATATAGAACTAAAGGAGAAATTAAAAACCTCAGGTACAGTAAATATAGAAAGGGTACCCGCTAGAGTCCTATTTGACTCAGGGGCCACCCATTCCTTTGTGTCAGTATCATTTGAAAAAGGACTAGATCAACCCATCAAGACTTTGGAACCAAGTCTGTTAGTTCGATCCCCCATGGGAATGGAAGTGGTATTAGAGGAGTATTATGAGCGTTGCCCAGTACATATTGAAGGACGAGAGTTGGAAGTCAATTTAGTCCAGCTTGAGATGTCAGATTTTGATGTCATTCTGGGATTGGACTGGTTATCTCAGCATTCAGCAAGCCTGTTATGTGCAGAGAAGAAGTTAGTTTTCAAGGACAGAGAAGGAATGGAGTTCAACTTTAAAGGGACTAAGTTGCCTAGGAAGAGGAAGCTTATACTCTCAACCCTAAAAGCAAGGAAGTGCTTAGAGAAGGGGGGAGTAGGATACCTCGTATCAGTTGTGGATGTGACCGCTGACTTGCCCAAAATAGAGGATATAGAGGTAGTGCTGGAATTTCCTGATGTGTTTCCAGATGACCTACCTGGATTACCACCAGACAGGGTGACTGAGTTTGTGATAGATCTCCTACTAGGGGTGGCACCTGTGTCCAAGGCACCCTATAGGATGGCTCCCACAGAGTTGA
This sequence comes from Protea cynaroides, assembly GCA_028583415.1. NCBI lineage: Eukaryota > Viridiplantae > Streptophyta > Magnoliopsida > Proteales > Proteaceae > Protea > Protea cynaroides. The sequence continues at coordinate 50,762,810 of CM053274.1, read as the reverse complement.
AGGAGTTAAAAACCCAACTGCAAGAATTATTAGACAAGGGCTTCATAAGACCGAGTATCTCACCTTGGGGAGCACCTGTGCTATTTGTCAAGAAGAAAGATGGTAGCGTACATCTTTGTATGGACTATCGAGAGTTAAACAGCTCACCATCAAGAACAAGTACCCACTACCTAGAATAGATGACTTGTTTGATCAACATCAAGGTTCAAGTGTATTCTCAAAGATTGATCTGAGGTTAGGGTATCATCAACTCAAGATCAAGGGGGCAGACATTCCCAAGACAGCTTTCAGAACAAGATATGGACACTACGAGTTCCTTGTGATGTCCTTTGGGTTGACCAATGCACCTGCATTGTTTATGAAACTGATGAACCGAGTATTCCATGACATGTTGGACATGTTGGTTATAGTATTCATAGATGATATTTTAGTGTACTCCAAGGGCAAGGAGACGCATGCATTGCACTTGAGAGTGACATTACAAAGACTAAGAAGAGAGAAGCTCTATGCAAAGTTCAAGAAGTGTGAATTTTGGCTAGACGAAGTGGCCTTCTTGGGTCACGTGGTATCTGTGGAATGAATTAAGGTGGATCCCAGCAAAATTTTAGCCATCGTAGGATGGGAGGCGCCAAAGACAGTTGCTGAAATTTGTAGCTTCCTGGGCTTGGCTTGATATTATAGAAGGTTTGTGGAATATTTCAAGATTGCCATTCCACTCACCAGGTTGACCAAGAAGGGAGAGAAGTTCTTATGGACCCAAGAATGTGAGAAATGCTTTCAGACACTGAAGTCAAGACTGGTTTCAACACCTATCTTGACTATTCCTACTCCAGACCTTCCATTCACACTGTATACAGATGCTTTAGGTTTGGGACTGGGATGTATGTTGATGCAAGGAGAACAGGTGATCGCCTATGCCTCAAGACAACTGAAGGAGCATGAGAAGAACTACCCTACTCATGACTTAGAATTGGCAGCAGTCATTCATGCTATCAAAACTTGGAGGCACTATCTGTATGGAGAGAAATTTCAATTAAGTCTGACCACAAAAACCTGACATATCTTTTCACATAAAAGGACCTGAACATGAGGCAGAGGAGGTGGTTAGAATTACTCAAGGACTACGACTGTGACATTCAGTACCATCCTGGAAAAGCTAATATTGTAGCTGATGCTCTGAGTAGGAAATGGGCATCAAACCCCGAAGCAGGGCCAAGTATAAATGCTGCTTTGTGTGCTGTAGATTCTGGCTCATCAGAGAATGAAGAACAACTCTTATTAAAGTCAGCAGACGACCCAGTGGAGCAAGGTTTGATACACAAGTTTACTCTTATGTTTTCAGCATTGAAGATTTTGCCTGACCTGAAAGAGGAGGTAAAATCAGCAGTCCTACAAGACCCATACCTCAGAACAGTGCAAGAAGATTTGGAAAAGGGTCGAGCCAATCCGAATTTCACCTTCGATGCAGACAAGTTACTCAGATATCATGGACGGTTATGCATACCTGAGAATGAAGACCTGGGAATCAAAAATCGAATCATGTTGGAAGCTCACTCCACTCTTTATTCTGTACATCCTGGAAGTACTAAGATGTACCACGACCTAAAAAGGTTGTGCTGGTGAAGGGGTATGGAAGCAGATGTGGCTAGATATGTATTTCAATGTCTAAACTGCCAACAAGTCAAAGCGAAAAGGCAGAGGCCCGCAGGCTTATTGCAACCATTACCTGAGCCAGCATGGAAATGGGATTGTATTACCATGGATTTTGTCACTGGCCTACCTATGACTCCGAGGTCAGTGAATGCAGTTTGGGTAGTTGTTGACCGCCTCACCAAGACTGCAAGATTTATCCCTATCAGACCATAATACACCATGGACAAGTTGGCAAAATTATATGTGGACAATATAGTCAGACTCCACGGTGTCTCAGAGAGTATAGTATCTGACAAAGATCCACGCTTCACATCAAAGTTCTGGGAAGGACTACAGAAGGCCATAGGGACGAAACTAAAGCTCAGCACAACCTTCCACCCTAAAATAGATGGTCAATCAGAGAGGACAATCCAGATTCTAGAAGACATGCTTCGAGCATGTGCTATCGATTTTAAAGGGACTTGGGATGAGAAGCTTTCACTCATCGAGTTTGCCTACAACAATAGCTACTAGTCTACGATCCAGATGGCTCCATATGAGGCTTTGTATGGTAAGAAATGTTGGACACCATTGTTATGGGACGAGGTTGGAGAAAGACAGATCGTAGGACCGAATTTTATGGAGAAAACTTGCAAAGCAGTGGATCAGATCAAGAACAGAGTAAAGACAGCTCAAGTGCATCAAAAGCACTATGCTGATAACAGACGCCAAGACCTCAAATTCACCGTAGGTGATAAAGTGTTTTTGAAGGTATCACCAGTACGAGGCCTAAATAGGTTCAGGAAGAAAGGAAAACTGTGTCCTAGATATGTGGGACCATATGAGATTCTGTCCTGATGTGGCAAAGTGGTCTATCAACTTGCATTTCCACTAGCGATGTCTAGTGTCCACAATGTCTTTCACGTGTCCTTACTGAAGAATTACGTGAGAGACCCTTCGCATATTCTTATTGCAGACCCCCTAGATTTGATAGAAGACTTGACTTTCGAAGTGGTACCAATCAAGCTAATCAGTCAAAAGATACAACAGCTTCGAAGGTGAGCTATACACTACATCAAGGTAGTTTGGAAGAGCCAGGATGTAGAAGAAATCACATGGGAGGAGGAGGATGCCATGCGATAAGAATACCCTCATCTTTTCGACTCTGAAGGTACATACAATTTCGGAGATGAAATTTCTTTTAAGGGTGGGGGAATCGTGAGACCTACAAGCAAATTTCAAGGACGAAATTTCTTTTAAGGGTGGTAAAGTTGTAAGAACCGTGCTCTGAAAACCCGGATTAAACCATGGTTTACATTGTGACAGGGTCTCCCAATCTTAACTGGACCGGAAGGCGAGGCCTGGTGATGAACCACGAGATCCAGGTATGAGAAGCTATGTGTAAAAATGTAAATTTTATATACCGGTCTCAGTACCAGTCTCATTGAGTGAGACCGGTATGTGCGATTGGTATGTGCAATAACGGTTGGAGACGGACTCCAATGGGTCCCTCACTCTGAATCGAAAATTTAGAAAGTTTCTAAACGTGGGAAACCTTCCTAGAACGGTCTCCCACTATATATATATGCCCCCCCAACCCTCCTTAGATCCTTCCAAACCTTATCAAACCCTAGCCATCAGGAAGAGATCTGAGAAGGAGCAAGGAGGAAGGAGACCGTGCAAGAAGGATCTTTCCGTTGGAGGAGCACGCCGTCATCCAACAAACACCGGTAAGTGCTCGACCTCCTCTTAGTAATGTTAGGATTTCGGATCGGAGCCGCGAAATGGCGTAACAATCCAAAATCCTAGAACTTCCAAAAACCCTAGTTCTCATTAAGATCCAATCTGGGATTGATGCGATGAAATAGTCGAAACCTAGAAGGCTTTTGAGTATTTGGACCTTAGAATGGTTTAGGAAAAATCCTAAAAACCAAGCTGATGACCGACGGGGGAGGGAGATCCAAGATCAAGCTCTCGGACCCATACCACCGGACCTAACCACTGGACAATAATGTCTTGCAGTATGGTCCTGCGGTATATACCGCCAGACATACCGGCTGGACCTAAGTCCAACGGTATGGTTCTGTGGTATATACCGTAGGACATACCGGCTGGACTATAATGTCCTACGATATGGGCTTGCAGTATATACCGCAGGCGCATACCGGTCTCGCTTAGAGTGAGATAGGTATATACCGTAGGACATACCGGTCTCACTCTACTGAGACCAGTACTACGACCGGTATGCTTACCGAGGCCTGTCTGCTTAGCCAAACTTGGTTCTGACCAACCGTAACCCTAATAATTTAATTATAACCTATGAGTATGATCATGTAGGACCTGTTCACAGTGTGAGTAGACCCTGTGACGCAAAGCGGACTTGCAATCACGCGTCAAGTAAGGGAGAAGACCCCAAACCCTAATTAACTAAATAACAGTAAACTGTTGTGATCACTTTTGTATTTGGGTCTAATGTTTGTTGTTTGTGCATTTCATATGCCATTTAGTTATTTAGTTTCTTATTATCTGTTTATGCATATTCATATGCTATGATGTTTATTTGTTTGGGAATGTGGATGTTTTTAGTTAGTGTGTGGAATGTAAAGGGGAGTGGAGCCTTGGATATATCCTCACACTAATGCCTTTTCGTATCGCCGTCTACCTTAGCGGGCTTGGTGCGAATAGGGTATCAGGAGGAGGACGTGGGATTGTGGTTCAGCCTTCCCACCGGACTCGAGCCCTATCTCTATGTCGTAGGGAGCAGTGCTGGGGAAGGACCATAGATACTGTATTGACATATAGGACTGGTTGGAAACGGAATCCACTTGCAAGCCCTTACCAATACGGGTTTAGGTATTGGTAGATGTAGGATATCAGGGAGAGGACGCGGTAGTATGGATTACTCCTGACCGCCAGACTCTAGCTCTATCTCTATACTGGAGTGAGTGATGTGGGGCAACAGCAGTAGTGTAGATTGTTGCCTGACTGTTGGGTGTGCTCACACTCTCGTGCATGAAGGTGCGGTGGCCGCCAAATCTTATCATAATATTTTTGCAAGTTTTACCTGACCCAATTGTAATGTTATCTCATGCATTTTGTATGTTGCATTGGTCTTTTACCTTACTGAGCTAAGTTGTGAGCTCACCCAAATATATATTCTCTTTTCAGATTTTGATGCAGGGTACACAGTTGATGACTTCATGACTGCCCCAGCATATGGTACAGTCGCTGCTATCGACACACAGGCAGTAGAGGATGAGCATGACGCCTCATGCGAGTGCTCATTCTGTGTGTTCCTTTAGAGACAGTTTATTTTATAACAATACTTTGTAATAATTTATTATTTAAGTTTGTGAATGATGGCATAAATGGGTAATTACTTTATTTATAAATTTAGAGCTCAGTTCATTTATCTATTAATTCCGCTGCTATTTATTACTCTTTGATTATGTTAGAGTGCTTGGAATGGTTTGTTGACACGATCTATTGAGATCCTGGTGTGAGCCGTAGTTTGGAGATGGTTCACTCACACTTCTGGTTCAGTCGGAATTGGGGTGTGACAGGTTCGCTGACTACGAATTGACTATTCTTTGCCACCTATCCCACTCATGAGTACTAGACCTGAAACATCGACTACATGGGTCATTTCAATTTCTTTACACGCGACTATACCTTTGAATCGTCCTCAGCGATTGAATGCCTTGGGGTTGCCACGTATAGCTTGTGAAGGCCCAAAGATTGGGATTCCATCATTACGAATCGTTTTGATATCTTCCTGCTTCTTTTTATAAATACCAAAGACTTTCCTTTATTTTCTTTACTTCAACTCTAATGTCGTCATTCTGCAGAAATCTCTTGATATTTCATACGTAACTACTAACACCGTCTTCTTCATTACTTTTTCTTTGTCTTCCTTGACCTTATGTCGGACGACGATTCATAGAATCAATAGAGTGGACACAGCTAGGGTATGAATGGTAATGGCACTGGCTCTTTCGAGGAACACTGTCAGTGTAAAGCAAGGAAAGAGGCTAGACGGGAGGCTAGGAGAGAATCTATGGCACATTGGGCAATAATTAAGGATTTGACAACAAGGTCATTTGGTCCTACCCCTATGAAGGAAAAATCTGCTCCTTCTTTAGCTCTCGCCACTACTTCAACTAGGCTTAAAACGAAGTCGCCAAAGTTCAAGTCGGGCCAAGCTGCTTCTTCTTCTTCCTTTTGTATGAGTCAGGTGGAGAGTTTCCTGACATTGGTTTCCATTCATGCCTATGAGTAGGCACATTACATTGTTCCCCCCTTCACTATTGAAGTTCCTCTCTGGGGGGAACACTCTTGCTCTTCTTCTAAGTCAGAGCTCTACGTCCATGAGAGCATGCTTAGGATGGGGTTTTGGCATCTTATCCACCCAAAGAAAATGGATATCTTCTGCTATTACTGGATTGCCCCTGCTCAGGTCATGCCTAACCGATAACTAGTCGTCACTTCATCCTTTTCTTCTTCCGTCTTAAGTCACCTCTTACTCTAGGCCTATTCTGCTAGCTGCATCTCTTGAGCCACTCTTCCGAGAACGACCAGAAGGAGTCAGGGTGGTACTACTTTTCCTGACCCCCCCCAACACTGGTAAGGCCATCCTGATGGACAAGCCTTCCAAAGCTCCTTCCTAAAAGGACAAGTTCTGCTTTGTCTCTTTCTGTGACAATTGATCTCCCCTACCCCCAGTCAACTGTTGGAGGATGGTGGACATAAAGGAGATCAATAGGCCTTCGAGGTTGTCTGGGTTAGAGTCAGTAGCTCTCAAGGCACTGAAACATGGGGCTCCGGTGTCAGCCCTGGAGATGAAGAATGGAAGAAGTCTCCGGGAATGTGGTCTCCAAGGTAGATTCTTGAGTTCATGAGATTTTTAGTCTTACATCATGTTTTCCTACCTCTAACTTATTCTATTATTTCTTCCCCTCTTTTTTATATAGCAGTAGGTATTTTGGAGGTTGGCTTGGTGTCTCCGATTGTCCCTCAGGCTTCTTCTTCAGCAGACGGTTTAAACCCTACCGCTACTCCGATCTCAACAGTTCGCGAAGGGAAAGGTTAATCACATAAAGGCTTGGGTCTTGAATGATCTCAAGGCTCATGGAAGAGACCAACTTGCAAACCTGATGATAATGTCTCCTTAGGTAGCTCAAGCATTTCCACTCCCAAGGAATTGGGGAGTAGGAGGCATAAAGGGTTGGGGAAGAAAGGTCCCGAGAAGAGGCCTTGTCTGGTTAGGTAAATAAGGAAGCAGCAACAAGTGCTCTTGAAAAGAGGGCATCTCCTTCCAAAAGATTTATAATACCAATGATGATGGAGCTAGACACCACCATTGAGGACATCTTTGGGGAGGATGCCCCATCAGGAAAGTCAGTAACAGCTGACAACATCTTGGTGCTGAATTGGATGCTGTAAAGGAGACTGCATCAATGAGGGCCTGTCGACTAGCCAAAAATAAAGGGGTCATGGAGAACCGACTCTTTGCAGGAACATGAGTTTGAATTTTGAAAGGCATGACCTACCTTCCGAAGTGAGGGGTAGAAGCTACTGGTGATAGAGACCCTTCAGGGGTATTCCTAGTGGCTAAAGATATTTCAACTGAGGTAGATGCAATGGCTCAGAATATCAACTAGTCTAAAGCTGGCGTCCAGGAGATCGAGTAGGAGAGAGCTCTCCGAGTAGCCAAGAATAAAGGGATCGCTGAGGATAGGCCTGCAGTTAAGTTTGTCCTAGAGTGGAGGATATCTGTGGGTGACAGATACTAATAGACCCTGCATTGGTTGTGGAGTCTTCCCGTGAGTCTATCCCTCCCAAGGACATTGAGGCTATAAAGGGCCTGTCCGACGATGCTTTCATGGAGCATGTACATATGTATGGTATCGGGGTAAGCTCTTTCGATCTTCTTCTACTTTACTCCTTGCAATTACTTCTTTAACCAAGATCTAACATTTGCAGTTGTCCTTCTTGCAGAGGTCTTTCTTTTCCTCCATGATGTCAGATAATATTAAGGGTTTGATGGAGGCCTACAGTGGTGTCATGGCACATAGAAAGGAGGTCGAGCAGGCTGTGGCGGCTTACAAGGCCATGGCCAAGAAGACGACCACTGAGCATTCTCACATTTTTTTTTATCATGTTGAGGAAAACCAGACAGCTACATCTCTAGGTGGCCGAGGTTGAGAAGGAGTGGGTCTCAATGGTAAAGACCTTGGAGCAGTTGAAGGCGTAATGGGCCAAAGAGGTGAAGCAGTAGCCCAAGGCAGAAGGGGGAGAGATAGCCAAGGATGGCCTCTACTTTAAGCTTCTCGATGTCAAGGTCACCTCCAAAACTTAGTCTGGCCACATCCTTGAACTTGAGGAGCTTAGTCATGGGGTCGATATGCTCTGAAAAAAGGTGGATGAGAAGCTGAGGATCTACGAAGCAAATCTAAAATCTTACTAGGATAAGCTTTTTTCTATTGAGGTAACCCTCCGAGTGAGTAATGGTTCAAAAAACAGAGGTTGAAGCTTTTTAGAGGGCCAAGGAGGCAGAAAAGGGGCATCAGTAAGCTGAAGAGGCAGAGAAGGCCAGGGAGGCTTAAGCTCAAGAGTTTGTTTTGCTAAAACAGCATCGCGAGGATACTGAACGACTGTGTTTGAACACAGAACATAAGGTAAGTGTAAGCACCCCATTTTTGCCACCCTCCGCATAAGTGAACCAATATGGTAGGTTTCTGACCTTTAACCCAAAGATTTGTGATTCTCCACTAATCCCCACAGTAGGGTCATGGGCTATTATCTGCATAGATGCATAGGTCATAGAATTATCTTCGAAACGAGACCGGAATTGCTCAATTCCGGTATCAAATGAGGAAGATACGACCATTTTAGTCGGATGATACATATAAGGGAGGTTTCTGAATTATCATAAATAATCCCAGGGGGCTTTCATGCAAATTATCGTAAGTTGGATTGTTTGAATTTCAAATCATCATATCTTGATCATCCGACATCAGATTCAGATGATTCCAAGACCATTATTCTTCATTCATGATGTTCTACAAAGTGGACGTAAAAAATCCCGGGTAGAAGTCACCAGTGGGGCCCAACGCAAACTGCATGCAAAATGATCGTCAGAACTTCAAAGCTTCATATCTTTCCCGTTCTACATCGGATTCAGATAATTCCAGTCTCATTATGTTCCATTTTAGTGCTCTACAAAGTGGCCGTAAAATATTTCCGGTAGAAGCCTCCGAAAGATCTCATGCCGAATGGTCACCAAATTATCGATAATTGGTCCGCTTAAACTTCAAAAATTTATAAGTTGACCATTTTACTTCCAAATGAGGTGATTCAAGTTCCTATATTCCTCATTTTTAATGTTCTACAAAATGAATGCAAAAATTTGGAATAGAGGCCATCAAAAAATTCCATGCGGGATAACAGCAGGAATGACCTATGAAATGACAAGGAGAAAAAACCCGATTAATTCCAATCAGTGTAGTCAACTCAGTTCAAACCAGTTTTGGTCCAACCTAGCTCAACCCATATCAGTTGTCAACCTAAGTCAGTCTCAACCCATTTCGAATCAGTTCATCTATGTGCACAATATTTATATTATATATATATATATATATATATATATATATATATATATATATATATATATATATATATATATATATATATATATATATATATATATATATATATATGTATGTATGTTTTTAAATATATGTGTATTTATGTATATAATATATATTATTATATGTAAATGATAATCCAAAAGATTTTGAGAAGAAAAAGGAAAGAGGGGAGAGAGAAACGTGAAAGTGAAGGGGGATTTTGGTTTTGGAGATAATCCAAAAGATTTTTGAGAAAAAAAGAAGGAGAGGGGGAGAGAAAAAACGTGGAAGAGAAAGGGATTTAGGGTTTTGAGATAATCCAAAAGATTTTGAGAAGAAAAACGAAAGAGGGGAGAGAAAAAAACGTGAAAGTAAAGGGGGATTTTGGTTTTGGAGATAATCCAAAAGATTTTTGAGAAAAAAAAGGAAAGAGGGGAGAGAAAAAACGTGGAAGAGAAAGGGATTTAGGGTTTTGGGATAATCCAAAAGATTTTGAGAAGAAAAAGGAAAGAGGGGAGAGAAAAAAAAACGTGAAAGAGAAGGGGATTTAGGGTTTTGAGATAATCCAAAAAGATTTTGAGAAGAAAAAGGAAAGAGGGGAGAGAGAAAACGTGAAAGAGAAGGGGATTTAGGGTTTTGAGATAATCCAAAAGATCTTGAGAAGAAAAAAGGAAAGAGAGAGAAATAAAAGAAAAAAAAAGAAAAGAAAAAAGGGGGAAAAATATTCCCCTTCACGTTTTCTAGAAAGAAAACGTGAAAGAGAGAGAGGAGAAAGAAAGAAAGAAAAAAAAGGAAGGAAAGAAAAAGGAAAAAAAAAGAGAGAAAAAGAAAAAATAAAAATAAAAAAAAGGGAAATGTTTTCTAAGAAAGAAAACGTGAAAAGAGAGGGAGAAAAGAAAAAAAGGAAGGAAAAGAATGAAGAAGAAAAGGAAAGAAGAGAGAAAGGAAAGAGAGAAGGATTTTTCTAGAAGAAGGAAGGAGAGAAAGGAAAGAGAGAAGGGGTTTTCTAGAAGAAGAATGACAAAAAAGGAAAGAAAGGAAGAAGAAAAAACATGGGAAGGAAGAAAAGAAAGGAAAGAAGAAAAAAGGAGAGAAAAAAAGATTTTCTAGAAAAAGAAGAAAAGGAAAGAAGGATCTTCTAGAAAATGAGTGAAAAATTATAAATAGGAGAGAGGAGGGATCCTTTTTCCAGACCTGAGAGAGAGGGGAACGTGGGTGAGAGAGAGAAACGTGAGTGGGAGAGGAAGAAAGAAAGAGAGAGAAAAGAGAAAAGAAAGAAAAGAGAAGAAGAAAAGAGAGAAAGAGAAGAGAGAAAGAAAAGCAGAAGAGAGGAGAAGGAGGATTCACATTCAAAGGGGATTGATACAACCTCCAATCACCCTTCATCAACGGTTTCGCTCGATTTGAGCCCAAAGTTAGTACTCTAAACAAATTTAGAGGTCGTTATAATGCCCGAATGCCAATTTTGCTTGAAAAAGGCTAATTTTCATGAAATCTCAATCATGAATGCTCTATTACATGATTGTCAATGTTAGGATGCCTATGTCTAACATTTTTCATGAATGAAAATTTGTCTAAGCTATTCAATGATGAATTTTTGAATGATATACAATGACGTTTGATGTTTTTGCAAATTTCATAAAGTGGTTTTCTGATCTGAAAATTCCAGATTTAGGGTTCAAACTTAGGACGTACATAATATGTATTTTTTCTAAGATTTTGAAGCCCAAAATTTTATGGGAGTCTCTCTGATATGATAGAAGACTACCCTGAAAATTTAGTTCCATTTGGAATTGGGGAAATATATCAAAAAATTTGTCTTTGACATTGCTATTTTTCTTGGATGCAATGCAATCCTCCATCGGAAAGTCTCTAGACAAAGGCCTTATGGCCATAATCAGAGAATCCACTTAACATGATTTTTTTAGACATGAAAGTTTCCTAAAAAATGGCACTGGTTTCATATTTTTTCCATTTTTTCTTGAATTGATATCAATTTTTAAGTGCATAGTGCTCTGATTTTAAATCTGTCATGATGTACTGATTTGCATGATTGAAAGAGTCATTTTTCACAAAGAAAATATACTGTTTTAACTTGTTTTTTTTTGATAAAATTTTAGATCAGACAGTTATCTACATATATATATGTCTGTATTTAATTTTTTATTAAGAATATAATTTTATTTGGAATTTATGGTGCAACTGGTCAAAAATCTGGAACAGATTTGACCAGTGCACATGTTCGGTCTTAGGGCATATCTTTGACCTATTTTTGCTTTCTGTTGGGATTCAAATCCTTCATATGAAATATAATATATCAAGTCATCTTTCTATGAAAAAAAGTTGAGCTTGATTTGAGTTTTTGAAAGACCTACTTATGGTCATTCTTGTATAATGTGACAAATCTGAATACAGTTCATAGTTTTGTCCATTATCTGGAACCTTGTGTCACAATTTTCATTGTTTTGAGTCATTAATCTTCCCAAACTCCTTCATAAGAATTACAATTTTCAAAGAACATTGAACATGTATTTGTTTCGATAATTTTGAATTTTTCAAAAAAAAAAAGTTTCATTGATGTCTCATTCATTATAACATCAATGATTGTTTAAATGAATTCTGCCATATTTGGATAAATGGCTATATTTGGAGCATTCATATGCTTTGTTTGGATTGTGCATACCATGTTTGCCACATTCCATGTATTGCTATTTTTGGTAGAATAGATAAATTTTTACCATATTTTAGCAAAATCTTAATTTTTTTTTAAGTCTTACTATGCTTAGAAAATAGCATATAAGATCTTTTCCCTTTTTTGAAAAATTTATGTCATATATGCATTCTATGATTGGTACTTTCCATATTGATATGTAGATGCATATTAGATCTTGCATATTAGATCTTGCCATATTAGATCTTGCCATGCTTAGATCTTGCCATATTAGATCTTGCATATTAGATCTTGTCATATTAGATCTTGCCATTCTTAGATCTTGCCATATTAGATCTTGCCATATTAGATCTTGCATATTAGATCTTGTCATATTAGATCTTGCCATGCTTAGATCTTGCCATATTAGATCTTGCCATATTAGATCTTACCATATTAAGCTCTTGCCTTATTTGCAATACATGTTATATTTGAAAGATTTTTAAACAATCTTACTACATGTTAATTTCTTGCCATAAATATTTTATATGCCATATTTAGATAGAATATTATATTTTGGGCAATAATTTAATTTATGCAACACCCTAGTCGAATTGCCATATCTGCACACTTCTAGAAGACAATCTAGGCGTGGGGACGTGCATTTAGGCACCCACATTCTTGGGAAGGGCATAATAGGAATAATAAAACCTTAATAAAGAAAGAGAATTCTTTGCCAAACCATCCAAAATTAGAATTCAGAATGAAAAGGGTAATTTAGGACGATTTGCCCCTCGGCAAACCCTAAACCTAGAATAGGTTCTAAACCCTAAACCTAGAATAGGTTATCAATCATTAACCTAGAACGGGTTATCCAGTCCCGAACTACGCGGATTCTGATTCCTAGGGCGAACCCTAGGATACATAGGCCATTTGGGAGAATCCCAAATTCAGATCCACACCTTAGTCCACTCGGACTATCCATAGATCCACTAGGATATCTATCCATATTCCAACCCAAAAGGGGTTATCCAAACCTTAGTCCACTTGGACTATCCATAGATCCACTAGGATATCCACCCGTCATCCCGAACTACGCGGATTCTGATTCCTAGGGCAAACCCTAGGATACGTAGGCCATTTGGGAGAAACTCAAATTCGGATCCACACCTTAGTCCACTTGGACTATCCATAGATCCACTAGGATATTTATCCAAACTTTAGTCCACTTAGACTATCCATAGATCCACTAGGATATTTATCCACATCTTAGTCCACTTGGACTATCCATAGATCCACTAGGACATTATCCACATTCCAACCCAAATAGGGTTATCCTTAGATCCACTAGGACTATCTATCAGTCTACATGGACTATCCAGATCCTAACCCATAGGATTTCTCAATCTTTCAAGCATAAACTTCAACTTGAACAAAGAACTTAATCATGCACAAGCATAAATCACATCCATAAACTTTAATCACACCTGAACTACGATGGTGAACCTGATTTTTGCAATAATCCGTGATACGTAGGCAATCTGATGGATACAGATTCGGTTCAATGATATCAAACCCCTTGGTTTGGTTTGGCTTAGCAAATAGAGTCTAGCATAGGAAAGGTATAGAAGACCGATTTCGATCGGGCGGTTTGGGTGCCTAACCCCTTCCCATAACCGTAACCTGACACTTACCCAATCTCTGATGGACCAAAATTCCAATCTAAGGGTCATGAGTCAATCGAAGTCTTACCTTAGGGTGAGATTTCACATTTCTAAGGTCCTAGACCTAAATCTAGGTGGCGACTTCTAAAGATTTCCATCTTTGTCCTCACAGTAAGGCTGGCTGAGAAGAAGGTAAAGGTAGCCAATGACTCTCTTTTGGAGGTGGGTGCTACAATTAGAAGGCTGAGGCAGATCGAGATAGTATGGTAAAAAGTATGGTCGTCGAGATCGATGCTCTTCGGAGGGATTAGGCCAAGCTTGAGGAGAAAGGTATGGCTGAGTATCGATCCTTAATGGAAATGATTTTATTTTGTTTGGTCTTTTCTTGAGAGCTCATTCGTCAAACCATTATGCGATGTTGCCAGGAGGTGCTTGTTGTTGATCCCTCTTTCGATTTTTATCTTTGCCCCAATTTGAAACAGGCCGTTGGTGCTACTCGACAACTCGAGGATAAACAAGCCATCGCCTAAGCCTTCTCTAGTTTTTCTCTACTGGCTGGGGATCCTTTTGCTGGTCCTTTTGAAATTTGGAAAGATGTTTCTTTTTCCTTCGATGCTCCTATTGCGGTCCCCTCTAAAAGTCATGAAGTTGTTCTTTGTCAAGATCAGATTAAAGATTAGACTAAAGGTGGAACCAACATTGCCTCTGCTGAAGGTCAAATTGATGGGGTCTCTGCTTCTTACTTTCGAACTCTAGCCATGCTTTCTTCCAAGCTTGAGCTTCGCATGAAAGACTATGTAATCCCCTTCGAGGGAAATCAGTGATTTTATTTTTCTATTTTTCTTTTTGTGGGGTCATTGACCTTCATCAAGGAATATACTTTTCATATTGTGTTGAAGTTTTTAAACAAAATTTGTCTATATTTTGTCCTTCTATATTTTCCATTGTATACCATTGACCCTCCACAAGTATACTGTAAATAAATTAAATCATATATGTAACCACATCAGGTTATGTGGTTGCGTCTTCCGAGGTCATAGCATACATCTTTCCTTGCTATAGTTGCTTCTTAACTTGAGGACATGTCTTCGCGTAATGCCCCATTTGGTTGTGGCTATAGCACTTGATATTTTCAGCTTAACCACCCTCTTGTTGTGCATTGTTTGAGGTAGCCTTGGCTGGTCTAGCAGTTGTCTATGGCCTGAATGGTTTAAAAGGCTTTGAGTTTCCTCTAGTTGATGTGTTAGTATTTGGCCTTTTTAGTCCACGATTCTGAGTGAAGAAGCTCTCCTCCTGGCTAGACTCCAGAACTCGGGTAATCAGTACGGCTTGTTCGGTGCGCTAGGCAATGAAATTGTTCCCGAAACCATTGATTTCATGTCTAACATCCCTTGTTTTGAGCCTAAATCTGCTATTTTCACCGCTTGACAGCGCCTTAATGAGCTGATGAGACTCTCATTCCTGTCTTGCTTGAATCAACTAGATCATTTCATATATAGTATTGTGCATTTGTTCTTCGAGAGTGTGGTGTTCGGGAATCAGATCAGAAGGAATCTACCCCCGGTACTAGCGGTTCAATTCCCTAGTGATCTTTCTAATCAGGTGTGTATTGCGTGTCAAGTGCGAGATTGGCATCGAGAAGCCGTGGGCCCAGTAGTGCCCGCATACGACAGCTCTGCGGAGCTTTGCGGGTCGGTAACCTGTTCGACGTAAGATCCATTGACGCGCGCAAGGCTCCGATAGGAGTGTCGCTTCGCTTTGTTCAGGGGAAGAACCATGGAATAATATATGCGAATTCACCGTGACGCGCGCTTGCTTTGGGCACCACCCCGGGCACAGCAGAATGATTGTAGATACTCTTCTCTGGACCCAACACGTACTCACATATGCTGCCTCTGAGCATGGTAAACCATCGGGTCTTCATAGCCTCTTTTTGCATGCTAGCAGGGGCAAAGAAGAACAGTTCTTCATACCTCTGTTGGTAGGCATCGACTGTCATCTATCCTTGGTGCAAATTCGGGAACTCCCTTTCCATTTAGTTTTGGAAGCTTCTGGGGAAGTACTTGTTGAAGAATGCTTCCTTCAATATTACCTAAGTCACCTGAACGTGCTTGGTCATCAAATAGGTGCGAGTAGAATTCCACCAGTGGTTTACACTTTCTCTTAGCATTTAGGTAGCGCACAACACCTTCTCATCTTCAGTACACACTATCATACGAAATATCTTCTCCAATTTGTCTATCCACTGTGCTAGCCACAGTGGGTGTGAGACCTGGGCCCAAAATTCCATTACTATACATCTATTTTGGGCATGTATCGGGTCTTCCCACGTACGAACTTATTACGTCGATGCGTCGAAAGACGAAGGCATAATTGTATGGTGACATTGGGCCACAACCTTGACCCCCTCGTGTCACTAGAGTGTACAAGGATACATTAGAAGAAGAAGTCTTAGACCCAGCCCGTACGAACCCCAAAAGCCTAGCATGCACGAACCTAAAAACTGGCTAACCAAAAGTGGTCTGGTACGTGACCAGCGACGTGCGGTCAAACACGTACCGCTCAGTCCAGCCGCAACCTTGTGCATGAAATTGAATTAGAAACCGACCAAAAGTGGATCCACGGTTTAAAATTGGTTTTCTCCCTCCATAACTGACTATGTATGGTTTCTAATCATGGTAAGACATCTTGATTGAACCAAGGATGGAAGGAAGGAAGGGAAATCATCCCCTTTCCATCTTTGTTTGCCAGGCTTACCAATTTGGAATCAAAAGAGATTTTAATCTTTATTCTCTCAATCTGATTGACAAACTAGAAAACCAAAGGAGAGAAAGAGACTCTGATGCGTCTCTAAAAAAAGGAGGAAGAAGAAGAGAAAGAGGAAGTGAGAAAAAGGAGAGAGGAGAAGAGCTTCTCTCTCATTACCACCCAGCAAGGAGGATACGCAGAGGAGAAAGGAGAGAATACAAGAATTAAGAGAAGGAGGAAAGGAATACCTACCTCTGGGATCGACGGGTTGTTTGCTGGAAAACTCGAAAGAGAATATAAATCAACTATAAGTATTCCACCACCTTGAGATCTAAATTGTTTAATGAGAATAATGAAGCGTAATGAAGAGATTTAAATAATGATTGAAGAATAAAAACATGGATTATAGCTATGACCAGTAATGAATTAAAGAAAGATCTATAATGGTTATAGGAGACCATGATCGGGCAAACGATCCATTAATCATGGCAGAGCCATTGGCATGTATACCATTGTTCTCAAATTCGAATGATGAACGATAGTACACATGATTTAACTAGTGGTTAGAATGAATCCATGGACGTTGGAAAGCCATAAAATTACTATTAGGGATCCTGAGTTGACCATTGGAGATTCGGATCATGTGTAAATGGATGGATCCAAATGCCTTGAGATCGGATCTGAAGACCTAGAATCCAGATTTGATATCTCGGTTAAATGGATAATCATAAAGGTATCCGAAATCAATTGTGAGAAATTATTTTGGTGATCAGATTCCATGAAAGACCATGGAAAATATGAGAATCATGTCGAAAGAATTCAGACACCATATGGCCACATTTTGACGTGCGGTTGATGACAATCCGCATGGCCTGGCCGTTGTGACATGTGGTTACACACGTGCCGCATGCAATTCTGACGCCGGACTTCGATAAAAATTGGCCAGTGACTCCCTGTTAATTAATTAGAATTTATTGAGGGATTGAAACCCCGAAATTGTATGTCTTGATGTGAAAATCCATCGCACATCATGTGTACCTGAAATAAGTGTTAGTTTACACCTTAAATAAATTAATCATGAACTATTATTGCAAGTTAAGACCTGAGACTAACCCTATAGTGGTTAGGTAATTTTCTGAGGTGTCGACACCGTTAAGTGACCACGTTTCTACGTGAGGTCGATCACGTGTTGCACACTTGGTGGTCGATGATTGTGCGGTCGACTACGTGCCGTAAGAGATTCTAATTTCTGTTGTTGACCATTTTTGGTCAATAACTCTACAGAATTTTTATGAAGTTGCCTAAGGCTTAGATCTCAAAAATCGAATGTCTATGAGCATTAATTGTGTTGGTTTAAATAGAAGTCCTAAAAATTAATTAAGTGCATTGTTGCCTTTATAATAAAGAACAAAAAGCCCTTGGACAGTAAGTATGGAAACCTTAGGGGCTAAAAACCAAACCCCTATATGATGGTAGAAACCCCTGACTTCGTGATTAGAAATCCTTCTTAGTATTAAAGCTTTTAGAAAGAAATCCTTACTAGCAAGTGTGTTGTCTTATGGAGGATTGATGTTTAAAGCACTTGACTTCTATGAACAGCAGGATTTCTACAAGCATAGACATACCCAAAAGTTATGAACAGTAACAAGTGAACTTAGTATGAACTCCTAGATTCTATGGCATGATAAGCAAATAGTAAATGGAAGACATAGAACATCAAATAAGCTACTAAGCTATGAGCACCAGAATAATGAACTTAAAGAGAAGTCTAACTAATTCTATTGAATAACGCATTAACAAATGTTATTGTTTATGATTTTGAATCCTTACTTACAAAGACTTGGTAGGCAACTACTTGAATGGCTTGCCGAGGATTTACTCTCTAGTTGACAGTAAGGGAACTAAACCTTTGTTCGGTAGATTATTTCTTTTGAATTATGCTGAGTGATGTTATGAGATTGACAACATGCTTTTGTGTGTGATAACATGCCATACAATAAATTGTATTGTTTGCTCATGCATATGCATTCTCTTGTGTACAATCAGTGAAACTCATAGTGGTTTGGAAGCAGGGTGGAATGGGACACCTCATGAACTCTCCATAAAAGGTAGAGTTGTCTTGGTGATTCATGATGTTTGGTTAAGTCGGTAAAGAGAAAAGTGGGTGGAATGGGATGCTTGCACCCCTTCTTACCGGTGCTGCTTTACATTAACAATATGTAACCTAGCCAAGTCATGATGTCCTAAGTGGGGACTGGATGGGTCGAAAGCTTGGCAAAGTTACAGTCTAGTAATATGATTAATTAAGTAGACATGGCTAGTCAAACATGATTATCCCGATAGTTGTATCCCTAGCCATTAGGGGGTTATATAATGGCATGAGTGCAATAAAAAGGTAGTATGAACATAGCTGCGATGCTCCTTATATCCAACGTATTATGGATGGATGGACGAGTCAACTAGTGGGATTACCATCTCCTCAAGTTCCACAAGGTGAACTTGGGATGAGTTGTAGATAGGCGACCGACATAATACAGACTTGTACCTCAACGACGTACCCATACTTGGGGGTGATACTATAAGCCAAGTGAGGCGATATCATCTGATGGCGGATGACCCATGCAGACTGGAGACTCCATGTGTGGGTTATCCTAAGCTGGCACTTACAATTATATATCTGACCGTAGTTGATAGTTGCATGCATATTGTTTGTTGCATGTTTGATTTTCTTACTAAGCTCAGTGGTTAAGCTTACCTTATGCGCACAAACTCTTTTAGATAATGTAGGTACTTTTCATGACTCTTTTAGCTGTAGTCCGTCTGGTGTAGAAGACGAAGACTCTGAACCTGAGGAAGACCTCTCTGATTCTTGATCGATTCATATTGCTGAGCATGGGCTTAGGCTGTGCCCATGTTTCTTCTTTTTAGTTGGAACATTCGATTTATTTTGGGTTTACATTAAGAATAAATAATGAACAATATTTATTGGTTGGGAATAGTTTAATTTGGATTATTTATTTTAAAATATTTAAACAATGAATTTTATTTCGGAAAAACTCTGGACTTTAAATATAAGGGGTGTTGATGGTTTGGTTGTATCCTACCGTTAAGCTCTAGCTCTATTTCTATCTTGTAGTGAGTATTGTGGGGCAACAATGATTTTGGTTAGAGCCTAAGAATTGGGTGTATTCACACTCTAGTGTATGGAGGTGTGATTGTAGTCTATCCTTGCCATAGCACTTTACAAACTTTACCAGACCCAATGATTGAATGGTATCTCATGCATATTACTTGCTGCATGTTTTGTTCTCATTAAGCTAAGTTGTGAGCTTATCCCACGATATCATTTTCTTTTTAGTTTCTGATGATGCAGGTTATACTGTGGACGACTACATCAATTCACCTTCTTTTGGAAGAGTGGCAACTATGGATGCAAACAATGGAGAATGAGCATGACTCGTCATGCGAGTGTCTCTATTGTGTTTACCTTTAGGGTTTTACTTTTATGTTTGGTATTGTGAGATTCGTAAAGATATTGATATTTTATGCTTTGGTTTCGAGATAATTGATTAATTACTATTTATCACTTAGATACTCAGTTTATCTATTAATAAATACTTTTGCTGATAATTATCTATTTTGATTTATGGTTATGATGCGATGGTTTGAATGTTGGTATGGTTCTTTAGTGATCCTCGCTTGAACTGTTGGTTCATTAACTGTTTAATCACACTTCTAGTTCGATCAGAGCACTAAAGCTTTGCCAATTAACCAGTACGTAGTAACCTGTGTCCATGAACTAAAATAGGATAATTTAAAAGCTGTAATACAAACCCACATTATAAACCACAAATGTTGGATGAGACAAAGACAGTAAATAAGAGCATAAGGCACTAATAAGTGAAAGCAAAAATTTTATAAACAAATTATCATAATTTAAATGACTGTGCATAAAAATAATAGGGTACAACCCTATAAGTCTGACAGTTACCCTAAAAAAGCCAAGTAATAACAATGAATGAATAAAAGAAAATCCATCATTAGGCTTATGGGGGAGGTAGTGCAGGTGCCATGTCATTGTACTCATAAGCCACCCGCAACCAGTGTACCTCCTCCTATGTGGTGCCAGGAGGCTGACTGATCTCCTTGATGCGTCTATCCATCACCCACTGGGCCTCCCTGATCTCCTCAACGCATCGGTCCACACGATGAGCCTCCCCGATCTCTCAAAGTAGTGTCAGCATCTGATCAGAAAAAGATAGAGAAGGTCCAGCTACAGGAATGGGCAGGGGAATAGGGCGGGAACGTTGTCCACATCCATATGCATGTATGCCCCCATACCCTCTGCAAGTACTACTGCTGCTCCTTTCAGTGGCTGCTTACATGCCTCTAGCTCCTCATCGCTCAAGACAAGGTCATACATCTTCATCTTGTAGATGGTTTCCTAATCAAGGTTAGCCATCATCGTCTCTTCATAAATCTACTCTCCCTCCATGTACACACCAAGAGGGTCTAAGAGGTTAGTGATCAGACGACCATAGGGCAGGTTGCCCTTCAGCCCGAGCATAGTCGCATGGTACATGGTCCGGATGATAATGTAGGGAAGACATACCTCCCAGACATAGGTTGGGTACCTTCATAGGATGGCCAGGCTATAGAATCTGATTTTATTAAATCTCACGAAGCTTTTTCGTCAGATACTTGCTCTCTTTATATGTAAAATAAACCAGCTCACCGACGTTGGAGATGCCCAACAGATCTGCCAACTCCTGAGTTTCGAAGGAGATGTCCACACGTTTTATCCTATTAGTGATACTGAGCTTTCGACCTCGAACAAAATCGTTGTTGTTGCCTACCAACTCTAGGTTTGAGTAGAACTGTCGTACCAGGTCAGGACAAGTGGCTGCATCATACTGAGTCACCAGTAACCAACCCAAAGCACTAAACGCCAACTCCACATTAAACCGGTACAACTACTGGAAGTTCATAAAGTGCCCAACCTCCATACTCTTACCCTAATACCAAGGGTACTGAGCCTGTATCTTCGCAGAACAGAAGTGAAAACCATCAAATAGGCAAGTAGGTGGGGGTGGACCCTGAGAACCAAAAGGTGCCATGTTCTTGGCAGCTGCTCTGTGCCTAGACATGGTATAGACTTACAAAATCAAGCCAAATAAACATAAATTAATTAAAAATTTTGAAAATTTCTGCAGCATAATGGTGTAAAATGGGGCAAAAGCCTCGAATTCGCCCAATTCATGGACAAGAGGACTTACATTAATTTGGGAAACATATAGACAATCATATAGACACCCAATTGATCAAAGTATAGAAGGAAATAACAAAAATTCAAAATTTGGTGAAATTTTCAAAAAAACCTAGGACAAAAACTCAAAATTTTGGGATTTTCATAAACTACTCAATTAAACCCCAAATTGATTGAGGGCTTTTGTTCATTGAGGCACCAACATCAATTCTAAAGGAGGAAATACGTTTTCCTATGATTGAAAATTTTCTAATTGAAGAAAAACAAGAAAAATGCATAGAAACCCTGGATGATGCCATACACTTTGACCAAAGTGAAATGGCTTTAAACTTGTCTGGAGGGACTGTAGGAACTTACCGGAGCCCAGTGGAATTGCAAATTCAAAAAAACCAAGAAAAAAAAGTATGAAAATGACTCAAAATCATGGGGTATCTTAAAGATTGTCTGGATTGATGTCTGACATGGCTATGACCAGACTGGACAGTCTGACCGGACAAAATTACAAAACTTCTTAATATGTCTATTAGGATGACTAGTGGGACAAGGCATCTTAGACCTGCGATCGGTCAATTGCTACTGGATAAATTTTTTTATATAAGTGTTTATCTAGAAATTTTGCTGCTGAATTCCAGATTGAGATTTTTGTTTCATGTGCATTGTATGGGACTAACACTATGTATTATCGACTTATTTTTGTAACTTGTCTCATAAATGTTGTCTGTATTTTCATTGATCCTCTAGGTACTACTAGACTTAAATGGTAGGCCATACCCGTAGAGGCAGTCAAAGGGCTTGCAGCCTAACCCCACCACCAACTGAGACGGGGATTAGAATGCATAACCAGATTGGACAAGTACCAACCGGTGAGAACCAACGTAAACAAATCAAGGACCAAATATCCAGGCCATATAGAACCCTTTACCTGGACCTCCAGGGGATTTGGCCATGATCGTGGCAAGTATGGTTCGCCAAATGCAGGAAGAACAAAGAGAGTTGACTGAGCTTCGAGCTGCACTGGGAACAGTTGTGCCAAACATTGTCAATAACACACCTGTATCCCAAGGTTGAAACAATATAGCACCTGTGGGTAGTAACACCATTCCAGTAGCCCATCAACCACATCAACATATTTCAATACTGAGCAAACTAGGACAGTATCTAGGTTAATATCAAGGTGGTTACCAAAGTGGTTACCCATATCATCCACAGATATATAAAATGGCTGCTCCATGGTAGAAGGATTTGACAAGGGTAACGGAGCATTTCCTGAAGATGAAGCCCTAGACATTCTCAGGCAAGGGATCAAACTTGCTATCACACCCCATTCCCAATGTATCGGTACTATTGAATGCAACGAGATCTCTCCATCATATCCGGACACAAGAAATCCCTTTCCAGGATCACACATCATGGTACTCCGCAAGTCAATTCAGACATAATAATTATCAGAGTAAAATGTACTAACTTATTATTAAAACGATGAATTATCCAAATTGAAAGAAAGTAAATTAGCGGAAGACTTACAAATTAAAATCATTAAATCAATGCTGACAAATTACTAAATAGCTTACCCCTGATATCTTATCCCGTACCAGTACATATGCCGCAATTGATGAGGGCTTACAAACTGGATTTGTCACTAACCAATCCTAGATGTCATCAAATTGTATCTAAGGCCCTATCCCAACATCCTTCAATACGAAATAGAGATAGAGCTAAAGCCCAACGGTAAGGTTATGGCTAACACTGTCAGCACTCCCCCTGATACCCTGTCACGTACTAACTACGCTAGATGGAGATAAGACGATGTTAGTGCGATGAATGATTCAAGGCTCCAACATCTCTCTACCCAACACATAAACTACACACATACACTTATCTATCCTCAATCACATCATAACAAGAATAAATAATATACATGAGCAATTAAAAATAGATATTGGATGACATGTTATATGCATAATACAAACAAATCAACATACACACAAGGTAGTTTGTTATTAACCAATTAGTTTGGGATTTTGTCCCTCACCTGTTGAGTGATTCTGACACTCTTTGAGACGTTGAAATTAACTTTGCTTGAATACAAGTCCTAGAAAAATAGTAGGATTTAATTAGGGTTTATTCTGATAAATTTACATTCATCGGATTCACTGTTCAGACTAGCAAACAGTCACTTAGGACATTGTTTGTTCGCATGTCTGGTGTAGCATAACGTCTAATCGAACATCAATTTGGATAACCGAGAGACACTTTTTGAGAGTGTCCAGATCTGTCACCGGTCTTACTATTGTAAGACCTGCACTCCACTAACCTGGTCTAACTGTATCGTGTTAGGTCATTCCATCATAACTGGCTCAAGTGAACCAATTAGATGAAGAAACCACAAAGCCAGGTAAGGAAACTAGTCTTTTGTAGGTTATCCGATTGAACAAATAGGTTTGTCTGGTCTGCAGTTTGGGAAATCAAACAGTTGACCGATCAAGCCCAGAAATTGACTCCGTGGTTAGGAAAGTTTTCAAGTTTGAGTAGGACTCCTTCCTAATTATAATCTCACTCCCAAAAGAAGTTTACCTTCTATATAAGTAATGTTTCTCTACTGATTCCTAGTCTTTTGATCATTACAAAACCCTAAAATTGAAAGGAAGAGTTGAGAAGAAGGCTTGGAAAAGGAGAAGGCTTTAGAGAGGAAGAGATCTCTACAGAGAAGATTACAGTCGGTTTCCAACCTCAGTAGCAAGGAATCAACGGTAAGTCTAAGTTTCCCAATCTCTGTAGAATGTGATAATGTGTTAGGGTTGAGATTTTAATCATAGTATTGGTAGATTTAACCCTAATGCCATGATTGTATTACAAGATCTTCCACATAAGCCTATAATAAGCCATAGTCGTTAGGGTTGCATGATTAATGATCGTAGAATGGCTTTAGGATGAATCTCATTGATAGCTGAAGAGTCGACTATGAGAGAAAATAGACTAAAAGATAGCCTAAAGGTTATCCGGTCCTATTGACTGGTTGCCTATATGGTGAGACCAGACAGGCAATCGGACACTCTTGAGAAGTGTCTCAGGCTTTGTCAGGATGATTAATCAGTCGAGCAATGTACGATCGGACACGCGATCAGACACTATTCAGAAGGCCTATTTGCCAAACCAGACAGTGAGTCTGAGTACTGTAAACTGATGGAATGAAACCTTAACTTGTACTAATTGATTCTTCTAGGAATTTAAATCAACTTGAGAGATATTCAAGGTCGTGAAGATAGTCAACATCACTCAACAAGTAAGGGACAAGACCTAAACTAATTGGTTAATAATAAACTACCCTTTGTATTTTTGTCTTATTATCTGTTGCTATGTTCAATTGATTGTGCATATAACATGTCATCCAATAACTGCTATTTTGTTTATGCATACTTTATTCTTATTTCTTTATAATGATGATGATGATGGGGATAGGCATGTGTATGTGTGTGGTCAGTATATTAAATGGGGAGAGGTTATAGCATCAAACTATTCATCACACTGGCATCGTCATATTGCTGTTACCTTAGCAGACTTAGTACGTCATAGGGTATCAAGGGGGTGATCACGGTGTGTAGCTGTAGCTCACCAATGGACTCTAGCTCTATCTTTGTATCGTATTAAAGGATGCTAAGATAAGGCCTTGAATACATCTTATTGACATCTAGGATTGGTTAGTCACAAATCCAATTTGCAAGCCTTTTCCAGTAGGGGCATGCATACCGGTATGGGATAGAGTATCAGGGAAAGTGCTAATGGTATGTGATCCATTAGGCTCTGACTCTAGCTCGATCTATATTCTGTAGTGAGTGATGTGGGATGACAACAGAGCTGGTAGGTGTCTTTCCATTGGGTGTGCTCACACTCTCGTGTATAGAGGTGTGGTAGCCGCCTATCCTCACCATAGCACATTACAAACTTAAATCAGACCAAAGATATGAATATGACATCATGCATATGTTTACTGTATTGTTTTATTTTCTCACTGAGCTAAGTTGTGAGCTTACCCCATGATATCGTATTCTTTTAACTAATGATGCATGTACCACTATCAAAGACTATGTCAATGCATCATCATATGGACATGTGGTGGCTATGAATATGTAAGCAGTGGAGGACAAGCATGATTCATCATGCAAATGTCTACACTGTATCTATGCGTAGTTTTATTTTTGTATTTGGATTTATGGGATATGTAATATATTTAAACTACATTTTGGTTGACATTGGATAATTAATTATTTATTATTTAACACTTAGATGATCAGTTCATTATTAATATAAATTTTTACTATTTATTATTATCTCTGATTATATGGATTGTATGGTTTGATGGTTGGCACAGTGCTATGTGATCCTGGCTTGAGTCATTGGTTCTATGATGATTCATTTACACTTATGATTTGATCAGAATTGGTGTATGATAACTTGGTATCAGAGTACTCAGGCTCTGTCAATCAAACCTGAATGCATCGACATGAGTCTGTGAACTGAGCTAGGATAAACTTAAAAGCTGTAACACAAACACATCATAAGCACTTATATTAGTTGAGACAGAATTTAAATAAGATCATAATGTACATAATAAAGGATGGAACTAAATATAGACAGAAATAAAATGTGTCCAACAAGACACATGGTATGGTTCACAATCCGGACCCTGAGAATATAACCAAGAAAAATAAAACGGTCAAAAAATGACAAAAGTAATCTATCTCTGGGCTGGCAGGGGAGGTGGTGGCTCTCGATCTTTCTCATAGTCCTCTGCATAGGTAGTTTGGAGCCAGTGTACCTCCTCTTGTATGATCTGAAAGCTTTGAGCAAGCTCTGCTACACATCGATTTGTTGTACGCTGAGCCTCCCGAATCTCCAGGAGTAGTGACATCATCAAATTTGGTGGGGGACGTGAAGGACCAGCCTCGGATATATGCTGTGGTATAGGAGGGGGAAGGTCATCCAAATCCATAAACATTGATCCCCTTCACCACCCTCAACCTCAGCTTCTATTTCCAGACCCGAAGGTTGCTCCAGTGCCTCCAACTCCTCATCGCTATTGGCTGCCTCAAACAAGCCCATCTTGGTAATGGCTTCCCAGTCCAAGTTAGCCATTACCGTCTCTTCAAACATCCTTTCACTCTCCATGTTCATTGCTCAACTGGTCACCAATCCGGACAACTCTGAGATAGTTCCCGAGAGCATCCGATCGACTGATCAGTCAACTGACCAGTCGACTTTATCAATTGAATCGTCTGACTGGGCAGTCCAAAAATGCTTTTTAATAAGTGATCAATGTTTTTTTTTCTCATTTTCTTCCTTGGGTTTCCTCTGAGTCACGACTCTACTCAGTGCCGGTGATTCCCAATAGTCCTTCTGGACAGTTTTCTAGTTGTCCTTCTCTGATTCAAGGCTTTCATTCTCTTCCAAAAGGTTGGTACTCCATTCCTAACCCATTCTTTGAGTAATTTTCTAGATTTTCATTGAGTTTTTTTTTTTTTCGTTTTCCTTTGATTGAGAAAATTCCAACCATAGGAATGTTTTTTTTGTTTGCTTAGAAATAATGTTGGGCATGCAAAGAACGAAAGCCCTCAATCAATTTGGATTTTAGTCAGTTGGTTTGGGAGAAATCCCAAAAATTTGATTTCTTGCCCTAGAAATTGGGGATTTTTTCTAATTTTAATTTTTTTTTTCAATTTCTTTGATTCTTTGGTCAATTGGATATTGTTTTGATATGCTTGTATTTTTTCCAATTGATATAAAACCTCTTGTCTATGTAAATGGGCGAAAGTGAGGCTTTTGATTAATTTATGTCGTTATGCTGCCGAAATTTCCAATGTTTTACTAATCTTTTATTTGTTTTGGATTGATGCTTATAGATTAAACATGTCTAGGCATCGAGCAGTGGCCAAGAATGTTTATCCATAGGTTCTCAGGGTCCACATTCCCACGAGGCTATTTGATGCGCATTGGTTATGTTCAACAGAGGTAGAGGCCCAATATCCCTGGTTTCGGAACAAAAGCGTCAAGATGGGACGTTTTGTGAACCTGTCAGAGCTAGCCAGGTTTGATGTGGAGGCAGCATTCAATGCTATGGGTTGGTTGCTAGTGACCCAGTACCAAGGGTCCTCACATCCTAACTTAGTAAAGTAGTTCTACTACAACCTACAGTTGGGAGATGATCTAGAGGATTTTAATAGGGGCAGGGAACTTCGGATCACTAGCTGGGTAAAGGGTGTATAGATCTCCTTCGACACCCAACAGTTGGCTAAACTCTTGGGCGTTTCAAATGCCGATGAGCTTGTCTACTGCGCACCCATGGAGCTCAAGTTCATGATTTAGGACTTGTGTCTCGAGGTGAGACACCAGATCATGCAACCCAAGCTTAGGGATCTGAAGGCCATTAACTTGCATCACCTACCCTGTGTGTATTGCCGCATTATCTAGCATAACATTATACTCCAGAGCAGCCATTACAATGAAGTATCCCAACTGACCCAGTATGTTCTCTATTGCATCTACACCAAACAATAGGTATGCTTGCCCTATGTCCTGATTCGTACCATGCATCAAGTGGTGTTGCCAGGGATGAAGGGCAATCTGCCCTATGGTCATTTGATCACCTCAAATTCCAAAATTGTCTGAATAGGTCTGGTAGGTTGACCAGTAGGTAAATTTTCAGTTATTAGGGGACTGGTCAAGGGTAACCGAAAAAATTTATTCTTGATGTTTATGCCTTGTTGCTCCGTGTTGTTGGAACTTTCTTGCACCATGTGGGCCTAACCCTGAAGATGTTAACATATTGTATGAGTCTCTCGCATGTTGTTTATACAGACTCTCCATCTACTATTAGCAGCCTCTCCATCTACTATTAGTTTGAAATGGTTGGTCATAGATCAAACCGAAGGAGATGTAACCCGAGCCCATTACCATCTCCACCTGGGGCGGCGAACGTTAATGAGAACCCAGACGATCAGGTAGGAAACAATAAGAATCAGAACAAAGAAACTCAAAGGGTAAACAACCAAGCCACTCTAAATAATTTACCTGGACCACCTAGTGACTTGGCCATGGTTGTAACCAATCTGGCCCTGCAGATGTAAGACACACAGCAGATATTGTTGGCCATGCAAGCTGCAATGGAAATGACCGCACCAACTATCAATACTACACAAACACCTTTAGGTTAGACCAGTATAGTACCTATTGGCAGTAACACTGTGCCTGCAACATAGCAAGTCCCAATCACGAACATCCCATTGTAAAACTCGGGTGCATAGCAAGGAGTGTATCAATGGGGTTACCAACATCAGCCACCTATATTTGGAGCATATGGATAGAATGATCACTTGAGACTTGTAGAACAATTCCTAAAGTTGAAGCCCAAAATGTTTTTAGGTAAGATGTCAAATCCATTATGGCCATCTCAGTGGATTGACAAGATAGAGAAGAACTTTATGATGATAACCATTACAGAAGAGGAGAAAGTTTTGTGTGCAACTTTCATGCTGAGGAAAGGTACGAATTATTGGTGGAGGTTTACTCGCACATACTTACTGACTAAGCACCCTCAGTTGACTTGGAAAATTTTCAAAGAGGCATTCTTTGAGAAATACTTTTCAATGAGCTTTAGAGATCAAATGGAAAAGGAATTTTTGAGCCTCCAGCAAGGGCAAATGTCAGTCGACGCTTACCAACAACATTATGAGGAGTTGTTCTTCTTTTCTCCTACCAGCATGCAAGAGGAAGATACTATGACCCGAAGGTTTACAATGAGACTAAGGGGAAGCATTCGAAAACATGTGCTAGGTTTAAAAAAGAAAATCTATAATGAGGCTATACAGATTGCTCAAGTTCTAGAGTCTAGATAGAAAGAAAGTTTCTTTGCTTAGAATCGAGGATTGAAGAGGTTTAATGGCAACACATCTAATGGAGGAAACTCAAAGACCTTCAGGCCATTCAAGCCATAGTACTCAAATGGAGCAACCAAGACTACCAAGGTTATTGTACCACAACAAAATATTCAAGCTAGAAATATTAAGTGCTTCAACTGCAACTAAATGGGACATTATGCAATGACATGCCCTCAGCCCAAGAAGCAGTTACAGTAAGGAAAGGTGTTCGCTGTAACTTCTGAAGATGCTACCGCATTATCCGATGTGGTTACAAGTATGACCTAATATTTTATTTATAATATTTATGTATGAGTATGTAGACTAAAACATAGGTAAAACTACAGGTACTGTAATTGTAGCTGGTGTACCTGCCAGAGTTCTCTTCGACTCTGGAGCAACCCATTCTTTTGTGTCCATCTCATTTGGAAAGAAATTAAATGTACCCATCAAACCTTTAGACCATATGCTATTAGTAAGATCTCCATTGGGACTAGAGGTTGTGTTAGATGAATTATGACCATGTCCTGTCCTTATTAATGGATGGAGCTTGGATGCAAACCTAATTCAACTTGAGATAGCAACTTTGATGTCATCTTAGGAATAGACTGGCTATCTTAGCATTCCATGAATCTGCTTTACGCTAAGAAGACATTGACATTTAAGGACAAGGATGGTGTAAAATTTGGGTTTATTGGAACTAAACTTCCTTGTAAACGGAAGCTTATTCTTCTGCACTAAAGGTGAAGAAATGTCTTAAAAAGGGTGCAGTTGGATATCTAGTGTCTATGGTTGACATTACCAAAGAAGTACTACAGATGGAAGATATTGAAGTTGTATGGGAATTTTTGGATGTGTTTCCAGCAAACTTACCCTGGTTGCCACCTGATCGAGTAACTAAATTCGTTATAGACTTATTACCAAGGGCGGCACCTCTGTCTAAGGCACCTTATCAGATGGCTCCTACTGAATTGAAGGAATTGAAGACTCAACTACAAGAGTTATTGGACAAAGGATTCATACGACCCAGTATATTACCATAGAGAGCATCAGTGTTGTTCATGAAGAAGAAAGATGGTAGCGTTTGACTGTGTATAGACTATTGAAAATTGAATAAGCTTACAATCAAGAATCGACATCCTTTGTCATGGATCGACGACCTATTCAATCAGTTGCAAGGTGTAAAGGTGTTCTCCAAGATTGATCTATGGTCAAAATATCATCAACTGAAGACTAAAAGAAGGAACATTCTAAAGACAGCTTTCAGAACCAGGTATGGCCACTACGAGTTCTAGGTTATTTCATTTGGTTTAACCAATGCCCTTGCATCTTTTATGAAACTCATAAACGGATTGTTCCATGACGTGTTGGACACATCGGTCATAGTTTTCATAGATGATACTTTGGTCTATTTCAAAGACGAAGAGACTCATGCGATGGATCTTAGAGTAGCCTTACAATGGTTGAGAAGGGAGAAGCTTATGCTAAATTCAAGAAGTATGAGTTCTGACTGAACGAGGTGACTTTCTTGGGTCATGTAGTTTCGTTAAAAGGGATAAAGGTGGACCCCAGTAAGATAGAGGAAATTAGAGGGTGGGAAGAGCCTAAGAATGTTGCAAAGATTAGAAGTTTCTTGGGTTTAGTTGAATATTACAAACGATTCATGGAGGACTACTCCAGGATCGCAGTGCCTCTTACCAAGTTAACCAAGAAGGGAGAAAAGTTTGTTTGGACCGACTAGTATAAAGAATATTTCCAGACTCTGAAAAGCCATGTTAATATTGGCCCCCATCTTGACCATTTCACTATCGGGGTATCCATTTATCCTGTACACAGATGCCTCTGGATTGGGTTTGGATGTGTTCTGATGCAAAGTGAATAAGTAATTGCATATGCTTCAAGGCAACTAAAGAAGCATGAGAAGAATTACCATACGCATGACTTGAGACTAGCAGCAGTGATTTATGCAATCATGACTTGGAGACGTTACTTGTACGATGAGAAATTCTAGATCAAGTAGGATCACAAGAGGCCTTACCTATTTTTTCACTCAGAAGGAGTTAAATATAAGGCAGAGGAGATGGTTAGAACTTCTGAAGGATTATGACTGTGATATTCAGTATTACCTAGGCAAGGTTAATGTAGTAGCTGACACATTAAGCTGGAAAAGGAATATTGAATTCAGAAGGAGGACCTAGTACAAGGGCCACTTGTGCTATGTGGTGACAGTTTTTTATTGGAGCAAGAAACAAAATATAATAAAGACTCCTAATGATCCAATAGATCAAGGTTTGATTCATAAGTTTTTACTTATGTTCGCGGCATTGAAGATCGTACCAAACCTAATGGACTAAGTGAAAGTTGTAATTCTATTGGACCCATATCTAAGAATGGCGTAAGAAGATTTAGATAATGGTAAACCTAATCCTGATTTTACCTTGGACGCGGAGAAAGTACTTCGATACAGAGCAGATTGTGTATACCTGAAAGTAAAAACTCTGACATCAGGAATAAGGTAATGATAGAAGCTCATTGTACACCATACTCAGTACATCCCAAAAGTACTAAGATGTACCATGACCTAAGGAGATTATACCGGTAGAGAGGTATGAAAGCGAATGTGGCTCGGTATGTGTTTCAGTGTTTGAATTGTCAGCAAGTGAAGGCCGAGAGGCAGCGATTAGTAGGTTTACTACAACCGTTGCCTGAACCAGCATGGAAGTGGGACTACATCATGATGGACTTCATCACTAGGTTACCACCGACTCCCAGATCAGTTAACACAGTCTGGGTGATTGTTGATCATCTTACTAAGACGGCTCACTTCATTGCTATATGACCTCAATATACTTTGGAGTGACTAGCCAAGCTGTATGTAGATAACATTGTTAGATTGCATGGTATACCCGAGAGCATAGTATCAAATAAAGACTCACGCTTTACCTCAAAGTTCTGGGAGGGTCTACAGAAAGCAATGGGAACAAAGTTGAAATTTAGCATAGCGTTTCACCCTCAGACCGATGACTAGTTTAAATAGACCATCCAGATCTTAGAGGATATGCTTTGACCCTATGGAATTGATTTCAAAGGAGTTTGGGATGAAAGGCTACCACTAATCGAATTTTCTTACAACAACAACTACCAAGCAACCATACAGATGTCGCCTTATGAAGCATTGTATGGTAGGAAGTGTCGAATTCATCTATTTTAGAATGATGTTGGAGAACATAGAATAGTAGGGCTAGAGTTTGTTGAAGAGACTTGTCGAGTGGTTAACCAGATTAAAGAAAGGGTCAAGATGGCTCAAGATCGTCAGAAACACTATGCGGACAATCGACGCCAAGACCTTGAGTTCGCTGTAGGTAACAAAGTATTCCTGAACATATCACCTATCCGGGGTCTGAAATGATTTGGTAAGAAGGGGATGTTGTGTCTTAGGTATATCGAACCTTATGAGATCTTGGCAAGACGTGGAAAGTGGCGTACCAACTAGTGCTACCGCTATCTATGTCTGGTGTACATGATATATTCCATGTTTTTCTACTGAAGAAATACATTAGAGATCTATCGGACATATTGATTGCAGATCCACCAGACTTGATAGTGACTTAACTTTTAAAATGGTGCTAGCCGAGATCACTAGTCGAAAGGTACAGCATCTGTGAAACCAAGACATCTACTATGTCAAAGTAACCTAGAGAAGCCAAGATGTGGAAGAGGTAACATGGGTAGAGGAAAATGCCATGCGAAAATAATATCCTCACCTATTCGACTCATAAGGTATGTATAAATTTTGAGGATGAAATTTATTTTTAGACGGGAGTTGTAAGACCTGTACTCTACTAACTCGATCTAACAGTGTCATGCCAGGTTTTTCCATCATAACCGGCTTAAGCAAACCTACTAGATGAAGGAACCACAAAGCCAGGTAAGGAAACTAGTCTTTCGTAGGTTGTCAGATCGGACAAATAGGTTTGTCCGATTTACAATTTGGGTGACCAGTCAAGCCCAGAAACTGACTCCGAGTTTACAAAAGTTTCCATGTTTGAGTAGGACTCTTTCCTAATTGGAATCCTACTCCCAAAGGAAGTTTACCCTCTATATAAGTGACATTTCTCCACTTATTTCCAATCTTTTGATTATTCCCAAACCCTAGAATTGAGAAGAAGAGTAGAGAAGAAAGCTAGGAGAAGGAAAAGGCTTTGGAGAAGAAGAGATCTCTGCAGAGAAGAGTTGCCATCGATTTCCAACCTCAGTAGCGAGGAATCAATGGTAAGTTTAAGTTTCCCAATCTCTATAAAACGTGATGATGTGTTAGGGTTGAAATTTCAATCACAGTGTTGGTGGATCTAACCCCAACACCATGATTGTTACATGATCTCCTACATAAGCCTATAATAAACCATAGTAGTTAAGGTTGCCTTGAATGACCAAAAACCCTATTGATTAATGACCATAGAATGGCTTTAGGATGAATCCTATTGAGAGCTGAAGAGTCGACTCTGAGAGAAGACAGACTGAAAGACAGTCTGAAGGTTGTCCAGTCTTGTTGAGCGGTCGCCTATATGGTGAGACTGGATAGGCGACTAGATACTCTCGGGAAGAGTCTCAGGCTTTGTCTGGACGACTGATCGGTCGAGCGATGCACAACTGGACACACGACTGGACAATGTTCGGAAGGCCTATTTGCCAAACCGGATAGTGAGTCTGAGTATTGTAAATCAAAAAAATGAAACCCTAACTTATACCAATTGATCCTTTTAGGAATTTAAATCAACTTGAGAGATATTCAAGGTTATAAAGATAGTCAACATCACCCAACAGGTGAGGGACAAGACCTAAAATAATTAGTTAATAATAAACTACCCTTTGTATTTCTGTCTTATTGCCTGTTGCTATGTTCTATTGATTGTGCATATAACATGTCATACAATAACTACTATTTTATTCATGTATACTTTGTTCTTATTTCTTTATGATGATGATGATAGGAATAGGCATGTGTATGTGTGTGGTCAGTGTGTTGAATGGGGAGAAGTTGTAGCATCAAATCATTTATCACACTGCCATCATCATATCGTTGTTACCTTAGCAGACTTAGTACGTCGTAGGGTATCAGGGGGTGATTGCGGTGTGTGGCTATAACTCTACTAGTGGACTCTAACTCTATCTTTGTGTCATATTGAAGGATGTTGGGGTAAAGCCTTGGATACATCTTGTTGACATCTAGGATTTGTTAGTCACGAACCCAGTTTGCAAGCCTTCGCTAGTAGGGGCATACATACTGGTATAGGATAAAGTATTAGGAGGAGTGCTTGCAGTGTACGTGTAATCCATTAGACTCTGGCTCTAGCTTTATCTCTATTCTATAGTGAGTGATGTGGGGTGACAGCGAAGTTGGTAGGTACCTTTCCGTTAGGTGTGCTCATACTCTCATGTATGGAGGTGTGGTGGTCGCATATCCTTACCATAGCATATTACAAACTTAAACTAGACCAAAGATATGAATATGACATCATGCATATGTTTGCTACGTTATTTTATTTTCTTACTGAGCTAAGTTGTGAGCTCACTTCACGATATCGTATTCTTTTAGCTGATGATACAAGTACCATTGTCGAAGACTATGTCAATGCACCTTTGTATGGATACGTGGTGGCTATGGATATACACGGTGGAGGACGAACATGATTCATCATGCGAATGTCTATACTGTGTCTATGCTTAGTTTTTTTTTTCGTATTTGGATTTATGAGATCTGTAATAGATATTTAGACTATGTTTTGGTTGACATTGGATAATTGATTATTTATTATTTAACACTTAGATGTTCAGTTCATTATAAATACAAATTTTCATTATTTATTATTATCTCTGATTATGTGCATTGTTTGGTTTGATGGTTGGCACGGTCCTAGTGATCCTGGCTTGAGCCTTTGGTTCTATAACGGTTCATTCACACTTCTGGTTCGATCAGAATTGAGGTGTGACAACTATAGTGTGACCGATCAATCAGACCGGACAACTTCCAGGTTGTTCTTCTGTCTGTGTTTTTCTTCAGAGTTGATCCTTCGACTCATTCTAAGGTTTCTCCTACGTTATTCTAAGGTTAAGAACGTATTGAATTAGGGTATTACATTGAAACCCTGGTTCCTCACATCATACTTGTTAATGGATCTTATAAGCTATTTAGTATAACCCTCAACGTGTGGGATCAGTCGTTGACGGCTATGATCCAATGTTTACCTATGTTCTAATCAATGTACGGAGGTTAGGAACTTACCGTTGGCTTCTTGACGATGCTTGTCGAAAATCGATGGAGAGTTCTTCTCCTTCACAGCCTTCCTCTTCTCCTTAGCTTTATTTACGGCTCCCTCTCTCAATTCTCTCTCAACTCTAGGGTTTGGGATTGATCAGAGAATGAGAGAGAGTGGGAGAATTGTCTTCAAATATGGAGGGCTACCTTCCATTGTGGCTACTCTACCGTTTAGGAGAGTAGTCTAAACAAACTAGAAAACTTTTCTATTCTCGGAGTCTATTTTATGCTTGTCCGGTCGCATGTCCGGTCACACAATACGCAAGACTAGACAACCTTAACCAGTCAGGCCGGACAAAGTTAAAATTGCCAGTTTTCATACTTGAACCCGTGGTTTGTCATTTGACCGTCTCTTCTAGCCCGGTTATGATAGGAAGACCTATCATGACACGTTAACCCATGTTAGACCTGGGTAATGGAGTGTAGGTCTTACACATAAATTATCCAATTGAATGCCCCTGATCTATTTCATCTTCTCTAAAGGAGAATGAGAAGCCTCATACTCTCTCTCTCTCTCTCTCTCTCTCTCTCTCTCTCTCTCAATAACAAAAATCTTGCGAGAAACAAATTCACAATGAAATAGAAAAAAAAAATCAAAATTAACATGTAAAAATAGCCCATGCAGGTCTCAAACCTGCGACCTCTATTAGCACAACGCTCTAACTAACTGAGCTAATAGGCCAACATATTGAAAAAAAAATTAGCACAAGTAATATATTAATTTGTTTAAATAAATTGCAACAAAAACACTGCTCAAATGCTATTTAAGATTTGGTCGACATTGGTAATAATAAAAATTGCAACAATAAAATCTCCTCAAATGCTGTCTTAAGTTTTGATCAACTGTGGTATTTCTTATTAACAATGGTATTTATTATTAACAGTGATGGACAACTTCTACTTTGGTTGGATAAATTTTCACAGGTCATCCAACAGAACCTTTTGGTAAAGGAATTCAACAACGTTTAATTGGGATTTTGATTAATAAGTCAGTCAATGCCATTGTTGCTTCATTGAACATCTCATTTTCGTCATGGCCATGGGAGCTTCTTCCTAACATTTCCCATGAAAACGTCATGAGAAAAGGACGTTTGGGGTACGTTCCTGCCTCCAGAGAATCTTCCAGCCACTTTCTCAATATCCAAACTTCCTGACAATCGTCCAGCCACGTCCTTGTTTCTTCTGCTCTTCATAATATTGTTTCTCCTCATTTTCACATTTGAGAATCGTTCACTGTATGTACTTGTATCTTTTTTAAAATCTTATCATTGTTCACATTCAATGAGTCTCACACATTCTAGAGATGGATCTCACACCACATTGACTGTGATAGAATCTCATAAAAAATACATGTACATACAAGTGATCCGGACTCTTCACATGTGTTATCAGTCCAAGAACTATTAAGGGGCCACGGAGAGAAATTTGAGGAAGAGACTTATCCACTGACAGAGAAATGCTGGGCCGGAGTCCTCTAAGCATGGCCATGATGGTGGCAAGAAATGGGATGGACGAGACACTGTTTGACCACATGACCCTCATATGGGATGGTCACAAATTCACAATTCGCTCACGGATCCTCCTACAAAAATCAAGAGATTCAAATCGTTTAGTGTTTTACAGAGTTCAATTTAGTATATAATCACCAGAAGGGAATACTGTGCAAATTTAATGATTTCCTACAGCCATTTACTGGACTTAAAAAGGAATTTTCCAAGAAATATTTTTTCCCCAAGCTCCTCCAAAGGAACTTTGAGACTAAAATACACAAACTTTTTGGAAGAGCGAATGTGTTCATTGGAGGAGTGGATGGGAAAGCTTTTGTCCGACATTGAAAAATCTAGAACTCCTCTAATGACATCATTTCTTCATCTTGAAGCGACTGTTATTGACGACGATAACGATGGCCGATTTAAATAAGAGTTATTTTCTTTCTTTCTAATGGGCAAAGCTGGAAATGTAAATTTTTGGAAGACCGTTTTCAAGACACGAGATGGACTTGACGAATGGCGGAACCCATATGATTTAAATTGATTAAGGCAAAATAATGTTCATCTAGTTTTAGATTCTTAACATTCCTCTTAAAAGATAAGGTACCCCATGTGCCGTCTCAAACATTGGATA
The DNA here is from genome assembly GCA_028583415.1 of Protea cynaroides. NCBI lineage: Eukaryota > Viridiplantae > Streptophyta > Magnoliopsida > Proteales > Proteaceae > Protea > Protea cynaroides. Next base: position 50,724,872 of record CM053274.1, on the reverse strand, counting down.
CCTCAAAAGTAATTTATCCAAAAAAAAAATCAATATTTAATTACAAAAGCTTCTAAAGATGTGTTAATGATTGGTGATCTGATGACATATTGGTCAATCTAAGTCAAGTGTTTTAATTTACTAAAATGCCTTTTCTTGTGCAATGGCCCCACATTCATGGTCGGTGATGGGTTATGTGAAATCTCCACGAAGAAGAAAGGGTCTAGAGACAATGAGAATTTTTCTACTATCGGATTTGAAAATTTGTTGGACGACTCTAGAGTAGAAGTCTAGAGACAGTGTTGGACTTGGTAGGTACAATAGGGGAAGAATAATGAACTATGAATGATAGAAAGACAAACTTTCTTTCTTCGGTTCATGTTGATCATCAAATTAAAATACCTTTCAACTATGCTTTTGCCTTTTCTTCAATGTGGTATTGTGGAAAATGGAGTCCCTTCAATATTAAATTAATTAGAATGTTGGAGTGGTGCTTCCACAATAAGAAAATTCTCATAAGACTTTTTTTCCTTTCACACAATAAGGACAGAAGAAAAGTTATGAGGTATCCCTTAAAGGTCTGAAAATATGAGCATTGGAGGCAAATATTCTTGACAATTAATAGCATTTGACTGCCTTTTTTTTATTGTAAAGCTCAAGAATGATGCTTAGATTTGTTGTTTGGGACTTGGGAAAGTATTGGTTGCTTAACATTAACTCGAAGTGATTCTTTATGTGAATTTTCTCTTCCATGGTTCTTTGCCACATGTCAAAAACAGTATATTTTTTGGAGAAAAAATATGATAAGCAAATAGGGTTTCTTTCCCAAAAAGGCTCTCAGAAAATCTTCAAATGACAAGCCAAAAAAAACTAGATTAACACGAGGGATGGTCCTTGTCTAGCTATTTCCTAGTTTTTTTTTTCTTTTTTCAATGTGGACCCATTCATGGATGCGATGCAATTTTGCTTGGAAAATCAAATTATAAGTTCGAGTTCAAGAAAGGGAATGAGAAATAAATTTCACTCTAGAAAATTAAAAACAGTCATCTTACATTAATAAATAAAACTTTAGGGAAAAAAATTGGAATAAATTTTTGGGAAGGGGTTCTTTCAATATTATAGTTGCCTACTACTATGGTGAACTTTGATATTATCTCAAGAGAATATATTATTCACTCCATCACATTTTTCAGTGGTCCTAAATTTTTTATTTGGAGAATTACGATTTCTCTATATATAGTGTAACCTTATAAAGAAGTTATGTGAAGATTCTTTATTGAAATAGTTGAAGTTTTGATTAATCGCTCTATCATACATAACTCGTGCATCTTGTGTGGGGGAATTTCATTGTTTTTTTTTTTTTTTTTTAACTGTTATTTCTTAACACTTGCATCCATTAATTGGCATTAATAGTAACAAATTCATCAGGAGAGGGCAAGGGTGGAGAGAGATTGTTTGAAGAGATAGAAAGAGAATAGGATGGTGGCGTAGCTTCTATGGCACCAATAAGAGTTATTTTCCTTTAAATTTGGTATGTGATACATGGAATAATGTCGAAAATTAAGTTTGTATATAGAATTTGTTGATTTTATTCCATGTTTGGCTATTTTATACTTTTCCATATCCAAACAAATGAACCAGTAGTGTGGCTTCCTATAGGATTGTGAAAATACTACCTTTACCCCCACTGGTCAGATCTCACTGTATAACACTTTGTATATTGAATGCCGATACTATTTCTAATATTATTAAATCTTAATCAAATTTCACTGAATATCTAGAGTAGAGTGAAGATATTCCTCCTCACCATGGCTGTCTAAAAACACAATTCTTTAATCTTTTATTAAGCTCTGCAACAGAATTTCTTGATTCTTAAGCTAAAAAATTGAAGGGGAAGATAAAAGAAACTGAAAGAATGGATGCAGGAAATCTAGGCCTACAAAGGAAATAGACAGATGGAATCTCTTTTGGGTGAGGGTTTGTATTGGAAAAGAATATTAGAGGTAGTGTGGAAGTGTGGTATCTCCTCCGTACATTTGTTAGCAACTTCTGTTGGTCCACGAGAATCCGAGCTTCCCTTTCATAATCATCTCAATCCATATAACATAAAATAACACAAAGGCGCCGAAAGAGATTTGTTCCCACCCAACACCACTGGTTGAAAAGTACTTTAAACAAACCCCTACTCCATGGGATCAGCATTATGATGGGTCCACTTTTGCAGCCGAAGAGGAAAAATACTTTAAACTTTGTTTTGTTGTATAATAATTCCTCTACGTGCATTCATTCTCATCATTCCTATTTTAGCTTTGAGGATTATTTTTTCTTTTTTTATTTTTTTTTTTTTTTTTTTTATGTTGAGCACATTAAAGATAAGAACAAAGGGGAAAAAAAAGAAGAGATAGTAATAGAGTGAATTCCAATAAAAAGAAAGGGATAGTTTTCCTACATCCGGAGTGAAGAGGAATTTCTTCACTCATAGTCCGAGAGATTGGATTAAACTTTAGGAAGAATTGGGAGGATAACTTGAACATTCAACATAGGAGGTAGGTCATTATGAATCTTGTCCGTGAAATTCTCTTTACCTACGATGAAAGAAAACTTTGTTAAAAAGAAAATAAAGAGGAAGAGCTAGCTAGGGGGTGCAAGTTTGGTTCTGGCGGCCCGAGCCCACCCTAATTCTGAATAAGGTCTGGACTAAGATACTTTAGCATCCCTAAAGGCAGGTCAGGTTTGAGAATTTCTAACCCTGAGTAAGGGCTGGGAATTTCTATCCCTGAGTAAGGATCGATCTGGGCCAGGGTTGAGAATTTATAACCCAAGTGAGGGCTGGGAATTTCTGGCCCTAAGTAAGGACCGAGCTAGACTAGGGTTGAGGATCTGGACTGAGCCAGACCTAACCCAGCCTAATCCTGTCTTTTTCTTCTTTTTTTCCTTCTTTTCTCATCCTTCTTCTTTCTTTTTTTCTTTTCTTTTTTCTTTCTTCTTTCTTCTTTCTTCTTCTTTTCTTCCTTCTTCCTTCTTCCTTCTTCCTTCTTCCTTCTTCCTTCTTCTTTATTTTTTTACTTTCTTCTTCCTTTTTCTTTCTTCTTCTTATTTGTTTTTTTATTCTTCTTTCTTCTTTCTTCTTTCTTTTTTATTCTTCCTTTTTTCTTCTTCCTTTCTCTTCTTTCTTTTATCTTTTTTTCTTTCTTGTGCTCCTCGGCCAAACTCAGCCCCTCCATCGTGGAGCCCCTGCATCTCTCCACGGTTAGATCAATCAAGTCCAGCCAGCCCGACCTTGAGGGCAGGCCAATGTTAGATTTTTTCAGGCCTGAGTCATGGTTGGGCCAGACCTGATTCAATCTAAAGAGACTTAGAGTTGGGCTACCATTTTAAAAAATCCGACCAACCTAACCTATTGTAACCCTAGGAAGGACAGAAAAAGCTTAGTAGCCCAATTTCTACACAACAATGGTTGTGTAGCAGCCTAGGTTGGATTTTGTAGACCAATGAGAGTTATGACTAGAAGACATAGTTCCAGTCCAATCTATTTATGGGTCTAATTTAAATCAATTATCAAAATTAATTTGATTGACATTGGAAAGTTTGCATTTTCTTAATTTCTAAATCTACTTCCATAGTTAATTTCATGAGTCATAACTTTGGGAAATATATGCCTTCCAACTTTCCATAATTTATTAAAACTTCAAATTTTGACTATTTGGGAAAAAAAAATTTTCATATACCTATAGTGAATTTTATTTTAACTTACACATATTGTTGACTGACGACATGTAGGCCCCACAAACCTTATCTAAAAGCTCAATTTTTATTTAAATAAATTAAAATTTTAGTTATTGCTATTTTATGCTTTAATTATATATTTTAACTAGTTTTATATATCTTTTTCTTTTATTGTCCACGACAAGGGAAGCATGGGAGATATCTATATATGTTATCTTGTTCTTTTATTGTCCATGACAAGGGAAGCATAATGTCAGATATCTATATATTTTATTTTGTTCTCTTATTGTCCACAACAAAAGAAACATTTTGGATATGATTGGTTTTTTCATAAGAATTCATACACAAAAAAGGAGATGGTCTTCATTGTATGATTGACCTAAAATATATTTTTTTATTTACATTTAAAAATTTTAAGAAAAAGATATCCAAACTATAGCTGTTTGCTTTGCATGGACTCTTTTACAAGATTTTTTTTTATTATTTTTATCATAACAATTCAATAACGATCATTATCCGTTGGATCATGCAAGAGTTCCCTCACTTTTGTAATCTCAAATATCAAAACTACTCCCTGAATATTGTGATTTCTTTCGATAACTCAATGAACGTACATTAAAAAGAATCAATATGAAGAGGAACTTGAAACTTGCCGTTGTTAAATAAAAAGACCCTATAATATTAATGATAGGATTCAAGTACCAAGCTCCTCCCCACCAAAGAAAGAGTGACAGAGGTAAAAAAAAAAAAAAAAGATTGATTCATCATCTGTGACATCTACCCATCCCGTGATTCCGAATCAATAGATTCATTTTCTGGCCCCTGTGAACATCTTTTCTTAATGTATTAAAGAGGGTAGACCTCATCGCCGGCCAGAATTAGACAAATGTAAAAAAAATAAGAAGAAAATAATAGGCAATCATAATATCTTACAAGCATCTTAGGGTGGATCCTTATATTCAAAGAAGAATAAGACAGATCTTGACTAGGCAAATTTAGTCAATCTATGAAAAGTAAATTATTAAAAAACTACTTAGATGACATAATAGAATTTTAATTTAAGGATATGTTTTCCTAGGCAGCCCACGTAGGAAGAGTTTCCTACGCTACCAAAATATCAACGTGGCAGTTTTATTGAGGCCTAAGTTTTTATAGAGTTGAACACCTTAACATCGATTGTTTACGTATAGAATCTTGACCCAAACAGAATCTTGTTACTTCGTAAAATTGAATTTTGAAAAATTAAAATTATAAGAGATTGAACAATAGTGATCACAGTACCTTAGCCAATAATCATGTGATATATGTATGGACATACAAGGGATTACATGTAACAAGGAATTGATTGGACTATATACTTAAATCTGACATGTCTAATATTTACATGTCCTCTTTATCCAACACCGTGTAATCAGACCTGATCGATGAAAACCAACACCCATCCGGATTGATTAAACTTGACAGGCTTAGACTCGGATCAATTAATGTTATAACATTCATGGTGTAAAGTTGTAGCCCAACACACAAACTCACTCTAAACATATGTCCCTAATTGTAATATATATGGTACCCATCATTATTTCAATTTTTTATATACCTCTTTTTCTTTACTTTTTTTTAATCACTCAGTCACTCCACCGGAAACTACTTCCATCTTCTATCACCATGTGTGCACACACCCACAACTCAACAAGACATTTCTTTTTTCTTTTTTTTTTTCTTTTTTTCATGTTCTCTCTCTGCTATTGTCCCTCTGTCTTCTTCTTGCTCACAAATCCTCTCTCTCTCTCTCATGTTGGAGGTACTTAACCAGTTTTTGTCGAAGATCACATCCAGATCAACATATGGTAGAATTGACAGCCAAAATAAATAGATGTGAGAAGGCCGAAGTTGAACATCTTCTTTTAGTCAATTCCAAAACTTTTAGAGCTTAATTTAGTCTATGAGACTCAGATCTTTTTTATTTTAAAGTTTTATTTGTTGTGTAGAAATGCAACCAATTAATTGATTATCCCGCTTAGTATGAGACTGATTAGGTAACCGATTAACCTAATTAACATGAGATCGATTATGGGCCAATAATTTATTGGACCAAATATAAATGTGTCGATGTCTAACCTATGAGGATCGATTAGCAAAACATATCAGTTTTAGTGTGGGGTCTTAAATTGATGTAAATTGATTAAGTTTGATTGACACCCCTAGTTAAAATAGCCACATTTCTTGACTAAACCCTCCATGCTCTCATTTTTATTTTTATTTTCATCTCTTTTTAGATTTATAATTTCTTAATGTTCAATGTAACAGTTCTAACTAACATGATTCATTTATGGTTTTTAAAAATATTTAATCCTTATCTATGAACCTACAATTTTGTAGGCATGCACATGTTATATGGAAGTAATTTTCCAAGCCAACTTCACCAATCTAACACGCCTTACTCCTAAATTGGTCAACATTCATTATTAATTATTAAATGTCGATGTTATAAATCCAATTAGATTGTAAGTTGACTCAAATATATATATATATATATATATATATATATATATATATATATATATATATATATATATATATATATATATATATATATATATATATATATCTTACTTTCTTTCATTTCTTGAGTCTTTTATTCATTTTTTTCGTCCTCATTTTCATGCTAATAAGATCCTTTTACAATCCTACAAGAATATATCTAATCTACAATATGAGAACAATTATGAATTCAAAAACCAACATTTCTTTCTATTTTATTTACACTTCGATGTGAACGTCCGTTACAATCCGCTTACGACCGATTAGGTGTGATGAACCGCTAAATAACCAACGGCTCAACCAGATCTCAAATAGGCTATCCCCGCACCACCCGAACCTTCATACACTCACCATCATAATCGTAGTAAATACACAATAGCGGAAGTCTTATAAAATAAATGAACCGAGAACTAAAATGATATCCATAAATAATAGCAAATTATTCTGTGGTTTAACCCGAGACATAAATATTTAAATACCAAATACATGTCTTATAAATCCAATAAAGAAACCTATAAAAATATCTAGTCAAATACGCACGAGTTGCACTCGCAAGAGGAGTCGTGTGTACCATCTTCAGCCCGACGGCCATTGCTGCTACCGGTCCCGCACGTAGGAGCATTCATGTAGTCTTCAACCGTGTAACCCGCATCATCAACTAAAAAATATTCGACGCCGAGGGGGTGAGCACACAACACGGCTCGCTGAGTAGCCAAAACAATGCAACATTACATATGCATGCACATTCATTTATCTCTTTGGTCCGGTTTATAGCTTGCAATGCGCAATAGAAAGGTTGGGTGGTCAAAGGTTAACGCTTATTGACACCGCCTCTATACACAGGTGTGGAAGCCCGCCCGAAGGTTAACGCTTATCGCCGCCCCCATCCACCCTACCATAACATTATACAACAAAGGTTAACGCTTATTGCTATATAATGCTATACCAACACGTAAGCCCCCGTTAGCGAGGGCTTGCAAACCGGGCTCGCTACTAACCAATCCTAATGCCAAACAAGGTATCCAAGGCCCCACCCCAAAGATCCCCGTGCGTCCATAGAGATAGAGCTAAGGCCCCCGGTAGAGTCGAGACTACAAGGACCGAGACCACCTCCCCGATACCCTACGACACAATAGTTCTCGCTAAGGTAATGGCGATACGACGATGTCAATGCACAAGACTTGAGTTAGAGATAGAGCCAAAGTGCCGAGACCCGCCAAAGGTTAACGCTTATTGACGCCCTCATCACACCTCCCCGATACTCGCCGCATCAAGTACATCAACCACACACATACAAGCACATGCCTATTCCTATCATCATCATCATCATCATGTTATAAAACAATAAAGTAAATATGCATGAACAAGTAATAGAAATATTGATGGCATGTCGTATGCACATTACAAACATATTTGCATAAAATCAAACATGGCATAGGACTCAAGAATTAGAAAACAGTTTATTATTAACCGATTTAGTTTGGAGTTAAGGTTCCTCACCTTAGTTTGCTATAAAGATACTTTTCCAAGCTTTAAAATCACCTCTACAAAGTTATTATAATGCTAGCAAACCTAACAAAGTCGATAGAATTTAATTAGAATTAATTCCAAATTTAAAAACCATGCTGTTAACCGAGGGTCGATCGAGGGTCGATGCTCATGATACATAGGGTCGATGGGCCCATCGACCCTACCCTCCCGTCCCGAACTTCCCGAACGCCGAGGGTCGATGGTCGTGGTGCCTAGGGTCGATGGGTCTATCGACCCCGTGTGCGACCCTCGGTGCACTCTGGTCCAATTTCCACTTTTTACATCATTCTTCGTGTTTGGGGTCCTATGGCTTGCTTCCACATTCCATTAAAACATTCATTCCATGGTCCGAAACCATGATTCATCCTCCTAGATGGCTTTCATGCATTATCCTCGGGTTTTCCATGAAAAACCTCACCATGAATGGATGGTTTGGGTTTCTCCGAAATCCTACACTCAACCATATCTAACCTAAGGTCCGTAGAAACTCATGGAATTAGTATCCATACCCGAGAAGATTACTTTTCTCCGGAAATTCTTCTCCTTTTGCTAAGTCTTCTTCCCTTGCCTCCTTTCTTCCTTCCTTTTCCTTCTTCTCTTCTCTCAATTCAATTAGGGTTGCGAAAGGAGTGAAAGTGGCTTAGGGACGCCCTTAAATAGAGTAGGAATGTCCTATAATAGTCCCATTGAGATTTGGAAAGAATCCCAATCAAAAAATTAGAAATTTCCTAATTTCGTTTCGGCAAGAAGTGAGGGCCGATGAGAGGGTCGATGATCCCGTCGACCCCGTGGTCCGACACCGTCCGACCCTCTCCCAAATTTTAAGGGTCCGAGCTCGATTTGGGAGGGTCGACCCCGCTTAGCCGGGTATGCGACCCTTCCTCTATTTTAAGTGTTTTTGGGTCGATTTGATACCCGGGATCTCGCTCTCCTTCACGCCCTTGGTCCATTTAACTCGACCATGATGGGTAGACCTGGTCCAAGGTGGTAAGACCGGGTTAGTTTGACACGGGTCTTACAACTCCCCCAACTTATAAAAATTTTGCCCTCGAAATTGGACGCACCTTCCGAATCAAATAAATGAGGGTATTGCTTCCGCATAGCATTTTCTTCTTCCCATGTAACTTCTTCCATGTCTCTACTTTTCCATGTGACCTTAACATAGTAGATATCTCTCGTTGCGTAGACGCTGAACCTTTCGACTAGTGATTTCCGCTGGTGTTACTTCAAATGTCAAATCATCAACAATTCGCAAAATCCACCGTCAAAACATGTGTTGGGTCTTTGACATACTTCTTCAATAAGGATATGTGAAATACGCCATGCACACTTGACATAGATGGTGGTAGTGCTAACCCGATAAGCTACTTTTCCACGCTTAGCCAGAATTTCATATGGCCCGACATATCTTGGACTTAGTTTCCCTTTTGTCCGAACCTTTTCAATCCCGCATAGGCGATACCTTCAAAAAATACTTTATCACCTACGGCGAACTCTAGATCTCTTCGCCGAGCATCCGCGATATTGCTTCCGACGGCCCCGAGCTGTTCTTACTCTTTCCTTGATAATGTCGACCACTCGACAAGTCTCTTCAACAAATTCTGGTCCAACAATACTACGCTCTCCAACTTCATTCCAAAAACAAAGGAGTTCGACACTTTCTCGCCATACAAAGGCTTCATAAGGTGACATCTGTATAGTAGCCCGATAGCTATTGTTATAAGCTTAACCCGATCAATGGTAACCTTTCATCCCATGATCCCTTGAAATCAATTACACATGCTCGTAGCATATCTTCTAGAATCTGAATTGTGCGCCCGACCGCCCATCCGTCTCGCGGGTGGAATGCAAGATCGAACTTCAACGCTGTACCCATAGCCTTTTGCAATCCTTCCCAAAATTTAGAAGTAAATCGTGGATCTCTATCCGACACAATGCTTTCTGTACACCGTGTAAGCGAACAATGTTATCCACATACAGCCTTGCTAACCTTTCCAAAGGTATACCGAGGTCGTATAGGTATGAAACGAGCCGCCTTTGCCGACGGCCCACAATCACCCAAACCGCGCTACTACTCGAGGAGTCAATGGTAGTCCCGCGACGAAGTCCATAGTGATGCAGCCCCATTTCCATGCCGGTCCCGTAACGGCCGCAATAGTCCCGCGGGGTCTTTGTCGCTCAGCCTTTACTTTCCGACAATTTAGGCATTGAGACACGAACTTAGCTACATCCGCTTTCATTCCCTCCACCAAGATAATTTCTTTAGGTCATGATACATCTTTGTACTTCCAGATGTACCGAGTAGATGGTGGTGTGGGCTTCTTTCATGAGTCGGTGTCTAATGTCTACACTTTCTCGTTTTCGGGTACACATATTCTTCCTTTGTATTTCAGGACCTTCTCGTCATCCAAGGTGAACTCGGTGGTTAGTCCTACCTTTCTCAATATCTTCGTGTAATGCTCTCGGATAAGGATCCGCTTTGATAGCCGCCTTCACTTCATCCACTATATCCGGTAGAATCTTCAATGCCGCGAACATATTCGAAAAACCGACGAATAAACCCTTGGTTGGCTGATCCATCCGCTGTGCCTATCACATACCGCTCGCTGCCGCGATTGAATACAATTCCGTAGTGCACATTGCCGCAGCCGTGCTAACTTCTCCTTGAGATTTTATCATTGCTTTTCCGCCAATGCATCCGCTTACTACGCTCGCTTCCCGGATGATACCGGATATCACAATCATAGTCTTCCAATAGTTTCAGCCATCTTCTTCGTCTCATATTCAACTCCTTCCGATTAAATAAATAAGTAAGACTTTTATTGTCCGACTTAATTTCGAATTTCTCTCCGTATAGGTAATGTCTCCATATCTTGACAAAGATGTACTACCGCCGCTAACTCCAAATCGTGAGTGGGGTAATTTTTCTCATGTACCTTCAATTGTCTCGAGGCATAGGCAATCACTTGCTCTCCTTGCATAAGCACACATCCTAATCCCAATCCCGACGCATCGGTATATAAGGTAAACGCCCGTCCCGGGATCGGAATAGTCAAAATCGGAGCGGATATCAATCTGGCCTTCGTGTTTGAAAACTCTTTTCACACTTATCCGTCCATACAAATTTTTTCACCTTTCTTGGTCAAACCGGTGAGAGGTACGGCAATCCGAGAATAGTCTTCTACGAACCTCCGATAATAACCAGCTAGACCTAAAAACTTCTAATTTCTGAAACGCCTTTGGTGCTTCCCACTTTACGATAGCCTCGATCTTACCGGGGTCCACTTTGATTCCTTCAACTGGATACTACATGGCCTAGAAAGGCGACTTCACTTAGCCAAAACTCACACTTTGAAAATTTGGCGTATAACTTCTCTTTCCTTAAACGCCGTAGGGCTGCGCTTAGGTTCTTGACATGGGCTTCCTTGTCTTTGGAGTATACCAATATGTCATCAATAAATACTATCACCGACGTGTCCAACATATCGTGGAAAACTCGGTTCATAAGTTCCATGAACGCTTGCCGGTGCATTAGTTAATCCGAATGACATCACTAAGAATTCATAATGTCCGTATCTTGTCCCGAAAGCTGCCTTCGAATGTCACCTTCTTTAATCTTCGGCTGATGATAGCCCGATCGAAGATCGATCTTTGAAAATACTTTTGCTCCCCCGTAACCGATCGAACAAGTCATCGATCCGAGGTAGCGGATATCGATTCTTGATTGTCGCCTTATTCAACTCTCGATAGTCGATACATAAGCGAACGCTACCATCCTTCTTCTTTACGAACAACACCGGTGCTCCCCATGGAGATATACCGGGTCTAACGTAACCCTTATCCAGCAGCCTTGTAATTGCACTTTTAATTCCTTCCGCCCGCAGGAGCCATTCTATAAGGTGCTTTTGATACCGGTGCGGCCCGGTAGAAGGCCTATTACAAACTCCGTGGCTCGGCCCGGGTGGTAATCCGGTAGTTCCTCCGAAAATACATCCGGGTAATCCCGCACGACATCAATATCTTCCATTCGTGGCGCGCCCTTGGTTAGGCCGACCACCGATACTAGATATCCGACGGCTCCCTTTTCAAGGCACTTCTTAGCCTTTAATGCCGAGAGTATGAGCTTACGCCTCCCGGGAAGTTTGGTTCCCGAGAAACCGAATTCTGCTCCTTCTTTGTCTTTGAACGTTAGCTTCTTTTCGGCGCATAATAGGTTTGCCGAATGCCGAGCTAACCAGCCCATTCCCAAGATGACGCCAAAGTCCGCCATCTCAAGTTGTATTAAAGTTGCATCTAAGGTTTTCGCCAATGAGAACTGGACATGGCCCATAACCTTTCTCTAATTCCACTTCTAATCCCATCGGTGACCGCACAAGTAATTTGTAGTCTAATGTTTTGATGGGTAAATTGGTCTTCTTTCCAAACGACACGTATATAAATGAATGCGTAGCTCCCGAATCAAAGAGTACTCGCGGGTACGCCATTGATAGGTACGATACCCGTGATTCGCTTTTTACTTAGCCTACATGCTCAATCAATGAAATTATAACCTTAAAAGTTTCGGCCATACCCGTGACCACATCGGGCGATGCGGCAAGATCCTCCGATGTAACAAAGATATACCCGCCCTTGATGTAACCGCTTCTTGGTTTTGGGCATTCTCTTGCCATATGCCCCGGTTGGTTGCGCTTATAGCACTTCGGGCTTCGGAATTTGGCTTTGGCCGTGGTTGAGCCGCGGAAGTAGACTTTGGTGCAAGAGCAAAAATTCCGAGGACGAAAAAGGTTTATACGCCCCATTATTGCCCCCGCTGTAGGAGTTTCCCGGCTGGTCCCTTGATGCCTCCGCTCGGGAGAAATAACCCTCCTTCCGCCCGATCCGACCACTCGAGCAACCTGGACAGCTTCATTGTAGATTTTCTTCTCTAAGCCCGGAACATTTTCTCTTATGCTTCCTCTTAGTCCCGCGACAAACCTACGGGTTTTGGCATCTTCTTCCCGCATACTAGCCGGTGCGAAGAAAAAAACAGCTCTTCATAGCGCCGTTGATACGAGCCCACGGACATCTGCCCCCGGGGTACGACTCAAGAACTCTTTCTCCATTGAATCTCCTCGAGCTTCTTGGGAAATACTTCTTGAAGAACGCTTCCTTTATATATAGCCCATGTCGAAGGGCGTGCTTGGTCAATAAGTACGCCTTTTGTAGATTTCCACCAATGGTGTGCGCCGCCTTTGAGCATGAAGGTGGCGCATAGTACTTTCTCTTCCTGGTGATAGTCATCATAAGGAAGTTCCTTTCCATCTCGCCTATCCAAAGGTGCTGGCCACAAGGGATCGACGGCTTGCCGCTGAATTCTCTCGGCTTCATTTTCAAAAACCCCCTCCACTAGCCGGGAGTGATCCAGCTTGATTTTGGTATGCCCCAAACATAGGGGGTGGATAGTTGTACATCCCTTGTGCCGCTTCGGGACCTGCACCGGAATTGGTGCAGCCGGTTGTTGAGGTGTCTCGAGGAGCTGGGGGTGGTTACCCACCGGTGCCGCACCGGCTTGCCCAAGGTGTATGGGTGCAGCCTGAGTGGCTTGATACATAATCCCCATGGCAACCCGCATTTGAGCTTGTGCGTGTTGCATCTGCTGTAGCTGCCGAGCTAGGTTCATAACCACAGCTGCTAGCCCGTGGTGGAGGTGGTCAAATTTGTAGGGTTTGCTTGCCGGCTCCCGATTACCCCGTGCATGGTTATTCTCTTGACTAGTCTCCTCCACCGGTGGTGGTGGTGGGACCGTATTTCGGGTCCGCCTGGTAACTCTACGCCCGCACATATTTCTTTTCGATGATTGGTGGTGCCTGAAAAATCATCAAAATAGGTGAGAAATCATGTATATGTCATGTAGGCACGCTAACCAATAATCAATTCCAATTCGAGCTCATTTTATAAAACAAAATACTGCCTTTTCTATACAGGTCGATGGTGAGGGTCGATGGTATGTCGACCCTTAATGTCCGAACCTCGTGTTTTTCTCGCCGATTCCCGAGAGCCGAGGGTCGATTAGAGGGTCGATCGAGGGTCGATGGCTCGGTCGAATTGTCCGACCCTCCCGACCAAAAAATCAGATTTTTAAAGTCCGATTTTGGGTCATTTTCTATTATTTCCTCCCGCTTTCGACTCGCCTTTCTCTCCGAGTTGCTACAAAGTGCTACTTCACCGTTGTGGATTCTAGGTTTTTGCTCATTTAACTTGTATTTTTCAAATTAAACTTTTTCCAACCGTAAAAATTCTATTTTTATTGGGGGCTTTTGTTGTTGGTGCCTTGAGGAACGAAAGGCACTAAAGTACCCGTGGTTCGTGGATCCGCTTCGCTCCGCTCCAATGAAGCCGAGGCACGCATGCCTACTATACGGGCAAAGAAAGCGGAAGGGGGTCGGATGGTGAACCCGGGCCGAGCTAGCCTTGTTCAATGTAGAGAGAGCTTTTGGTGATATGGGGTGGCTCCCTGTCATCACATACGATGCGTGCACACGCCCGCAGTTAGTGCGCCGCCCTCTATCAGAACCTTCGGGATTGTGGGAAACCACAACGATGTGGAGCTTGGTCGAGTTGCGCATCACTAGCTACGCTAGCAAGGGTGCAGATTTCCTTTGATTATCGGCACCTGGGCCGACCTGCTGGGCATTCCTTATGATGGTCCCATGGTGTACCGTGCACCGGGTGAGCACGACTTTATTGAGACGTGGTTGCGGGCCGAGATTGATAGTCGGCTATTACAGCCCGATCGCCGGCGATGAGGGCGTGCTACTTGGGCCCGGGCTCCACGGGTGTTCTCAGAGGATCATTCAAAGACAACCTGATCCCGCAGAGTGGGCATTATGAGAGGGTGTCCCAGCCTGACCCGGCTTTTGATCTACAAGATATGCACTCATCAGCCCGCCCGCCTTCCTTACATCATCATGCGGACGATGATCGCTGCTACATTGTCCGGCCATAGGGGTAATCTACCCTATGGACGTATGATCACCACACCGCTGATTTGCCTGGGGGTTGACCCGGTAGATGAGAAGATCCAGGAGAAGACCTTCTCGCCGCCTAGATTGGGAGGCTATATGCAAGATGGGACTTCGAGACGCCAGTTTAGCGATGATGAGAGGGAACGCGATGGTGCGCCCTCACACTCGGGCTGAGGTGGCCGATGCCGAGGCTGCCGCCGCCGCCGCTAGAGCTCGTGGGATCCCGCCGACGATGATGATCGTATGTACATGGACGCCGACGCGATACCCCGCCTTCACCCCTACACATGCGGCTGGAGCTGGTACTTCGCATGCGGCGGATTCTCGTACCCGAGACCGGTCCTTCTCATGAGGCTGGTCCTTCGCGATCCGCCTTCCGATATGATGGAGATGTTGCGCGAGATCGAGAGACTCAGCGCAGATCGGACCCGAGGATGGAGGAGCTGCTAGATGCTCGCCGCATGAGAGTGGATGAGCCGTTGGCTGCTCAAAGACACATCCGACGCGCCGGATAGGTGAGCTCATGGAGATCCAACGGCGACCGACAAGAGAGTAGCCGATCTCACGAACTAGTCTACAGACGACCTGCACTCGGATATAGCCCCGGCTGACTAGAGTCTATGCCGAGGACTACGACAGAGATCGCGAGGCTCCACCTCCTCCTTCGCCTCCCGCTTCCCGATTGTACTTTTTTTTTTTCCCCCGCACTTCGAGTAACCGTCCGGGTTGTGGATTGTACTCTCCTTTAGATATATATTTACACTTTGTTTCGCTCGCATTGTATGTCAACTTGTTTCTCCTTTTAATAGATGTATTATTCTCTTTTTAAATTTGGTCTCAACATCACTTGTGCTCATAATGTGTTAATATTAATGTTTTCATTTTATCCTATCTCGCTCACTATTGCCGCGAATGTATGATAGTTCGGCCCCGGGCAAGGCCCGAGATGCTCGATACCAAGTTGTCACACCCCAATTCCGCACATTTCGGAATGGTGCGATGAACCGCTAAATAACCAACGGCCCAACCAGATCTCAAATAGGCTATCCCCGCATTACCCGAACCTTCATACACTCACCATCATAATCGTAGTAAATACACAATAGCGGAAGTCTTATAAATAAATGAACCGAGAACTAAAATGATATCCATAAATAATAGCAAATTATTCCCGTGTTTAACTCGAGACATAAATATTTAAATACCAAATACATGTCTTATAAATCCAATAAAGAAACCTATAAAAATATCTAGTCAAATACACACGAGTTGCACTCGCAAGAGGAGTCGTGTGTACCATCTTCAGCCCAACTGGCCCATTGCTGCTACCGCCCCGCACGTAGGAGCATTCATGTAGTCTTCAACTCGTGTAACCCGCACCATCAACTAAAAAATATTCGACGCCGAGGGGTGAGCACACAACACGGCTCGCTGAGTAGCCAAAACAATGCAACATTACATATGCATGCACATTCATTTATCTCTTTGGTCCGGTTTATAGCTTGCAATGCGCAATAGAAAGGTTGGGTGGTCAAAGGTTAACGCTTTATTGACACCGCCTCTATACACACGTGGTGTGGAAGCCCGCCCGAAGGTTAACGCTTATCGCCGCCCCCATCCACCCTACCATAACATTATACAACAAAGGTTAACGCTTATTGCTATATAATGCTATACCAACACGTAAGCCCCCGTTAGCGAGGGCTTGCAAACCGGGCTCGCTACTAACCAATCCTAATGCCAAACAAGTATCCAAGGCCCCACCCCAAAGATCCCCGAGGCCATAGAGATAGAGCTAAGGCCCCCGGTAGAGTCGAGACTACAAGGACCGAGACCACCTCCCCGATACCCTACGACACAATAGTCCCGCTAAGGTAATGGCGATACGACGATGTCAATGCACAAGACTTGAGTTAGAGATAGAGCCAAAGTGCCGAGACCCGCCAAAGGTTAACGCTTATTGACGCCCTCATCACACCTCCCCCCCGATACTCGCCGCATCAAGTACATCAACCACACACATACAAGCACATGCCTATTCCTATCATCATCATCATCATCATCATGTTATAAACAATAAAGTAAATATGCACGAACAAGTAATAGAAATATTGGATGGCATGTCGTATGCACATTACAAACATATTTGCATAAAATCAAACATGGCATAGGACTCAAGAATTAGAAAACAGTTTATTATTAACCGATTTAGTTTGGAGTTAAGGTTCCTCACCTTAGTTTGCTATAAGATACTTTTCCAAGCTTTAAAATCACCTCTAAAGTGTTATTATAATGCTAGCAAACCTAACAAAGTCGACAGAATTTAATTAGAATTGATTCCAAATTTGAAAACCATGCCGTTAACCGAGGGTCGATCGAGGGTCGATGCTCGTGGATACATAGGGTCGATGGGCCCATCGACCCTACCCCTCGTCCCGAACTTCCCGAACGCCGAGGGTCGATGGTCGTGGTGCCTAGGGTCGATGGGCCCATCGACCCCGTGTGCGACCCCTCGGTGCACTCCGGTCCAATTTCCACTTTTTACATCATTCTTCGTGTTTGGGGTCCTATGGCTTGCTTCCACATTCCATAAAACATTCATTCCATGGTTCGAAACCATGATTCATCCTCCTAGATGGCTTTCATGCATTATCCTCGGGTTTTCCATGAAAACCTCACCATGAATGGATGGTTTGGGTTTCTCCGAAATCCTACACTCAACCATATCTAACCTAAGGTCTGTAGAAACTCATGGAATTAGTATCCATACCCGAGAAGATTACTTTTCTCTGGAAATTCTTCTCCTTTTTGCTAAGTCTTCTTCCTTGCCTCCTTTCTTCCTCTCCTCTCCTTCTTCTCTCTTTCTCTCTCAATTCAATTAGGGTTGCGAAAGGAGTGAAAGTGGCTTAGGGACGCCCTTTAAATAGAGTAGGAATGTCCTATAATAGTCCCATTGAGATTTGGAAAGAATCCCAACCGAAAAATTAGGAAATTTCCTAATTTCGCTTCGACAAGTAGTGAGGGTCGATGAGAGGGTCGATGATCCCGCCGACCCCGTGGTCCGACACCGTCCGACCCTCTCCCAAATTTTAAGGGTCCGAGTTTCCGATTTGGGAGGGTCGACCCTGCTTAGCCGGGTATGCGACCCTTCCTCTATTTTAAGTGTTTTTGGGGCCGATTTGATACCCGGGATCTCGCTCTCCTTCACGCCCTTGGTCCATTTAACTCGACCATGATGGGTAGACCTGGTCCAAGGTGGTAAGGCCAGGTTAGTTTGACACGGGTCTTACATACGTGTGCAAACACCGAATCACTACTGCAACTTAATGTACCATAGTGCACAGATTAAACTGTATTCAACCAATGGGGTTGCTCGCGATGGGATCTTGATGCACCGGCCAAAAAACACAGAATCCCGCCTTTTTCATTATCGTCAAATAGGGATCTGCCCTTTGTGGCTTCTTCATGGCCCTCTATATTGAATCAAACCCTTTATAACATTCCCAAAATGCCCCTGACAATGCTTAATATGGCCTCTGCAACCATTTGTTAAAAAATGATTCAGGGGTAGAGAATTCCAGTAAGGTTTTCTCTCTCCTCGCATAAAATCGAACATGTGGGAGTGCTACTGTGCGATGCAGTGGCTGCGCGCGCACGGCATGGCCCTGAGAGCCTGGTAGGCTTGTAGGAGCCATCTCCTGCTGCTGCGCGCCTTGTTGCTGCTATACGGCTTGAGGACTTGCTAGCCTACTACTATGCGGGCCTACGAGTGTTGTGGGCTGCTGGCAGGGCCTGCAGGCTTGCGCATGGCTGCCTTGCCTGGCTACCTTGTGCTGCTGGGCAGGGGGCCTACTGTGTGGATAGCATGGTTGGACTGGCCTGCTGTCGAGGTGGCAAGCCACTACAGGTGGGACCCATCTGGTCCCCACCAATTCTCTCTCCTCCTTCTCTCTCTATTTTCTCTTTCTTTCTTTTCTTTCTTCTTTCTCTCTCTTCTATCTGTCTTTATTCTCTCTCTCACTTTAATTTTCTTCTACTTTTGAACTTCTACCATTAACTTTGTTAATGGGACCTTAATGGGGCCTATAAAAATTCTCTCTCCTCTTTCTTTCTTTATTTTCTCTCTCTACTTTCTCTATCTTCTTTCTCTGAACTGCAAGCACATAGAGTTGTATACTGGCTTCCATATAGGCTTCTGATTGTCCAACCATACTTGCTGACTATTCACTCTATTTGCTGACTGGATACACTACCTGCTAACATTCTCTCTCCTCTATATCACTTTACTAACCGTCTAGAGGTTGCCAAGGTTGCCAACAATGAGAACACACACAAAGTTGCTCTCAACTGCTCAACTTGGCCAAGGTTCCAACAATCGCCCCCTTTGGAATTGTTGACAACCTACATGATATCAAGTACTCTCTCCCCCTTTGTCAACAAGTACAAAGGGAAAAAACGACGATCCCCCTTCATCACTGCTCCCCCTACATCAGAACTCCCCATGCATAGACTCATCTATAGGAGTGACCACCGCATCTTTCCAATCCTATAGATGAGTAGTGGTGCTATGCAGTTACCAACTCCCCCTACATCTGTGCCATCAACTGCGCACTAAGAGCTACAACTTCTAGCTTGTCTTTGAGAGTCTCTCAACTGAATTCTTTGGGAAGGTCTTGAGAAGATATCTACCACATGATCACAACTGACTGTAGTTATTGTGTATTTTGCTCTTGCTTTGCTAGGCTACAAAACTGTCCCAAAAAAGAATGCACCGCCACTAGTGTTATTTCTGTCATCAACACATCTGGCTAAGCACATAGCTTGTAAACTATCAGGTTTCTGAAATAACATATAGGTTGCCCTATGTTCTAGTCCCTTGTGCCACCACTTTTTTGTTTTCAACATTTTTCACCACACAGCCATCCTTGGTGAAGGTTACTTCATTGCCTTGATCACAAACATGACTCATACTCAAGAAATTGTGTTTAAGGCCATTGACAATCAAAACCTTCTGGGATTTTAATTCAATACTACAGATGTTGATAGTTCCTCTTCCTTCAATCCTTGCACTATCATTGTTTCCAAATCTAACTGATCTACCTTTTTCAGCTTCCAGACTTGAAAATATCCCTTTATCTTCTGTAATGTGAGTAGAGCACCCACTATCCAAGATCCACTGGGTAGGTCTATTTTTGGCCTTAAAAGTTGTTTGCACAATGAGAGATTTGTTGCCATTTTTCTTATTTTTCTCAATCCACACTGCTTTTTCTTTCACTGTGATGGGTTTTCTTGCTATTTCTTTCACAACTTTTTCTTCTCTTTGAATTGGTCTTCTAAGAGGATTTCTTCTAACATTCCCTCTTGGTTGCCTTTGAGATAGAAGGAGTGTCTAACAGTTTCTAGCTATGTGACCAAATCTCTAACACTTAAAGCATTCAATTCTATCTTCAGCCAAAGGAGCAAATCTGTTTATGCTTGTGAACATTGGTTATCTAATCTGTCTTCTACATTCTGTAATTATGTGCCCATACCCTTCACAGGCATAACAGTACCCTCTAAAGCTCTCTTTCTGCCTAGGATTGTTGCCTTGCTTCCTTTGCCTATGCTGGTTGACTGTACTGAAGCCATCTCTGTTAGTCCTGTTCTCAAATTGCTTCTCAACATGTGACCTCATGTGTTTTGCTTTAACAAACACAACGGGGTTCTCAACAGACCCTTTACCTTTAGCCTTCTCACTACTCTGTTTCTCATACCCAAGTCCAGATTTGATATGTGAGGATCATTGGTAGCTCAAAATCTCATCAAGAATGTTTTCTTCTTCCATTTGTGAGCAGTCATCCTCAACCTCTTGATTTGTCACTGTCTTCTCCTTTGATTTTAGGATGGTTATTGGTGGAGATGATGTTATAGCTTCCATGTAGCTCCTCTTCTCCCTCATAGAGTTTGTAAGCTTAGTTTCTAGTCTCAGAATTTCTTCCTTAAGCTTTGCAAATTCATCTGATTTTAAGGACAACTCACTATTCAGATCATTTGCTATCTTCTTTGATTCTTCAATGGTGACTTTCAGTTGACTGATCAGCTCAATTGCTTCATTATATTGATCATTCAAATTTTTGTTCTTCTTCCTCTCTGTTTTAAGTTCTGTAAGAGCTACAAATAACTTAGCCTCAAGATCAAGCTCTTCTTCCACTCCACTTTTCTTTTTAGAATTTTTCTTCTTCCCTTGAAGCTCATCAAGAAGGAGCACGAAGAGAACTTCATCATCATCATCCTCTGCTGATTCATCTGAGGAATGGTTGTTCTTCTTTGTAAGCAAACTTTTCCTCTTGGGTACAAATTTTTTCTTTCATTTCTGGTCTTGACTCTCATTGAGATCTTCATCATCTGAGTCATAGACTCTACCCTTCTTTGGACACTTAGATGCAAAGTGTCCTATGCCTCCACAATTAAAACATTCCAGAGTAGACTTGCCCTTGTATTTCTCACTTCTCTTCTTGAGCCTTCTAGCAAGATAAGCAATCAACTCATCATCTGAGTCATCAGACTCACTGACCTCTTTTGCTTTTGACTTCTCACTTGGTTATTTGATTTTTAATTTTCTCATGGCTTCAAAAGATACTTCTTTCTCTACTGGCTCTAGTTCTATCACCCTAATTTCATATGTGGTCAATATGCCATGTAGATCATCAGTGGTCAAGCTGTTCAAGGTAGATAGTTCTTCTAGTGCAGACACCTTTTCATTACACAACTTGGGTAGAGTTTTTAGAATCTTCTTGACAACATGTATCTCCTTTATCTCTTCACCCAATGCTTTGATTGCATTGGTGATGCCATTTACCCTATTGAGATATAACTCAATGGTCTCTCCTTCAAACATTTTCAGACTCTCAAACTAAGATCTCAAAATTTTTAACTTGGCCCCTTTAATCTTGTTGTCTCCCTCATGTACACTTTTTAGCTTGTCCCAAATTTCTTTGGAGGTGGGACAACTAATTACTCTGGTGAGCTCATTGCTCACTAGTGATGCCAGAAGAACTGTGACTACTTTGGCTTCATTTTCTATTTTCTTCATTTCCACTACATCTATGATGTCTTTTGCAGAATGTATGTATTCGTTCTTCATTGCTAGCCAAACTCCATAGCCTTGAGCAATCAGATATGCCTCCATTCTAACTTTCCATACACTGTAGTTTGACCCATCAAATATCATAATCCTTCTATGTATATGCTGGTCTTCACTGGATGCCATTTCCACTGTCTCTCACCTCTGTCCGTACCCAAAGCTATTAGTCTTCCTCCCTAGAGAATTCAGCTCCGATACCAATTGTGATTCCCAGGTTGACACAGAGGGGGGGGGGTGAATCAGTGGCCTATAAAATTCTTCCCAATATTGTGAAGTCTGCCCAAACAAAAACACACACTACTACCAAGAGTTGTCTGTTAACACTTTGCTGACTTGTGCTGACTAGGGTAGTAGTTCACACACTTATCCTATTAAACACTTTTCGTATAACATACCATGCCACACACCTATAGGTACCCATATCAGAGGCTTGTCCTACCAAGTGTGTACACCCAGCCTGCAACCCATGCACTTTAAATACACAGCATATAAAATCACGTCTACATGAACACAGTATGTAACATGGTTCACCAACACTCACTGTGATGGCTAATTCACGAGGCAATACCCTAACCAGGGTTTCGTATTATATCTAATACGCTACTTTAATGCTATGGTTGCACCTATAACCCATATGCTACAATACCGACCACATTCCCAGCTGCAATTGAGTCCTAGGCAACATCCCTCATTCCTGTTTTTGGCTACAACCCTCACTCCTGCCAAGCCCCCAACTTGACAGGTTACAATGTATTTGTCAAATAACGATTACAAGCCCTCCCCCTATAGCATGTTACAATGTAAATGGACTTGTGTGAATGGTTACCTTCCTAGCGTGCTCAAGACTGAGTGATGCTCACCATTTGGTCTCCCTAAGCTCTTTAGTGTTGGTAGATGTACATTTACATGCTCACATAGGTGTTGGCACTTTTCTAACGACCCTCATACACACAAAATCACTCCCATGCCTCAATGAGTGCTCACATTACCTCTCAAATGCTTCAGATAGCCATTAATATCAAGGAGAGGCAAATGGAGATGGTTTTTACACAGTGAATGAGTCTCAAAACCTTCTATCTCTAAAATCCCTCAGCTAACCTCTCCAAACCCTTATTTTTCTCTTACAGGTCGATAGATCTCGAAGAGATGAGTTCGTAGCAATTTAAATCACCCAAATCTGAGATAGGATGGCCGAGATATGGCTATCCAAACATCGGCTAATAGGATTATAAGAAATGAAATCTTTTGAAGATAAACCCGTGAGATACGAAGCACAATAGCCGTCGCTCCGCTGACTCGATAGGCCCGCTGTCAAGTAGCGATTGGCTGGCTAGAGAATATTGAAGATCCACTGTCGGATCTGTCAGATTAAAGCGGAAACTCATTTTGGCCGTCCGAATGATCTTCATCGCATTAGACGGTGCTTGGCTTCAACATAATGCATTGGATTAGAATCACACGAGCCGGATACCATACATGCGTAAACACCGAATCACTGCTATAACTTAATGTACAGCGGTGCATGGATTTAAACTGTATTTGACCAATGGGGTTCCTCGCAATGGGATTTTGATGCACCAGCCGATAAACATAGAATCCTACCTTTTTCTTGATCGTCAGATAGGGATCTGCCCTTCGTGGCTTCTTCATGGCCCTTCAGAGCAAATCAAACCCTTTATAACCTTCCCAAAATGCCCCTAACAATGCTTAATATGGCCTCTGTAACCGTTTGTTAGAAAACAATTCAAGGGGAGAGAATTCCAGTAAGGTTTTCTCTCTCCCCGCATAAAATCGAACATGTGGGGGGCGCTGTTGTGCGATGCAGTGGCTGAGCATGCATGGCATGGCCCTGCAAGCCTTGCAGGCTTGCGAGAGCCAGCTATTGTTGTTGCGCACCCTGCTACAGCTGTGCTGCTTGCAGACTTGCTGGCCTGCTGTTGTGCGGGCCTACTGGTGCTGTGTGCTGCTGGCAAGGCCTGGAGGCTTGTGCATGGCTGCCTTGTGCTGCTGGGCAGGGAGCCTGCTGTGTGGGTAGCATGGCTGGCCTGGCCTGCTATCGGGGTGGCAAGCCACCATAGGTGGGACCCACCTGGTCCCCACCAATTCTCTCTTCTCCTTCTCTCTCTCCTTTCTCTCTCTTCCTTTTTTCTCTTCCTTTTCTCTCTTCTTTCTCTCTTTTCTATCTGTCTTCATTTTCTCTCTCTTTAATTTTCTTTTGCTTTTGAACTTCTGCCATTAACCTTGTTAGAGGGACCTTAGTGGGGCCTACATACACTCTCTCTCCTCTTTCTTTCTTTATTTTCTCTCTCTACTTTCTTTGTCTTCTTTCATTGAACTACAAGCACATAGAGCTGTATACTGGCTTCCATGTTGGCTTCTGATTATCCAACCATGCCTGCTGACTGTCCACTTTATCTGCTGACTGGATACACTACCTGCTGACATTCTCTCTCCTCCATATCACTCTACCAATTGTCTAGAGATTGCCAAGGTTGCCAACAATGACAAGAGACACAAAGTTGCTCTCAACTACTCAACTTGGCCAAGGTTCCAACATATATATTTTCACTTGTCCAACATAAAATGAACAAAATTAATTGACAAACTCAAACCATTGAAATATATTTAATCATAAACATTTTTTATGCAAATAAATAAATTAAGATAGGTATTCTCTTTCTTTCTTTCTTTTTTCTTTTTTATTCTCTTCTTTTTTAAAACTGTAAGAGAAGATAGAATTTATCAAAGTGGCTAATTATTCTCAACTACAATTCAATCCTATATATATATATATATATATATATATATATATATATATATATATATATATCATCTCCTCCCCAGCTCCCCGGTTCCCACCCCATCCAATAGTTGGAGTCCGTTCGAGTTCAAACCTGCTCACAACTCCAACAGTTGGATGAGGTGGGTGATAGGAGGGGAGGATTTGGACTTTTTTTTTTGGAGGGGGGGTGTTCTCAATACTTATTTCTTCTCATAGAAAAAATATAGAAACTCAATTATTATTATTATTATAATAATGATTACATGCATGTACCCAATAACATAAGAAAAATCCCATAAAAAAAGATAATGTAATATAACGTTGGAGAAATTCTAGCCATAAATATGTAAAGCTTGTGGATGTACTCAGTATAGAAAACTGAAAAATGAATCTAGACCAATATTGGTTTCTTAATTCAAATCTTAACAATAAAAAAATAAAAAATAAAAACCCAAAACCAAATTAAGAAAAATTTGATTTCTACTGGATTGGTTTCGGTTATTTATGGGATTGGGTTAATGGATCTTATCAGTCCATTATCTTGTTATCAGTTTGGTTCGTTTCTTATTTGTATATATATTAACGGATTGGGTTAATGGGTTTTTATCGGTTTAGTATCTGATTGGTATCGATTCGGTTTTGATTTCTTATATGTATAATTATTAAAAGATTGACTTAATGGGTTCTTATTGATTCGTAATCGGATTGTTATCATTTCGGTTTTGGTCAGTTTCGAGGTTCGGGTTTTGCTGATCTATACAAATCAAACCTCATGTCAGCCCAATAAAACTTTGGTTTGGTTTGATCCAATCCTTTTCGATCTATATTTTAATTTTCAGTCCCCCCCCCCTTTCTTTCAAGTAGTCCAAGCGTTTTTAAGCGGGGGCAAAATAATAATAATAGTGATAACATTATTTATTATTTCCACTAAGGTTATGTTTGGGTGTCAAGAAAACAAAAAAACAATAGAAGACAAAAGTAACGTGAGCGCCGGCACTTTCTATTTTCCATTAAGACTATGTTTGGATGTTAAGAAAAAAAAATCAAAATAAGATAAAAGTAACAATAAAACAAGGGAAAATTTCACCCCCCCCCCCCCCTTTCAAATGTGAAATATATAACACACTGATCCTAACTTAACAGATTTATCTATTAAGTAATGAGGTGGCAAGGTTAAAAATTATATAATGCTGAATTGTCCTTTACTAGTATTAATTTTCTATTTTAACCTCTCCTAATTTCTTTTTTTTTTCTTTTTTTAACTAGAATTTCAGGGTTCATAGAGAGAGAGAGAGAGAGAGAGTTTATTGTGGGACATCGCATAATCCATGAATGGCAACTTCCGTAGTGCATGCGATGCAAAATTTTTGGCCATGCAGATGCGGATTGCCCAACGAAGCCAAATTAGTTTGAAAATATGAAGGATAGTTCGGCAAGCCTGGGAGACATGAAAAAAAAAATTAGATAGCAGAGGAAGATCATGCTTAGGAGAAGGACAAGGAGTTCATAATGAAACGAAAAAAAGAAAAGAAAAGAAAAGAACACAAGTCAGTTGGATATGTCGGGTCAGGTGAATCGGGTTGGTGTGAATATGGTGGCTGAACGGCAGCCAGAGTCGTTCGATGGGGATCCTTATTTGCTCAATCGGACCTCGGCCATCGAATCGAGGTTACAAGGAAAAGGCCACTCGGGATCTCCTCCTTCTAACCCTAACCCTAATGCATCTTTTGCAGTCTCGGTTTCCTCTCAGTTTGGGATTCTCTCCAACCAACTGGACTACTATGACCCTTTCCCTCCATCTGTTTCTCTGAACGCAATCTTTGATCTAAGTCACCAACCCCCTCTATTGTCTCCATCTCCTCTATCTCCTGCTTCCACCTATATCCTTCTGTCGTGAAGAAACAATTGTTTATAAAATTCTTTTCTTCTCAATGCTTTTGACATACATTACAGTCTATATTTGTAGGCCATTTACAAATCTAATTGATAGGAATGAATCCTCTATTTAAAGAAACATGAGGTGGTGAGAATCCTCTATTCAAGAAAACAAGAGGTGGCAAGGAAATGTAATTCTTATCACAAAGGATCCACCAATGAATCTATCATATGTGAGTGTTTTCAAGATAAGCTTTCCATGTTGATCCTTGGTGGATAGATTTGAGGAGAAACCCTCTTAACTGTTGATTGGATATTCTTATCCATTATACTGGGGTCTCTTGGACAGTCAGCTTGGTCCTTAGTTGTTGCAACTGAACTGTGGCTAACTCCTTAGTCATAATATCGGCGATTTGATCTTGACTGGACACATGCAAATTCAAACCTACTTCTTGGCCACTCCTTCCCGAACAAAACGATAGTCTATTTCAATGTGTTTGGTTCGACCATGATAAAGTGGATTCGCCGTCAAGTATGTGGCACCGATATTATCACAATAGATAATAGGAATAGGAACAGCAATGGGGAAACATAGATCCACAAGTAATTGTTGCAACCATATCAACTCGGCACAAGCATTAGAAATGCCTTTGTACTTGGATTCAGTGGAAGATCTAGCCACTGTTGGTTGCTTTTTGGAGCTCCAAGTAACCAGATTGGGACCAAGATAAATGTAATACCCATTGGTTGATCGACAATCATCTAGACACCCAGCCCAATCAGCATCAGTGTATGCAACTAGTTGATGATGAGGCGAGGACTAAATAAAGAGACCATGGGCTAAAGTGGCTTTGAGATAGTGAAGTATTCATTTCACAGCTATCCAATGGTCAGTGATTGGGTGATGCATAACTTGGCACACCCTATTTATTGAATATGCAATATCTGGCCTTGTCAATGTGAGATATTAAAGCACGCCAACAGTGCTTCGATATTGAGTGGCATCCAGTAATGGAGTTCCTTGATCACGAGAGAGAAAGGATGTGGTACTAGGAGTTGTGACTGATTTTACACCATCAAAGTCCAGCCATTGTAGTAAATCAACCATATATTTGGTTTGAGTGAGATGTAAACCTCGATTAGTTCGATGAGCTTCAATGCCAAGAAAATAATGTAAATCACCAAGATCGAAAATTGTAAATTCCTTAGCAAGGGAATCAATAACTCATTGTACTGCCATAGGGTGAGAACTTGTAATGATTATATCATCAACATAAACCAAGATGTAGAGATAAGCAGCCTGCTGATGATGTACAAACAACAATGTATCAGTTTGTGCAAGAATGAAGCCAATGGATAGGAGAAAATTACTGAGACGATGGTACCATGCTCAAGGAGGTTGTTTCAACCCATAAAGTACCTTTTAAAGGTGACAAACATGTGTAGGAAGAGTCGGATCAGTAAATCCTGGTGGCTGAGTCATAAACACCTGTTCAGTCGGAGCACCATTAAGAAAGACATTTTTTATATCTAATTGCCTTATCACCCATTGTAGTAACACAGCTAGGGAGAGAATAGTCCGAATGGTAGTAGGCTTAACTACTGGACTGAATGTTTCAAAGTAATCAACACCTTCTTGTTGATTGTATCCCTTCGTCATTAAACGAGCCTTACACCATTGAATGGTACCATTAGCATGCCGCTTGATCTTGAAGACCCACTTACAGCTCACGAGATTCATATCAACAGTTTTAGGGACCAATTTCCAGGTCCCATTACTGAGCAAGGCATTGAACTCCTCACTCATGGTAGTACGCCCCTTCGGATCCTTGTTTGCACTTGTAAAAGAAGTTGGTTCCACATCTTCTGTATCAATTGGTGCTAGATAAGCATTAGGTAAAGGATGTTTGGTAGATAGGAGGGTAAGTTTGGTTTGTGGTTTGGTGATACCAGTCCTTGATCGGGAAATCATAAAATGTTGAGGGCTATCAGGGAGAGGTGAAGGTGGTGGTGTAGTAAATGGTGGTGGGCTATTTGATGGCGGTGGGATATGGGATGGTGGTGGGTGATTAACATGAGTATCATCCAAGGTGGTGAGATTAAACAAAGGACAGGGTAGTGGGGTTATGACATGTTGTGGGTTATTACAAGGAACCAATGGTGGGGTAGACACCCCCTGGGTACAAGCGTACACTATGTCTGAACCATATAATGGTTGTGGTAATGGTTGATATGGAATAAGGGTGATTGTAACTTGCATAGCAGCATATGAAAAATTATTTTCATCAAAAATCACATGTCTAGTCACATAGACACTCCTAATGGCAGGATCATAACATTTATAACCTTTATGAGCATTGCTGTTGTCACACCCCAATTCTGGTCTAACCAGATTAGTGTGATGAACCGTCAATAAACCAATGGTTCAACCAAGATCTCGTATAGGTCGTACCCACCATATCAAACCACACACACATTCCACATTAATAATCAGAGGCAATAAACAAATAGGTAAAAATCTTACAGATAATGAACTGAGTGTCTGACAATGATAACAAATAATTAATCCAATTATCTCCAAAACTCAAGAAATAAAAGTAAATAATCTATTACATGTTTCAATAATCAAATATAGCTAAACTAATCGAATATGCACTGGTTGCACTCGCATGATGAATCATGCACATCTTCAACAGCTTTTACGTCCATAACCGCAACATATCCATACATCGGCACATTCATATAATCTTCAACAGTAGGTCCTGCATCGTCAACAAAATATTCGACGTTGAAAGGGTGAGCACACATCATGGCTCAGTGAGCGGACAAAACAATGCGACAAACATATGCGTGCATTTAATTCATATCTTTGGTCTAGTTTTTAAGTTTGCAATGTGCTATAAAAAGATTTGGTGGCCCCTACACCTGTATACACGAGTGTGTGAATCCACCCAATGGATCAAACACCATTGTCGTCCCACATGCATCCACCATGGAATAGAGATAGAGCTAAAGTGTCTACATCAAATACCACCAACACTTTCCCTGATGCCCTACCCATACCAACACATAAGTCCCTGCTGGCAAGGGCTTACAAATTGGGCTCGCAACTAACCAATCCTAATGCCAAACTGTGTATCCAAGGCCTCACCCGGTAACCCTCAATACGTCCATAGATATAGAGCTAACAGAATCAGAGACCACACGGTCTGAGACCACCTCCCCTGATGCCTTACGACGTAATAGTTCTGTTAAGGTAATGGCGATACGATGATGTTAATGGACAAGACTTGAGTAAAGATAGAGCTAGAGTCTGGTGACGAGGTCAGAGACCACCATGCCAAGTCCTCCCCCTGATGCTCCACTCGCATCCAACACACCAACCACACACATACATTCAAATGCCTATTCCTAGCATCATCATCATCATCATCATGTTATAAATAGACAGAAATAAATATGCATGAGCAGTAATAGCAGAAATATTGGATGGCATTTGAGATGCACATTACAAACATACAAGCATAGAATCAATCATGGCATTGGACCCAAATAAATAAATAGTTTGTTATTAACCAATTAGTTTAGGTCTTGTTCCCTCATCTGTTAGCAATACTCGATCTCCTTCCAAGTCTTGAAATTCTCTTTCAATCAATTTAACAACCTAAAAGTTATATGAATTTAAGTTAGGATTCATATATAACATGTTACAGTAGTAGAAAATCAAAACAGAGCAGTGATAGGTGTCTGATTGGTCCTATGGTCTCATACTGTATCGACTTTACTGCCTACGATCGATGCCCTATGGTTGCATATGGTGCGACCATAGATGCAACCATATGATTCCTGAATCTTCTCGAATGCCTATGGTCTATCCTCTGATCAGGCTGGTCATGCTATGGTCAAGTATAGCTGCGACCTTGGGATTTCTGGTCACAGACTACATGCAATTTGAGTTCTTCCTGGGTCAAATCCTTTGCTCTTTAATTGGATTTATCCTAAGATCATCCTATGGCCATCATTAGTAGTTTCTTATCAACCTCAATCATCAAACTCATCCCTCATGGTTCTCCTTGGGATTTTTTCAAGAAAATCACATGGATCAGAATAGGTTGATATCTCCTAACCTCCATATAAGTTTTATTCCTTAGAGTTTATATCTCCAGAGATTAGGTTCATACCTTTGCCTGTGGTAGAGAGTCAATCTCTTCTCAGCAAAATCCTCTCCTTAGCTTTTTCTTCTTCTCCTTCTCTTCCTTCTCTTCCCTTCTCTTTCTCTAGGGTTTATTAATGTTCTAAAAGAGTGAAAAAGGACTGAGGGACATCCTTTATACAGAGGAAAACTCTCCATATAGAGTCCTCTTTCAATTAGGAAAGAAATCCCTTAATTTAGGAAAGTTTCCAAAACTCAGAGTCGGACCTGAGGTCTTACGATCGATGGCTACAGTCGCAGAACCCGTCGACCTTAAAGTCGACATCATCAATCATGGGGTCCTGGATTTGTGATCTTCATTCTTACCATATGGTCGACCATACCCACCCAGGTATCCGACCATATGCATACAGTTTTGGGTGTTGAGTCGATTTTTATACCTGGTTTGTGATCCATCTTCACACGCTCGGTCCACTTGGTCTAGGAATGATGAGAAGACCTGGCACGATACAGTTAAACCGGATTAGTAGAGTGTGGGTCTTACAGCTGTAGCCAATGAAGACTATTTTCTTAGAATAAAATTGTGGCTTGTGAGTGGTGTACGGTCTCAAATATGGGTAACAAGCACAACCAAACACCCTCATTAAGCTATAATTTGGAGGTGTGCCAAAGAGGACCTCAAACAGTGACAACATGCCCAAATTCGGTGTGGGTAACCAATTCACAGTATATGTGGTAGCAAGAAATGCATCCTCTCAAAATGAATTAGGGATATTAGCTCTAGCTAGTAGAGTAAGTCCAGTCTCAACAATGTGCCTATGCTTCCGCTCAGTACGGCCATTTTGTTGTGGCGTATGAGGACATGAAAACCGATGACTAATACCACGTTTTGTAAAATGAGATGCAAAGTTAACATACTCCAGCACCATCCGACTAAAATATTTTAATGGTAGAATTAAAGATGGTCTTGACATGTTGCTGAATTCAATAAACTTGGATAATTTTTCAGAATGATGTCCCAATGGATATAGCCAAGTAAAACGACTATGGTCATCAATAAAATATATATAATAATGGAAACCATTAACAGAAGTAATGGGTTCTGGTCCCCAAATATCTGAATACATATCAAAGGGCACAGAAGCACACTTGAGATTAGGTTCAAATGGTAACCTATGACTTTTCCCAAGCTAACAAGGTTCACAGATGCGCCTTGGTTGATGATCAGACTTTTGGTCCAGCTTATTTGATTGAAACAAATAAGAAAGGGTTCTAGCAGAGGGATAACCAAGCCTTTCATGCTAGAGAGAGGGTGCAACACCTTCACCAATTAGAGCCGCCGGTACAGTGTTGGTTTTATTTGTAGCTGAAGCATCAAGACGATAAAGTCCATTTTCATGCCGTCCCCGGAGGAGCACCTTGCCAATTACTTGATCCTTAACATAACAAAAGAAAGGATGAAACTCAAAATACACATTGTTATCTGTTGTGAATCGACGAATAAAAATAAGATTTTTTGTAATCTTAGGCTCATGCAATAAGCCATGAAGTTTTAAACAATGAGATGAAATAGTTGTAGAACCAATATGATGAATGGGCAAACATACACCATTGCCAACACATATCTGATCATGTCCTTGGTAGGGGCTGCTCACATGTAGATTCTCCAAGTTGGACGTGAGATGATGAGTGGCCCCCAAATCTGAGTACCATGCTATAAAACCCGCACCTAGAAACCCCGGCCTAACTAGATTTCTGTAATGCTAGTAGGGTTTTTCACCATGGACCAAATAGATGCATAAGCCTAAGAGGAACTAGGTTGTACCATTAGTGGACCACTAGGAGGAAGGGGGAACAAAAATAAGTCCAACTTGACCTTTAAACTGTTAGCGGTCGATACTAGCCGGTTGGTAAACCCAAGCCAGCATGATCCGCCAGCATCGACCAGTAAAGTTAGAGTTAACAATTCTTCAACCAACGAGTGGTTTCACTTTAAAAGACTCCTTAGGATATTCCTAGAACCTATGAACAAACCTAAGTGGGACCCATACCACTCTAACTACTTGGAGTTGGAAAAGAAAAGGAGATTCTATCTAAATTCAAATCCTTGCCACTTGATAACTACCTAAGACCCCAAATTCAAATGGAGAGTTTGACTACAACTAGGAAACCTAAAACAAATAAAAAAAAAACCTTATCTTTTACACTATTCTCAGTACATATCAGTCTGGGAGAGTTCTGACACGTTCTCTAGGGAAAGAAAGGAGAAAGAAAGGAGAAGGAAAGGGAGAAAACAAGTGTTGCAGCCCTCGTGTGAAAGAGATCACCACAAAGTGTACCGTCAAATCCCAGCAGCCAAGTTACTGTAGGTAAAACTCTAACCTTTGTAGATCCTAATACAGATTTTAGCAATCTATTGAGGGATGTAGACCTTAGGTGATGAACGTATGCCCTTATCCGTGGCGAAAGTAATATGGACTGTAGGAAAGAGAATAACTCTTCTTAATGATTGTGTAAATTAGGGTATGAATTTATACTTGCTGGAAAGGCATATATGTCACACCCCAATTCCGCACTATTCAGAATGGTGTGATGAACCGCTAATAAACCAACTGTTCAACCAGGATCTCTAATAGGCTGTGTCCGTTGAAATTAAACCATACACATCCACAACCATAATAAGAATAAATACACAATAGCGAAAGTCTTAATATTAAATGAACTGAGGAATCTAACTGTGATAATCAATAATAAAATATCAAGTTATGTTATATCAATCGAGACATAAGTAAATAAAATATCAGTTATATTTTCTTAATAATTCAAATGAAAATTTAATAAAAAATGCATGCATTGCACTCGCATGAAGAGTCATGCATTTTCATTAAGTCTTCAGCCTCCATCGCAACAACGTGCCCGTGTACAGAAGCATTCATATAGTCTTCCACCGTGGTACCTGCATCATCAACTAAAAATATTCGACGTCGAAAGGGTGAGCATACATCACGGCTCAGTGAGCAAACAAAACAATACAACAAACATATGCATGCATCCAATTCATATCTGTGGCCTGGTATATAAGTTTGCAATGTGCTATAGAAAGGTTCGGTGGCCGCCTCACCTCTATACACAGGGTGTGTAAGCCCACCCAACGGATCAAACACCATTGTCATCTACATCCACCCCAACATGGAATAGAGATAGAGCTAAAGTGCCCGGATCAAACACCGCATAACACTTCCCCTGATGCCCTACCCATACCAACACGTAAGCCCCTACTGGTGAGGGCTTGCAAACTGGGCTCGCGACTAACCAATCCTAATGTCAAGCAGTGTATCCAAGGCCTCACCCCAGCATCCCTCAATACATCCATAGAGATAGAGCTAAGGCCCCCCGACAGAGTCGAAGACTACATGGTCTGAGACCACCTCCCCTAACACTCTACGACGTAATAGCTCTGCTAAGGTAATGGCGATACGACGATGTCAGTGGACAAGACTTGAGTAGAGATAGAGCTAAAGTGTCCGGATCAAACACCGCATAACACCTCCCCTCATGCCCCACTGGCATCAAGTACACCAACCACACACAAACATTCACATGTCTATTCCTAGCATCATCATCATCATCATGTTATAAATAAAATAGAATTAAATATGCATGAACATTAATAGCAGGAATATTGGATGACATGTTGAATGGACATTACAAGCATACACGCATAGAATTAGTCATGGCATTGGACTCAAGAAAATAAAAACAGTTTATTATTAATCAATTATTTTAGGTCTTGTTCCCTCACCTTTGCTTGAGTGTAGATCCTCTTTCAAGCTTTAAGAATCACTTTTATATCAATAGGAGAACCTAACAAGTCGATAGATTTTAGTTAGAAGTCATTCCGATAGTTTTAGGCTTGTTTTTAAGCGAGGGTCGCAGGGTGGGTCGCATGTAGGGTAGCAGTTTACTGTGACCCCTAGGGTAGGGTCGATGCCAGGGTCGGATGTTCCATCGACCCTGGGTGCGACTACCCCTTTCCTGGACTTCCCGAATACTGGGGGTCGATCCTGTGGTCTGGTAGGGTCGATTCTCAATCGACCCCACGTGCGACCCCCCGTGGGTTGAGTCAAGAAAATCATTCTACAGTCCATTCTTTCATGTTTGGGTCCTATGACTTACTTTCACAATCCATCCTATGCTTGTTCTATGGCTTAGAACTCTAGGTTTCTTCCTTACTTTGCCTACCATGATTTTTTCATGGATTTCATTGAAATCCTCCCATGGATGTATGATTTGGGTTTCTCCTAGACCATACCCTCTTCATGAACTATTCTAAGGTCTTAGATCATCAATGGAAACGTACCCATACCTTAGGTTTTGCTGGGATTCAGAGGTTGCTCTGAATTCTTCACTTTAGTCTTCTTCTCCAACTTTCCTTCTCTTCTCCTTCTCTTCTTTCAATTAGGGTTTCAAAAGGAGTGAAAGAGGCTTAGGGACGTCCTATTTATAGAGTAGAATCTCCCAAAATAAATCCTATTGAGATTAGGAAGGAATCCCATTGAAATTTGGAAAGTTTCCTATTTGCGATTTCTGTCGGCAAACAGGGGGTCGATGAGGGGGTCGGAGATCCCGTCGACCCTCAGTTCTAAGTTATCCGACCCCCAGTTAAAATATCAGGGGTCTGACTTCTTAGTGAGGGGGGGTCGACCCTGCCTATCTAGGTATGCGACCCTGCCCTCCAATTTACTATTTTTGGGTCAGTTTAGTACCTGGTTTCGCTATTTCCTTTACGCACTTGGTCCATTTGGCTCGACCATGATAGGTAGACCTGGTACAAGGTGGTAAGACCGATTAGTTCGATACAGGTCTTACAATATAAGCCTAGAAAACTACCATATTATCATACCAGACTAGCCTAACAAGGGAAGGGATGGAACCAAAAGAAGAAACTCTAACTCATTGGACAAGAAAGAGGCCATTCGAAGTGGGCAATCAATATGGTGGACTATACAGTATGATCCAGTATATCGATTGACAAATCTCAGAAGGGTCTCTGGAATTAGCCTGACGGTGTCACAATCGATACTCTATACCTACCGGTACATTGACCCATAAATGGCAAAAGGTCCAAGAACTTTACTTGACCATAGGCCAGTTGATAGAATACTGATCGATATATCGATCGATAAAGCCCCGATTTAAGTAATTCAAAGTACATTAAGCAAAACTTTTCATTGATAACCCCATATCTTGTATAAACACATGAACACCTTGCAAACACATGTTCTAGCATGGAAAGTTACTATTAAAGTTATAAAGTGAGGAACAGAACCCTGACCTAATTTTGGTGTGTTTGATGCATATAATATTGATTGATGTTGTATGCTTGTATTTACTTTAAGAATAATATGTCATCCAATATCTGTTATTTTACATGCATCATGCTGGTTGTGATTGTGATTATGATGTATGACGCTAGGTAGGATGCGGTGAAGGGGGTCTGGGACCGTCGGATCTAATCTATCAAGCACCTTAATTGCCATGTATCATTCGGTATCCTAGTGGAGGAGAGCATCTTAGAGGGAGGCAAAACGCATGTCTGGGAATCTTACTAGGGTATCGAAAGGGTACATAGGATGTCATATAGGATTGGTTAGAAGCAGAACCCATGTATGTAACCCTGGCCAGTAGGGGGTCAGGTACTGGTAGGATGGAGTGATGAGGGGGTGAGGGTCGGTAGTGCCCTGGACGTCTGGCTGGACTTACTGCCCAATCACCATTCTAATTGGGATGTCGAGTGGGGGCACCAAAGCTACTGGGCAGGCTAGAGAGTACCCAGCACTCCTGTCCATGGTGGTGATAGTCAGCCTCTAGGAGGTGTGGCTAAGCCTTACCTTAGTACAGTAAACATACATTATACCAGACCCTTGTTTTGTGTATAATCTACTCATATGTTTGCCTGCTTGTCTGTTTCTCATTTAGCTCAAGTTGGAGAGCTCACATTTGTGATCATCACTCTTTTTAGTTGTGATTGTAGGTATTATGGACACAAAATAGGATGATGTACCAACAGAACCAAAGCACACGCAAGAGATGGAACAGGACGATGTTGATCCGATTAATGGGAAGGAAATGTGAAGATCTTGTAAGAGATGGAACGCTGCTCCAATTGGGAGCCATGACTTAGTTACTTTGATTTAAATATATGTAGTTATTAGTACTTGGATTTTCATGGTGCTACTACCCATTGTATTTATGGCTACGAAACTATAAATGCATATGACTAAAGATTTGAATAATTTTTAATGGTTTTATGTTATTATTATTACTTTACAATTAGAGCTCAATTTGTATAGTAAGTTTCCACTAAGTATTTACTCTGTGATTGAGTTAAGGGGAAGGTGATTTGTTGGTGTATGTATCGACTGAGCGTACATCCTAGGTGGACTATGATTAAAATGATCTGTGATCCAATCGCCCACCAAAATTTTACATATCGTAAATTCAGAGTGTGACACATGCACTATGAAAAATGTTGTTACTGGAAACCATATATGCTGCCGGTGGCCCAGATGGAGTAGAAGGTGATGAGGGAATCCAATAATATAGCAGTTTGGAGCTGTGTGATTTGTTCTATTACATATCTGACATGGAGCCCTTGGAGTAGTAATAGTCGAATTAGGAGGGGGATGAAAATAATTTGGGCCACCTCGACCACGGCCCCGCCCTCTACGGTGTGCATTGGACTGT
Organism: Protea cynaroides; assembly: GCA_028583415.1. Taxonomy (NCBI): domain Eukaryota; kingdom Viridiplantae; phylum Streptophyta; class Magnoliopsida; order Proteales; family Proteaceae; genus Protea; species Protea cynaroides. The sequence goes on along the minus strand of CM053274.1, from coordinate 50,687,412 downwards.
TGGGAAAAAGAGTGAGTAGGATATCGAGTGTGCAATGGTGGATAGGGTAATAAGCCATTCCCACATTGCTATTAGAGGAGATTCTTTTAAAAATTCTTGATTTAAGAGAAAGCCATGCTTTTTACAATGAGGGTAAAAATAGACTTTTCAATTTTTTTCGTTTAATAGTTAACTGCATTGGGTGTGGGTGAAATTATGAATAAGATTAGGTGTTAAGTGATTTAAGGGTAAAGTTTTGGGTGGATGAAATTTTCCTAAAACAATGATCACTTTTATATGTATTTTTTCGTTCCAATCCATAAATATCTTTTTTTAATTTCTTAGTTTCTAAACATAGCTTAAAGGCTTAAACTATCTGAAAGGCTATTTTTGTAATTCCACTGTGACCTAACAATAACCGGCTAAATTTTCTCAGGGTTTTTCAAGTGTACACCACCGTCTTCAATATTTCAACGTTCAAACACACTCGGCTACAAAAGCCCCAAAAATCCCTCTCTTCCCTCACCGCCCCAAATCCCAAGGACGGCCTTCATTGACTCTTCTCTTCTCTTCTCTTCTCTTCTCTTCATCTTTCTATCTTCTGTTAGTAAAAATTCCATGGCCGCAACCCATCTCTCTTCCTTCTCTTCTTCGATAGAGAAGACCCATATTCTCTCTCCTTACCCATCTCAAAAGCTCCTTTCTTTTTCTTCTAAAACCCTTCAAAACCCCTCTTCTTCCAAACCACCATCTTCTCAATCGCTTTCGCATACCCAGAAACCTGTTTTTAAGCTCTCCTCCAAGAACCCCATCTCAGATTTAATCTCTTTTGAACAAAACCCAGATGAACCTTTCATCGTTTCTGATGACGATAAGCCTCGAGAAGAATGCGGCGTTGTGGGTATTTATGGAGACGCTGAAGCTTCCAGACTCTGCTATCTAGCCCTCCACGCCCTGCAACATCGTGGGCAAGAAGGCGCTGGAATCGTCACTGTCAACAATGGTGTCCTCCAATCCATCACCGGTGTTGGCCTTGTATCTGATGTCTTCAACGAGTCCAAGCTCTGTCAACTTCCTGGCGAATCCGCAATTGGGCATGTTCGATACTCCACTGCAGGTTCTTCTATGCTCAAGAACGTTCAACCATTCGTTGCTGGGTACCGTTATGGGTCTGTTGGTGTTGCCCACAATGGAAACTTGGTGAATTATCGTTCTCTAAGAGCGACCCTTGAAGACAATGGTTCCATCTTCAATACCAGTTCTGATACAGAAGTTGTTCTTCACTTGATTGCAACATCAAAAGTTCGTCCGTTTTTTCTCAGGATCGTTGAAGCCTGCGAGCAGCTCAAAGGAGCCTATTCGATGGTATTCGTCACAGAAGACAAGCTTGTTGCAGTACGTGACCCATATGGGTTTCGTCCTCTGGTCATGGGAAGGAGAAGTAATGGTGCAATCGTTTTTGCTTCTGAGACCTGTGCGCTTGACCTCATTGAAGCAACCTATGAGCGTGAGGTTAATCCAGGAGAAGTGTTAGTGGTGGACAAAAGTGGAGTTAAATCACTCTGCTTGATGCCTCACAAGGAGCAGAAATCTTGTGTCTTTGAGCATATCTACTTCTCTCTTCCCAATTCTGTGGTTTTTGGTCGATCAGTCTATGAATCTCGTCATGCTTTTGGGAAGATACTGGCCACTGAAGCACCTGTAGACTGTGATGTTGTAATAGCTGTGCCGGATTCTGGTGTGGTTGCGGCTCTTGGGTACGCAGAGAAGGCAGGGGTTCCCTTCCAACAAGGGCTGATAAGGTCACACTATGTGGGGAGGACGTTTATTGAGCCATCCCAGAAGATTAGGGACTTTGGAGTGAAGCTCAAGCTTGCTCCAGTCAGGGCAGTCTTAGAAGGGAAGAGAGTTGTGGTTGTGGATGATTCAATTGTGAGGGGGACTACATCTTCCAAGATTGTTAGAATGATCAAGGAAGCTGGGGCCAAGGAGGTTCACATGAGAATTGCTAGCCCACCAATTATTGGTTCTTGCTATTATGGTGTGGACACACCCAGTCCAGAGGAGTTGATTTCTAATAGGATGACTGTAGAAGAGATTAGGGAATTCATTGGGTCTGATTCACTGGCGTTCTTGCCTATCATGAGCTTGAAGAAATTGCTTGGCCATGATTCTCCAAACTTCTGTTATGCTTGCTTCTCTTTGGAGTACCCTGTTCCTCCTAATGAAGTTAAGGTGAAAAGGTTGGGTGATTCTGTGGATGATGGTTTGAATGGCAGTTTAGATTCAATAGATGGAGGTTGGGTTAAAGCAGCTGAAATTCCAATAGATGAAGATATGCTTGCAATACCTCCAGTTTAATCTTAGGATGCTTCTGTCTTGGATGGGAAACTGATTTGGGGTATACTTCTATCTGTTTATTTTTTTGGTCAGTCAGATCAGGTATTTCAGAGGTCTAAGTGGATCATATTTATGTTTTCTTTAGAAGAATTGGAGTTCTAACAACTAGTACAAATCAAATCAGGCAGAGTTTTATTGTTACATCTATTCAGAGATTCAGAGATAACTCTATGTTAGACCATTAGATCATCATTGAAATTTATGGTTCAATATGATAACCTATAGTAGATTCTATGTCAATTTTATGGCTTGCTCCCAGGTCCATGGCCATACAAATAAAATAAATAATATTTTTACAATCATGTGAAGATTCATGAGATCTGTTCTGTTCTGTTCTGTTCTTTCATATGTGCAGATTGAAGCTTGCTACTGTTCTTTTTGGTGATAATGATGCTATGGGAGTGAGGAAGAAAAAGGGTGGAATATGGGAACCCTGTAACTCAATTGTCGAGTATGAGCTGAATTCATTTCTTATAGTTTGATCCAAATAGTTGGGTTCCTTTAAAAAATTCAAAAAGTTACCTCCTCACATCTCTCTCTCTCTCTCTCTCTCTCTCTCTCTCTCTCTCTCTCTCTCAGAGAGATTAAAATCCAAAGTTTTTCCATCATAATCAACAGTACGTTTCTAACCAACTCAAAAACATGCTAACTCGATTCTACTTCAGTTTTTAACCAAAATACTATAGTATTTGTAGTAGAGAAATATGTAAAGAGAATTTTATTTCACTTTTCAACAACTATCTCTCTGTTATTAAAATTAAAATTTTGGGAGAAGATTGTGGGGAATCTCTCACAATGAAACAAATAGGTATACTAGAATTGGTAACTCAATGGAAAGTTAGGGGAAGAGAGAATATAAGCTATTTGAGAGACCTCAAGGTCGGAGGAGGAAAGAGTATCAAGTTATGTGAGAGATTGTGGGAAAAAATTTTCAATCTTTATCCCTAAATTTATTTTAAAAAAATCCTATGATATTTATTCAGCTGAAATGAGGAGATAAGGAAGAGTATACCACCCATTTGGCTCAACTCACCCATCTCTATCTCTCCCCTCTCTCTCTTTCCCTCTTGTGGGAGGGTTATAATAATTGCCCAATGGATTCTGCAGCACTTATCTTCTAGAGAGTTGTGCATTTGGTGATACACAGCAATCAGGGAAGGATAATTGGTATATATATATATGATTGGATAAGGTTTCAGAACTTTTGCGCAACTTGATAAAAGGCCCCACTAGAGACAGAGAGCTACTAATGTTAAACAAGAGGGGAATGCTTACTCAAGAGTACTGAGCAAGGTTTTAATTCCAGGTATTAGTTATTGCCGAAATCGGTTCCATACCAATCCAGATTGGGTAGGGTTCCCATGGCGTGCTGACATATGGTCAATACTAATTAAAAATAAGGACAAATCGGGTATCAGATCAGGATCAACCACGGTCAAAACTGATACAATCGGCCGATCCGACTGAAGCCAATAACGTACATTTATCCAGAGACTCAGTCGACTTCTCAACTGTGCCATTGGGCAATGGATACCAAGATTGTCCATTACATCTCAACAATGGTACCTTAAGCCGTTGCCCCAATATTTTAATCTGGGTTGCGGGCTATGAACAATGTTTTGACCTAACAATAAAAGCCTTACCAAAGGTAGATAGATCAGCGGCTTTAACACAGTTTACTCAAATAGGGGCTCAATCTTTGCTTCTTTGGTCTACGATCAGCTAACGCTTACTCATTAGTAAAACCATGGTACTTGGTGTGTATGTCTCAGATACAAATCCTGAAAAACCAGCTTCATGCATAGCACTCTCAAGGAGGGACAGATAGTCGCCTGTAAGGTCTGGTATTATGGAAAAAGTTTCACTCTTCAACATGATGACTTTCATGGTAAATGTTGATTTGTGGGTGAGTCAAGATTTATACAATTTCGACTCCAAGTATTCTGGTTATTAACTACTCAGTAGGAAATGAAAATTTAAAACAAAATAATAATAATAATTAAATAAATAAATTTGAAAGGTCAGTGGAAGATTGGCTTAGCTATTCAACCAGGCCTCACAAAATGGGTCTTCAGGGCTGATGTTTAGGTACATTTCCTCATGGGCCACCAGGTTATAAGGTGTTTATCCTGCCATAGGTATATGAAGCTGTACAGTCATCTAGAACAGGATTTTTTTACATGGGCCTGGCTGGGATGGCAATTGATCAACTTTGAGGAGCTGCATAGGCATATGGCAGGATATAATACCTAATTAAAACATTGACCATTTTTTGCAGAAGGGCAATTGCCATATTAAAGGGTTTAGGTAAAATGTCCAAGAGTCTGGAAGTGACAGGCAATTATAAGCATGGGGGGCGAGTTCATGATACAGGAGATCCGCTACTATGATTGGTGAATTTTCAGCCTAACATGAATGCGCAGTGGGGGTTGTAAATAGCAAAAGCAACAAACCACCTTTAGTTCAATTGAAGGAAACGGATAAAAGAAATAAATAAATTGAAATAGAGAATTTCCTTTTAAGTATATTAATAAAGGAAGGCTCAGAGTTCACATCAGCAAAACTAGTTGTGAATCAAAACAATCTTTTGAAAGAATTTAAGACCTTCCTGTAAGCCTTTTAAGCTGAACAGAAACAGTAAAACAAAACTGAATGGTTCGTTTAAGAATGCTTATAAAGCTACAAAAAGCTACAAAAAGCTACAAAAATTGCACCACACGACAACCACTCTTTAAGCAGCTGCGACCGATGGCTTCGATGCTGCAGATAGACGGGACCTCTTCTTCGCCAAGCTCTCACTCCTCCGCTCACGCTGCTCCTTCAATCGAGACGCAAGCAACTTCTGGTAGTCTGCAGCCTCTGATTTGGCCTTGGCAATCCTTTTCTTCTTCTCAGCAATTCGAGCTCGCTTCCTTTGCAACGTCAACGGTGTAACCAACCTCTGTATCTTGGGGGCCTTGCTGCATTTCTTCCCTGTCAATAACAATAAAACATCCTATTAGAGGCACCATAACACGATAATTGGGGTAAAACATGTATTTCTAACCACAATCTATCACCAATGAAATTCATTGATAAGCTATTCCCAAAAAAAGAACCTTAGAAGCACACTTATGCCCTAATCCATACCATTATTCCAAAACAAATGCCGATTCATGGTGAGTTCATCAAGTAAACAAAGAGGACTGCAAAGGGTTAACAACATTAACGCACATATATCCATTATGCAGAATCAACCCACATATATCCATTGTGCAGAATTAACGCACATACATCCATTATGCAGAATTAACGCACATACATCCGTTATGCAGAATTAATGCACATATATCCATTACCCAGAATTAATGCACATATAGATGCAAAATAATAGCTGTAGCCATATTATGAAGTAGAAAGAAAAATATATATTTTGAGAAAATCTATCCATGAAGCTACGGTAGTCAAAATGTGGGACCATTACATCAGTCCAAAGCATCAGAAACAGTTTTCCCTCTGTTTTAACAATGAACCAGATAAAGACTGGATGCTAGTTCAGATGGTTCCCAGTACAAGATTGGCAGCACTTTCTCTGAGCAGTCGAAAGAATCCTGTTCTTTGGATGGTTTCAATCATTTTCAACAGTAAAAAGTCAAAAAAAAAAAAAAAAATACTGATGACCAAAATGGTTGGCAAATAACATATTAGAATTTAATGATAGCAGTGCCAGTACGAAATCTGTGAATTCAAACCTTTTGGAAGGTGTCCCCCTTTTTCAGCCATGTGGAAAACTAACATTGTCAACCAGAGTGTTGAAAATATATATTTCGAGAAAATCTATCCATGAAGCAACGGTAGTCAAAATGTGGGACCACTACATCAGTCCAAAGCATCAGAAACAGTTTTCCCTCTGTTTTAACAATGAACCAGATAAAGACTGGATGCTAGTTCAGATGGTTCCCAGTACAAGATTGGCAGCACTTTCTCTGAGCAGTCGAAAGAATCCTGTTCTCTGGATGGTTTCAATCATCTTCAACAGTAAAAAGTCAAAAAAAAAAAAAAAATACTGATGACCAAAATGGTTGGCAAATAACATATTAGAATTTAATGATAGCAGTGCCAGTACGAAATCTGTGAATTCAAACCTTTTGGAAGGTGTCCCCCTTTTTCAGCCATGTGGAAAACTAACATTGTCAACCAGAGTGTTGACGGACAACCCTGGATCTGCCACAACTAAACAGTACAGTAGCCAAGCCCATGACAACCATATAACAGTCCTAAAATACAAAAAAGAAACAGGCAACATGTGGGAACCACCATTTGACTTCTTCCAACAAGCACCACGCATAGTTATCTTTCAGAGCTCTTTTCCATATGAAAATGTCTTTTAAACTCTTTTTTGAGTGACAAAAGGGGGAGAAAGAGCACGGCAAATACCTCTTCGTGAGATGCAGAAGGCAGCAGAGCTGAAATGTGCTAGGCTAATAACAATATGGCAATACAAGTAGGCTATACCTTGCCCACTGTATTGCCATTTGACTTCTTCCAACAAGCACCACACAGTTATCTTTCAGAGCTCTTTTCTGTATGAAAATATCTTTTAGACTCTTTTACGAGTGACAAAAGGGGGAAAAAGAACATGGAGAAATACCTCTTTGTAAGATGCAGAAGGCAGCGGAGCTGAAATGTGCTAGGCTAATGACAATATGGCAATACATGTAGGCTATACCTTGCCTACTGTATTGCCCCTTGGGACAGTCCTCCAGAAAATTCATTACCACACAGGAAGAACACTGTTGGGGAATTATGCCACGCTGTCAATATAACCATGATACGTAGGACTCGACCTCTCAAGCCACGTGGATGCTCCCGATTGGATATAAGGAAGCACCTTCACAAACTCGAACGGGGAAGCAAAGGGCAAAAGCGGTATTTTCGAAAAATACACTATTCACGATAAATAGGGCAAATCCCGAGAATTCAGGTACTAGAACATTTATTACTCATTCACTCATCCTTGGGATTCTCGCTCTGACACTTGGGATGGAGAATCTCTCACCTACCCCACTTACATTTAAATATTGTTGTGGGCTCGACACCGAACCCATCAACTGTTTACAGAGCCCTAACTTTGGCATCGGAGTGGACACGGGGCCACAGGCCCGCCTCCTCCCCTTGTCTTTGTTTGTCTTGCAGATCTAGTCAGCTTGGTGGGCCTCCGAGATGGATCAGGGCCGAAACAGTTTGGCGCCCACCGAGGGGCCCTTTGAGATTTGATGTCGAAAGATAAAAGCCAGAGAGAAATCTTGAGTTATGAGTCCGAGGAAAACCCGAAGCCATATGGTCAATCCCAACCCCCCTCTCCGTGGGGCCTCTTTGAGATTCGACGTCAGAAGATAAAGCCAGAGAGAAGTCTTGAGTCATGAGTCCAAGAAGAATACGAAGCCAAAGGGTCAGTCCCAACCCCCCTCTGATCGACCAGCGGATGAACCCTGAAGATGGAGATAGGTCGAAACCGAGACTTAACAGAGATAGAGGAAAGCGAGTGGCCGAGCAAGTGCCCGCGCATGAGGCGTTCGTCACATATGAACAATTTGAGACCATGACACAGCAGCTCGCGGTGTTAACCAGATTTGTACAAGGGTTACAGCCCCCGATTACTGAGGCTACATCCCGTCCACCCATAGGCGTCGTTCCTCCAACTGACCCGCATAAGGAAACTGACCCCCCTAGAGATCCACCTCGAGATTGTCATGGACAAAGCGGAGCTAGACCCGCCAGACATGGGACAGGCGCGCACCTAGTTCGAGAGTTAAGCGGAACGGGATTGACGTCACAGCACGGAAGGATCATTGCCAGAGAAAGGCTCGGCCCCCAACCAAGAGCAATAACTGGACGGGGCAAAGATGCCTTGGAAGAACTTCTAATTCTGCGACACGCAGCGCTACCAGAGGTCGTCATGGGGGCAGACAAACAAAGTGCTCCCATGGACCCGGAGGTAGCCGCGAAAATAGCGGACCAATTAGCAGTCTTGCACCGAAAGGTCGAGACGATGGAAAAGGCAGGGGTGACCCAGGATGAGGACAGGGATTATTCTACGGACAACCCTCTGACCGATATCATCATGAGGGTCCCCTTGCCCAAGCGGTTCAGCATGCCACCAGTGGATTCCTACGACGGGTCCACTGATCCAGTTGACCACCTGAATAACTTCGTGGGAGCGATGGTCCTCCACGCGAACCCTGATTCAATCATGTGTAGGGCCTTCCCCCTTACTTTAAAAGGCGCAGCCCAGATGTGGTTTAACAACCTCCCTCCGCGGTCCATTGACTCTTTCAAGATTATGGGACGGCTGTTCAGAATGCACTTCCAAGGAAGCAGGGTGCAGCGGAAAACCAACGCGCACCTTATGAATATGAGACAGAGGTCCGATGAGACCTTGCGGGCTTTCTTGGCCAGATTCAACTTGGAGGTACTACAAGTAAAGGATATCGACGAGGCGGTTCATTTAGCTACGTTGAGAGCAGCGGTCACTGACCCAAAGCTCAGCTTTTCCATTGCCAAAAAGGAACCTGCAGACTTGCAAGAGCTTTTGGCTCGGTGTGAAAAGTTCGCCACAGCTAACGAGATTTACGAAGCCAGCAAGGGCTTAGTGGACGCTCCCTGCAAGCGAACAGACGAAAGGAAAGACCTCCCACAGAGAGGAGAGCACAAGAGGTCGAGAAGAGAGGAGGGTAGACGACCCCAATCCTAATCTTGACGGCCACACATCGGCCCCTTCGCATCGGATCCTTCCCGGGAATATTCAAAGGAATAGGTCACGTGCAAATCCCGTGACCATATCGACAAAATCCTTCAAATTGACCGATGTAAAATGGCCGCGGTGCCCACATTGGTCCAGCGACATCGGGTCACGTGCCAATCCCGTGACCACCAGCGTATCTTCTTCAAATAGACCGATGCGCATTGGCCGAAGCAGCCACCTCGGTCAAAATCACATCGGACCTCCGACACAACTTGGGTCATGTGTGAATCCCGTGCCCACATCGGCCTCGTCACATCAGATCCTTGGAATTTTCAACCGACCTCTGGTCGAAGACCCATGCGGCCGACAGAGTTCACCGACTTGTGAACACAGTTGGCCGAGGAGGGTCGATTGAGCCCCGACTTTGGCCGGAGACCCATGCGGCTGACAGAGTTCACCGACTTGTGCAACAGTTGGCCGAGGAGGGTAGACTGAGAACCGACCTCTGGTCGAAGACCCATACGACCAAGAGTTCATTAACTAGAACAGATTTGGCCGAGGAGGGTAGACACGGTTCCGAGCCCAATTGAGACCCATACGGCCAAGAGTTCATCAACTAGAACAGACTTGGCCGAGGAGGGTAGACACGGTTCCGAACCCAATTGAGACCCATACGGCCAAGAGTTCATCAACTAGAACAGACTTGGCCGAGGAGGGTAGACCCGGCTCCGAGCCCAATTGAGACCTATACGGCCAAGAGTTCATTAACTAGAACAGACTTGGCCGAGGAGGGTAGACACGGTTCCGAGCCCAATTGAGACCCATACGGCCAGAGTTCATCAACTAGAATAGACTTGGTCGAGGAGGGTAGACACGGTTCCGAACCCAATGGAGACCCATACGACCCAAAAAGTTCACCAACTGATGGACACTTAGGGCCGAGTAGGGTAGACAGCCCCAATCCTAATCTCGACGGCCACTCATCGGCAACTTCCTCCAGATTTGACCGATGTGAACTGGTCGCAGTGCCCACATCGGCCCCGCCACATCGGGTCCTTGGAGTTTTCAATGGAGTATAGATCACATGCTAATCCCGTGACCACATCGGAGTATCTTCTTCAAATTGATCGATGTGAAATGGACACGCCCACATCGGTCTAGTGACATCGGGTCACGTGCCAATCCTGTGACCACCAACGTATCTTCTTCAAATTGACCGATGTGAAATGGCCACGGCGCCCACATCGGTCCAGCGACATAGGTCACGTGCAAATCCCGTGCAAATCCCGTAACCACCAGCATATCTTCTTCAAATAGACCGATGCGAAATGGCCGAAGCGGCCACCTCGGTCAAGTCACATCGGTCCAGTCCATAGTTGTCAAGGCGTCGCCTAGGCGACGCCTAGCCTAGGCGCGCCAGGCGAGCCCTTTGCGTCCGGGCGCTTGACACGCTGGGCGCCTTGTGGTCGCACAGGCCAGACAGGAACATTTATCAGGCAATACTTATTTTATGACTAATATCATTTAAGTAAATATTTCTTTAATTTTAATTTTATTTACTTAAGATATTATTCATAAATAAGCAAATACCCCCCTATTTGAATCCATTAAAAATAGTCTAAAATTCAAATTCCAGAAGGAAAAAAAGTCAACCCCCCTGTTCAAGAACAAAAACCATATTTTTGGGTGCGAGGGCGATTTTCAACTTTTAAATGCTAGGCTTTTTTTCTAAATATAAAAATTCTATAAATCTTATTATAATAAATCATCACTAAAAACCAAGAGTGCGCCAAAATAATCTTTTGCTTTGATGCCCAAAAAATAATTTACATTCAGACGACTTTAAACAGCATTCCCGTATTCCGAACAAGGTTTAACCGGAGTGTAACTCCTAAACTATAATTTGGATTCAAGCAATCTCGGATTTGTTGGAAAGTTGATTATGCTAGCTTTGCAATGAATTCGAGATTGCTTGAATCCGAACTATATTAAAGGAGTTACACTCCGATCAAATTCGTTAAAAGTACGCAAATGTTAGTCATAAATAATTGTTTACTTAACTCTAGACACAATCCCAGGTCTTAGTGTACATTAGTAAATTTGGGTCCACACCACATATTAATTAAGTTATGTCTTAAATGTTGATTATTTATGTAGAATGTTGCATATATATAAACATTAATATTTTAGAAATAAAAAAAATGCACTGGGAACGCCTTGGTCGCCTAGGCAACGCCTAGGCGGGCGCCTTGGCGCCTAGGCGCCCAGGATGGCCCCAAAAGCCTTGGATCGCCTTGTCGCCTTGACAACTATGGTCCAGTCACATCAGATCGGTCACATCGGTCCAGTCACATCGGATCAGTCACAACGGTTCAGTCACATCGGTCCAGTCACATCGGATCGGTCACATCGGTCCAGTCACATCGCATCGGTCACATCAGTCGAGTCACATCGGATCGGTCACCGCCACTGCATAGGTCACGTGCCAATCCCGTGACCACATCGGTGAATTTCTTTCAATAGACCGATGTGTACTAGCCGCAGTGCCCACATCGGTCCAGTCACATCGGATCGGTCACATCGGGTCATTCACATCGGATCCAGTCACATCGGATCGTTCACATCAGATCGGTCACATCGGATCACCGCCACCGCATAAGTCACGTGCCAATCCCGTGACCACATCGGTGAATTTTTTTCAATAGACCGATCTATACTGGCCGCAGTGCCCACATCGGTCCAGTCACATCGGATCAGTCACATCGGTCCAATCAGATTGGATTAGTCACATCGGTCCAGTCACATCGGATCGATCACATCAGATCGGTCACCTCCGATCAGTCACATCAGATCGGTCACCTCGGTCCAGTCACATCGGATCAGTCACATCGATCCAGTCACATCGGATCGGTCACATCAGATCAGTTCCCATCGGATTACTGCCGCCGCATAGGTCACGTGCCAATCCTGTGACCACATTGGTGAATTTTTTTCAATAGACCGATGTGTACTGGCCGTAGTGCCCACATCGGTCCAGTCACATCCGATCAGTCACATCGGTCCAGTCACATCGGATTGGTCACATCGGTCCAGTCACATCGGATCGGTCACATCAGATCAGTTCACATCGGATCGATCACCTCGGATCAGTCACATTGGTCCAGTCACATCGGATCAGTCACATCGGATCAGTCACATCGGTTCAGTCATATCGGATTGGTCACATCAGCTCAGTTCATATCGGTCCAGTCACATTGGTCCAGTCACATCGGTTCAGTCACATCAGTCCAGTCACATCGGATCGATCACATCGGTCCAGTCACATCGGATCAATTCCCATCGGATCAGTCACATTGGTCAAGTCACATCGGATCGGTCACATTGGTCCAGTCACATCGGATCAGTCACATCAAATCAGTCACATCGGGCCCTCCGCATCGGTCCGGACACATCGGTCCGTCCACCCCGGCCTGTTTGCATCGGCTCCCGCATCAAATCAGCCGTGGCAGTACGGTCACGTGCTAGTCACGTGATCGCCTCGGTAGAAATGAAGACATTGGCCGATGTGGTTTGGCCGCAGTGCTCACATCGGTACCCTCGCCCCCAACTTCAACACCAGCGTCAGTCTCCCACATAGCAAAGGACATAACAGCAACTGATCCATATTGGCATGAACTTGTGCCCAACCGAACCTTAAGGATTCAACAGAGCAACGAGGCAAGTTGTTGGGAAGAAATTCCATTGTTCTTCTTTGCTCAGCCAAACCCTACAGATTCAGCAGGGCAACGAGGCGAGTGTTGGGGAATTATGCCACGCTGTCAATATAACCATGACACGTAGGACTCGACCTCTCAAGCCACGTGGATGCTCCCGATTGGATATAAGGAAGCACCTTCACAAACTCGAACGGAGAAGCAAAGGGCAAAAGCCGCATTTTCGGAAAATACACTATTCACTATAAATAGAGCAAATCCCGATAATTCAGGTACTAGAACATTTATTACTCATTCACTCATCCTTGGGATTCTCGCTCTGACACTTGGGACGGAGAATCTCTCACCTATCCCACTTACATTTAAATATTATTGTGGTATCGACACCGAGCCCATCAACTGTTCACAGAGCCCTAACTTTGGCATCGGAGTGGACACGGAGCCATAGGCCCGCCTCCTCCCCTTGTCTTTGCTTGTCTTGCAGGTCTAGTCAGCTTGGTGGGCCTCCGAGACGGATCAGGGCCGAAACAAACACCAATCGATTGAACACTAAGATATCTTTCCCAAGATAAGTAACAACACATACGTACAACATATATTTTAACATCATAGCCTATGGCATGGGAAGTGCTGCCGATAAAATATCATAAGAGGCAACATTCACAGAAGTAACCACTCATCACAAATATGCATCAAAACCACTCAAATATGCAATCCTTCATGTAAATCAAAGTACAGATGATCCATCCTAGAAAAGGAGAAAAAAGTTAGTATGTACCAGATTTGGTGGTGAATGTTCTTCTGTAGGTATTCACATACTTCCGCACATCATCTTCCTTAGAAAGGTTGAATAGCTTGCGGATCTTCGATGCCCTCTTTGGACCCCTCATCCTTGGCTTCTCCATGTCAGTCAAGCCTGGCAGATCGTTCTCCCCTGCTCCACAACACCAATATTCAATCCATTCAGAAAAATAATTTAAAAATCATGGAGTGTAAATTCCTTTCCTCAGAAAAAAGCAGAGTTCCAAGAATCTATAAAATATAATGGCTTAGATTACAGGTTGCAAATCCAATCACCAGCGGAATTAGGACTATGACCACGACTGGAAATTAGTAGGGGCATATCACACTAAAAAAACTAAAACACATGCAATGATCCTTCTTGCATTTAACATTCAATGCCATTGTCTTCTGACAAGTTACTGCTAAGCTGTTTAACAAAACGAAGCATAAGATGCAGGACATAAGAAATTACCTTTCTTAACAATAACCAAGTTCAAAACTGAAAGATCTTGACTAACAATGCATCCCCTAACAGACTTCCTACGACGCTCTCCATTTCGCCTTCCAAAACCACGGAAGCAAGGGGTTCCTGTACCAGAGAGGAATTAGTTAGCGGTAAAAGTAAACATTATCAAAACCAAACACACAGACTGAAGCCTCATATGCATATGGGATATTCTATTAACATTGTCTACTGACATCAGACATTCAAATGCTAAACAAAGTGCACACAGGCTACAGGGTTGCCAAGGCTGTAGCCTGTGGTTTGTGTGTTGTACAACTGAAGGAGGAGAAAATTTTAGAAGAGATACCTCGGTGCAACAGTAGGCGGACACGGCCAGGAGTCAAAACTCCCTGTTTCATTGGGAAACCCTGTTTGTCACATCCTCCCATAATTTTGAAAACATAGCCCTTGAACTCCTGTAGAAAAGGGAGCATCACAGATATAATTAACTGTCAATCAAGTTGGTTTATGAAAGTAATAACTATAAGGTGATGTCAGATATTTCTATTGATACCACAACCTGGCTTTTATCTACTTATGGACTCGTTTACTACTGTCTTGTATACCTGGTATCTACATTGAGCATTTCATCTCAAGCATCAGTATAGGGAAGAGTTTTAAAAGAAATACCTCACCCAGAGCATCCCCGTTGACCTCTTGTGAGATCCTCTTGTCAAAGAATGCCCGACTGTCAAAAATACAAGACGTCATAAAACAGACTACATCAAAGGTCAGTACAATATCAATTGAAGTACTTCATAGACAACGTATCAGTGAAATGGTTCCAAATAATTTAACTTAAATTGGTAATATAAGCTGCCCATTATATATATAATCCCCCCCCCAAAAAAAAAAAAAAAAAAAAAAAAAAAAAAAAACCTCCATCAGCTACTAAAATTATAGATTCATAAAGCTAGCACCTAGTCTAGATATGACAATCAGCTACTCCATGCACCATCATGCTTCCACTCCCCTCCAGCATCGGAAACACCACTCTGCCCCCACAACATGTCCAAATTGATTGTAGGAATTGTTAGGAAGTCTTTATTTATTTCTTGTCCGGTTGAAGTCCTACCAAGCTAATTGAACAAGGAGCGTCATTACTTAATTTAAGTGAATATATAAAGGATGAACACCTTGCTGTGCATCTGCAGTCTAACTGTAATCAGCTAAGACATTGATTAAAGTGGGATGATCCCAGTTCACCCTAAGCAAGGGCTAACTTCACTTTGTTCTCTTTTGCTTCTTGTATTGTTCTCTCTATATTACAATCTGAAATTTACTTCTGTTACACAAGGAATTTCCTGCTGCAGTTTGCAATGTATAAATCTCAGTCCTATTAACACAATTTAACTGATCATAAAATTACCTTTAATTCAAATTGGATTTATTTCTAGTCGAGTACTTCAATTATAATACTCATCCAAAAACCAGTACTTCACTTATAAAGTAATACTACCATCATCTCATCAGGTTCTTGGTTCCCCACTCTGTTGTATGCTCTCTTTCATCCTGACTGTACAGGTTGCCTCTTCAAATCAAAGATTTCCCAGTGGTATCAATTCTGTTTGGGATCACTTTCCTAGGCATTAATTTAAAATTTAAAAGCCCCTCCCTTTTGTGTCTCAAAAATTCATTAACACAGAAACCATTTCCCCTGTTTGATTTTTTAAGGCACTTTGCACTAAATTCTAAGGTCTTAGCTTTCCCTTTTATCCTACATCATTGAGCTTCACCATTATTAACAATGATGTTTCTCTAAGGGGAAAACAAGAATGATCCACTGGTAAACAATTTGGTATCACACTTCTCACAGATCATAGTATGCCTTTTGGATCTATATATGTTAATATTTACAAAAATTAAAAAAAAGAACATAAATTCTGGTTATCCCAAAAAAATTCTAATTTCTACCGAGAAAAGAAATGCATGTGTATTGTGCCATTTCATTTGCCAAGTGCACCATCAAACAGTGTTCATTGTTCCTGTCAATCAAGATTAATTATGGCAGCCAGTAATCCAACTGTCTGTTCAATGAATTAATAGACCCTTCGAAACACAATTCCTCAGAACACCCAATACATCATCTCTTAGAAGACCCACTCTATTTTGTCTAAATTATTATCTTTTGCTCAGCATATATTTTTACAGAAACAAACTAATCTCATACTTAGTCAGGCAATTTCACGGAATACAGAGAAGATAAATTCCAAGGAATGTTATACACACTATTTGCAAAATTACAGCCCACCGTGCCCAAGTCTCTGATCTAACTGGTCTGTGTATACCTATTTGATGAGTCATCATCGGAAGTATTAGCCATCAGACAACAGCTGATTTAACATTCTGGAATATCGATCATCCATAAGTTGTCAGTGCGTATATGTCACAATATATTGACACTAAAAATTAATTGCCATAGCAATAAAAATAGCAACTACATGCCAATGCAAACAGTTTTATACAAAGTCCCTCAGCTAAAAAAGTAAGAAACAGAAAATAAAATTAACAGAAGTTACAATTATAAAACACATGAAATATATGGGTATTAACGACTGTGAAAATGAATTGAACCAGTAATCCCCCAAAATCAACAAAAAACATGGTTGTATAATTTATATGTCAATATTATCTACAAGTACTACTACCAAATCTCTTTGAACACGAATGAATGATTCATTCATTCGAAATCAAAATCTAATCGTAAACAAAGTTCAAAACATATGAAGAGCTTACAGCTTCTGGTCATCGTCGATTTCCAGTTTCTTCTGACAACCAGTAGTCGGGTTTGCGATATTGAACTGCTCAAAACAAGCATCGGTGAAAGTGATAATGAGATCATTAGAATCTTAGCGAATAACTCATAAATCATGACAAGATAACAATAAAATATTAAATAATAGATCGTAAATCATGAAAAAATCACAATAAAACGTCTGGAAAATTGAAAAGAGAGAGAACCTTCATGGTTAATGTTAGTTTCAGGAGCAGATCTCCGCTCGCCGAACTGTCGAAACTGTGAAAGTTGGATTCTTCTGCGATGGAGCGAAAGTAGAGAACAGTGCATGTAGGGTTCACTGGTTTAGGTTGGGTGAACTTACTATATCACCCTTTTGTCCTTGTGATGGAATAGATTCATATTCTCAACCGTAGGCCGTAGCCCTAATCTTTTTTCTTTTTCTTTTTTTGGAAAATATTCTTTTATACTTCGTATATTAACTCCAATTTTTCTACTCACAATTTTCTTTAATATTTTCTCAAAAAAAAATTTGTGTACATCTGTTTCTCCCCTTAGTATAAAATACCTGAATTCCCTTTCATTAACAAAGAACTAGTCTTTATTTTAACTTGATCAATTGGATCAAACCTATCTCAACACAAACCAATTCAATAAACCTAACCTCATTGTTCATAATTCATGGCCAACTAGTGACGGGCAAAAATAGGACTTTGCTCTTTGGATCCAGAGAACCCCCCCTCGATTGGGATCCTTCGTAGTGAGGCCACTTCTGTAGTGAGGATCTCACCCACTCAAAGTAGATCGATATGTAAGAGAGTGCATCGGGATACATACTGATCCATTTTGAGTGGCTATGATCCTCACTATAGAGATGGCCTCCCCCCCCCATGTTGGTGCTTCTAATTTTGCAACCTTGGGGTTGTCAGATGTTAAAGATGATGTGGGTTTGGGTCCCACATTTTTTAAATCTATCCCTTGAAGTCCATGTCCCTCTCTCTCTCTCTCTCTCTCCTAACCACCTGTTGCTGTTGAAACTGAAAAAGCTGACGTGGGCCATAACCTAAAATCAAATAAGAATCACTGGGGGTCGGACTAGGTAGTCCAGCTGCCACTCCAATGATCATTAGTAACAGCACAAGCAGTATGGAGATTACGAGGGTTCGTAAGCTCCTTAGAGTGTGGGATCTCCCTACCTATGATCGTCGAGTGTATATATAAATTTACATAGAGTCTTGATGAAACCAGATATGGCGCAAAGGAAGTAGAGTCAACATGAATGACTATCACTAGAAAATAGTCAGCTGGGATCTCCAACCATCAGATGGAGATGACCAGGCTAGGATGCAGTCTACACGCCGCATTCCTAGGGACGTGATAATAGTTTGGCAGTTGGTAGAAGTAGTACGGGATATGCTTTTATACTTCTGCTTTATCTTTATGCGGGACATAGACAAGATCTATTTGCCGCCATCAGCCTTACGCTAAGTACCTGAGAATCCAACACGTGGCCGCATAGGGATACCCTAATGAAGTAGAATTGTCACACAAATAACACCTATATGGACACATGTTGCTTTTCGATTGGTAATGGAATACGCTCTTAACAGTTGCCCCTTGTTTCTTTGGACTCACTGAGTTCAAAGGAACAATCCTGATATCGTCATTCGACTTCAACCCCTTCACTTCCTAGGCAAGTTGAGCTATCGAGGTGTAGTTTGTATAGTCATAATTTGGGTGCGCCAACTCCTGGAGTCTTAATCCATCGATATGCAGGCCTATGCTCGTCGGGTTGAGCGAGGTGTGGCTAGCGTTGCAAGTCCTCCCTCGAGAGCTGGCTGACTACACCAAATTCCCAACCTTGATCTATGATGACTTGCTTGATAGATGAGAAGTAAAGATGGAACTCAGTGGTGATGATCGTCGAGTTGTTGGGCGTAGACTTCAAATGAACTCTGGCTGAGATGCAAAGTTGCAGTTATGACTTGGCATAAGGTGAAACCTGTAGTTTGCATCCTTTGTGGTCCCCTGACCTAGGTAATTCAACTCTACCTACCCGCCTTGTGTGAGTTGACTTCACTTGTCTGACTTGCATAGCCCGGAATTGAATATTTGGCTCTCTGTGTTGCCTTGAAGTTGGCAATTTCTCTTGTGAGGCCTTTTGTATTTTATATCTTCTCAAGGATCATGACAGTGGTTGCCTTTTCGAGAAATCAAAAAAATTTAATGAATCTCGATTCCCCAATGTGCATCATAACCAAATTTAATGTTGATATGAGGCAACAGTCCCTGGAATAATGCCACGTGGAAAGAAAATTTGCCTCCCCATATTCGAGAGTGGGGCTTCATGCCATTCTTGGCGGACATTGTACAAAAGCCTAGGGATTTCGCCCAATCATCGTCTTGGGCCCCTTACTTCCTTTTTGATGGCCTTTCAAACACGCCAATCAGTATTGATTGACAGACCTATTCATTATTGCTTCCCAGATTTCAAATATTTCAAATCTGCGGGATCAAGCCCATTGGAGTCCTATAAAAACCCTTAGGTGCTCAAATTTTGGTATTTTGCATTTGACGTTTCTGCCTCCCTAGTTCTTATTTCTGACCCCCACAGCAACTTCTTCATCTTCCTCAACGCGCATGTAGCTGTACTTAGTAAGTTTTCTTTTTTCTGTATGTCATCTTCCTTTGAATATGAGTCCATCCCCACAAGATCGCCCTCTCCCGAGGAGGTGGCCTTTGCCCCTGCTCCGGCCCAGGTGGTGGGCAGAGGTCATTCTTCTGACCTTGTATTTTCTCCTGAGGTTACGGTAGCTATCTCAATTGCTGTTCTGGAGTTGCTAAGGAAAGATCATCTGTATCGTCTGTGCCAACTACCAAACTTTTGTCAGAGATCGTGGATGACTCCCCAAAGCCCGTGACATTAGCTATCCCTTCATCAAGGGATCTGCAAGCCATGGGAGTGACCAACAACATTGAGCAATGCTACATCGATAGGCTCATCCAGGAATTCAGAATCCCTGATAGGTATTACTACAGGATCCCCGAAAAAAAGGAACCTGCCTGTGTGCCGAGCATAAGCGAGGTGTGCTTGCATGGAGAATTTTTAAAGTCAGGGTTCAAACTACTGATACCCCTCAAAGCCATTAGGATCCTCCGATATTATGGGCTGGCTTTGGCCCAACTTCTACAGAACTCCTCGCTATGTATATACGCCTTTGTCGCTTTTTTCGACAGCTCCATAAAGACACTTCCGTAGACCTTTTAGATCTCTTTTTCGTATGAACTGCTATGACCCAAAAAATCCCCTCCGTTCGGGTGGTACTTGTAAGACCCGTATCAAACTAACCGGTCTTACCACCTTGTACCAAGTCTAGCTATCATGGTCGAGCCAAGTGGACCAACTCCGTGAAGAAACCACAAGACCAAATATGAAGTCTAACTCAAAAACAGTCAAATATGAGGGTAGGGTCGCATGCCTAAATAGGTGTGACCGACCCCACCTCAAAAGATTCCAGCCTATGACTTTTTAGTCGTGGGGTTGCATGACTAAAAAAAACGTAGGGTCAACGGATTCTGCGACCCTACATGCAACCCTACGAAAACAGCTAGAAACCAAAAATTAGGAAACCTTCCTAATTCGAAGGGGGTCTTTTCTAAACTCATTGGGACTTATTATAGGGTTTTCCTCTAAAAATAGGACGTCCCTTAGCCTCTTTCACTCCTTTAGAACCCTAATTGAAACTGAGAGAAAGAGAAGAGAAGGAAGAGAAGGAAACTTGAAGAATAAGACTAAGGAAGAAGAAGTTCAGAGAAACCTCTGAATCTCAGCAAATCCAAGGTATGAACCTAAATCCCTACATGAATTGGGAGCCTAGAATAGTTTATGAAGAACATAGGATTAAGAGAAACCCCAATCATCCATCCATGGATAAATTCCAAGAGATTCCATGGAAGAGATCGTTATGGACAATGAATGGTGTGTAACTTGTAGTTATGAGCCATAGAGCAATCATAGGATAGCCCATGATAGTAAGCCAAAGGATTCAAATATGAAGGAATGAACTTTAGAATGAAAGGTCGACACAGAACACGTGTGGTCGCACATAGGGTCGAATGATATCCGACCCTATGAAACCACATGATCGACCACATGCCCTCAGGAAGTCCCAGGGAGGGTGTGGTTGCACGTAAGGTCGAATGGTATCCGAGCATTCATGAATCATTAACCATTCTATAGATAGAATGATAGAATAGAGAAAATGAGATTCTATATTTCTATGTAATAATTTCTATGTAATGTAATAAAAAATAAAAAATAAAAAAGAAATATTATATTCTAAAATAAATTAGAATATTCTAATATAATAATAAATAATAATAGAATTCTAGATATAATCTAATAGAAAATAGAATCTAAATATTCTATATATAATTATATATAATATAATTATATATAAATTTAATTGTAATAAAATGAAATAAAATTATTTTATTATTATTAATTTTAAGTATATTTAAATATTAAATTTATATTTAAATATATTAATATTAAGTATAGGATCCCCTGAGGGAATGATTTGTCCGACAGAAAAAGGGTTCAACCCCCCTTTCTTCAACTTTCATTTCATTCATAGTAGAATCATTGACGCAGAGTCAAAAAAGGATTCTCCCTGAAGTCTATTGATGAACCAATCCAATAAATCCACTCATAACAAGTTCTTATATGATTTCTGGTAGAATCCGGTAAGCATTAAGCACAAGCAAGATACAGAGTTACTCCCTTGAAAATATCAAGGGAATCTTACTAATGGAACATGTAGGAATAGTAAGACCTATTGTTTCTTTTGGTGCTCTTCCTAAGTAAAAGACATAAAAATATACAATCCAGATAGATAACTATCTATCACATACCTTCATCTCCCATTTGATCTAATCCTTACTGTCTCCTGACTTTCCCTCTGAAACAATCGGGGGACAGTCTATTACCTTCTTGACTGGGTGTTACCGAAAAGAAAAAATTCTTTATTTTTTCCATTTTTACTAAAAACCTATTCTAGTATCCATCCAATCTCAATCTAATATTGATTGAATTAATGTCTGAGCACTCAGTCCGAGACTTTTCTGAGTCTATTCTTCCGCTCCTTCCAGTTTTATTCCCCATTGGACTATCCAATTTAATTCAAGACTCGTGGCCAGTAGACATTGCACTAGTAGTGGAAGGGAATTAGGAAGTCTTCATAGTCCTTCTTGTACTAGAATCTTTCCTTGAATACTAGGCACAAGAATTTACAGTTTTTTTTTTTTCGATCCTTTGGTTGTTCGGAGACACCCGGATTTGAACTGGGGAAAAGGGATTTGCAGTCCCCCGCCTTACCACTCGGCCATGCCGCCAAAACAATACAAAATAAATTAGATGGAAATATTGTCTTTTCTTTTGGGTTAATTACTGAACCTTTTTTTGATTGAACAGCCAGCCATCGCACTATAAAAATTGGATCGGTTCGATCTATGGTCATTGGGGCCTCCTAAAAGGATCTACTAAATTCATCGAGTTGTGCCAAAGGATCAAAACGGCCAGTTATTAATGGAATTCCTTGTCGGCTCTCTGTAAAATACTCGTTTGGCCGAGGGCTTCCAAATACATCGTAAGCTAAACCCGTGCTGACGAATAACCAACCCGCAATGAATAGGGAAGGTATAGTAATGCTATGAATGACCCAGTATCGAATACTGGTAATAATATCAGCAAAAGAACGTTCTCCAGTGCTTCCAGACATGCTGAACTCCATATATTCTTGTAAAAAAATTTATAAAAAAAAAAAAAAAAAAAAAAAAAAATCCCCTCTCTTTTTTTTTTAAAAAAAAATAAAAAAAAAAAAAAAATTTTTAAAAAAAAAAAAAAAAAAAAAAAACCCCCCTAAAAAAAAAAAAAAAAAAAAAAAAAAAAAAAAAAAAGAAAAAAAAAAAAAAAAAAAAAAAAAAAAAAAAAAAAATTTTAAAAATAAAAAAAAAAAAAAAAGGAAGAAAAATTAAAAAAAAAAAAAAAAAAAAAAAAAAACCTCCTCTCCAAAAAAAAAAAAAAATAAAAATTAGTATCAAAAAGTACATAATTCTTTTCTTGCTTTCTTATTGCTTATCGATACAGAACCATGTCCCATTGAATATTCAATAGAAAATTCCTAAAATTCGTGTAGTATGGGATTTCTTTGTATTACTGGCTTCGGACTAGAAACAGAAGATCTGGTAAAGTGTGAGTCCGACGAACTGGGCTCTAATAATAATAATTCATATAAAGAGATTATTGTATTCTCACAACACAATTTAATTAGATGCGAAATAGAGAAATCCCTTCTCGTGGTTGTACAAAGGAAAAGGTTTTTTGTTCGAATCCTTTCATTACATAGAAATTATTAGTCTTAGAATCGAGTTGGACCGAAATGAAATGGAAATATTGAAATTTGAAATAAAGTAAACGGTGTTATGGAGGTTGGTTGTTCAAAAATAGACTCGATGCAATTGAAAAAAAAAAAAGATAAAAATCATTTTCTTTATTCCATAGTGATTCAAGGAGAGTTTTATTTGTGAATGAAGTTACATGACACAGTTCTTAATTATTATTACTTTACTCAACATACCCCCCCCCCCCTTATTTTTTTCTCTTTATAATATATATATTGTTATAATAATTTTTTTTTTTTTTTTTTAATCCTTTTTTCCCCCTTTCCCTTTCCCCTTTTTTTTTTCCCCCTCAAATTTAATTTTTTTTTTAAAAAAAAAAAAAACAAAAAAAATAATCCCCTCTTTTCCTCTGTTTTTTTCCCCCCCCTCCTTTTTAAATTTTTTTTAAAATTTTTTTTTTTTTTGTGTTTTTTAAAAAAAAAAAATAGGAAAAAAAAACTTAACCCATTTAGCTCTTTCATGCCTACTATAACTAGTTATTTCGGTTTTCTACTGGCGGCTTCAACTATAACCTCAGCTCTATTTATTGGTCTGAACAAGATACGACTTATTTGAACTCAATTGAATGAACAATTCCTAAACATAAAAAGGAATCTTTCTGCAAGATTCCACGTATTCTATAGTTCCTTCCCGCGTTAATTGCCAGTTTTTGGTGGTAATTGGAGGGAAAGAACTGGGACGTGTTTCCTACCACGGGGATGACCCCTCCTGAGACTTACGGTGATCTATCTATATGGTCTCAGCCCGGGTCCTTGTACGCTGAAGCTGTCAAGTCCGTACGAGGCGCTGTAAGCGTTTCAGGAGGGCGATTTCCTTTTCGTGTCGCCCTCTTCCTCGCGTTCCTTGTGTCTATCTTTTCTGAAAGGCGGGTCTTACTACTACTACTACTACTACTACTACTACTACGTAGTAGGGAGTCATCTTTGATCCTGATCGGCCGACCTTTCCGATCCCAAAACAAACATAGTTCGGCTCTCTTTTTTCGGTCATTCAGATAAAAAAAACCCCCCCCGGGGGAGGAGACCCCCCCCCTTTTCTTTCCCTTCCTTTTTTTGGGACCGCCCCCCCTTTTTTTTTTTTTCTTTACACGAGCCCCCCGGGGGGACGGGAACGCTACCTATGAAGTGGAATCCGTCTGTCTTGTCTTCCACCTCATAAGGGAGTTGCGTTCCGAGGGACTACAAATCTCTACGGAACTTGGACATACTTAAAACTGACCCAATTGAGACCGTGGCCACACCTTGATCAAACAGTGATGATGTGGTCAACCCTGGATACGTGGCTGCTAAGCAGGGGGAAGGACCACGCTAGTCGTCTTAGTGTGTGGTGTGTAGTGGGTGCGTCTTAGTGTATTATTACTACGAGAAATAAATGAGAAAATAGATGATTCTCGTTCTCGAAACTCAACTCTTTTTCTCTTTCAAACTAGGAGGATTGGCATTTGGCCAAGATGTGATCTATCTCTTTCCTTGGTTGGAGTGGAACTTTGGTTTTCTTTAGCGAGGCGCTGTAAGCGTTTCACTCGGCGGACAGTCGATTGATCAAAGCTAAATGCTTTAGGCATCTTTTGAGCATGTTCAGCTTCCAAAATTCCTGGAGTCCTACGACATTCTCACAGAAACAAAACATGGCTAGTAGATAACTATTGGTTATTGTTTTTAGCGATCAGTTCTTCCGCGGGCTTGGAAAGGTGTCTTTCTCAATTCCAAAAGTTGAGGAGCCTATGTAGAAGAAGCTGTAGAAGAGCACCACGGTTCAGGTCCCGACACATGGGGAAACATTCAGCTGCAAGGATCTGAGTTGATTGCGCCCCCCCCCCCGGGGCCCCCCCCCCCACCCCCCAGCCGGAGGGAACGCACCCAGGGCGGGGGGGCTGTCTTTGGAGCCGCCCTGCCTCCCCCTGGGGTTTGGTTGTTTGGGGGCGGGGGTGGGTCCGGAAAAGAAAAAAAACAATTGCTGTGAAACTTCAATCTTTGAGCAAGGTGGGTTGGTTCGGGTGGGGAAGGAAGAAGGAAATAGCTATAGAAATAGCTTTAGAAAAGCGTTAACTATCTGTAGAAAGACCCAGCTGCTAAACAATATAATCAAACATACCTAGTGGCTCCCTCCCTGCCCCTCGACCGCTTCGTTGCGTGTGATTCTAGCGTATGCTCAGCTCCTACCAAGCACTAAGCACAAAAGGAAAAAACAACCTGGATCAGCCCTATTCTAGGTCACCTCCTACCCTTTTCCTCTGCTCTGAGTTGCCAATGGATAGAAAGTTTTTGGGAATGTACTATTCAATTACCTACCCGTCTCAGAACTCACTACATCGAGGTCGAACTCGTGCTTTCGATCTCCTGCTGTGCGAAAAACATAAAAATGTTATATTTATATAAGGAAGCACAATATAGGAGCATCTAACGCGCATTGAGCAAGCAGTTCAGGTCACAGGCGTAGAGACCTCGTTCCATCGGGTTATCCTTAAGAGAAAGAGGTTACTAGACTAGAAAAAACTTAGATCTTCAAGCTGGGTCTAGAGAGATTGATTCCAAATCTGAAGAGAAAGAAGAAGCGATAACGAATAACAAGGCTTTTTTGGCTGAAGAAGGGAAGAGGGAAATAAAGAGCCTACACCCTAGGGTCGCAAAAACTGCTACCCTAGGTGCTACCCTACCCTGCGTCCCAACCCCTATGGTCGCAGAAACTGCTACCTCAGGTGCTACCCCACCTGCGACCTTACAGTTTCAGTTAGTTTAAACATATTTGAATTAATTCTAATTAAAATCTATCGACTTGTTAGGTCTTTCCAGTGCTTTAAAAGGGAATTATAAAGCTTGAACGAGGATCTACTAGCAATCAAAGGTGAGGGAACAAGACCTAAACTAATTAACTAATAATAAACTATTTTCATTTATTGAGTCCAATACCATGAATGATTTTATGCTTGTATGATTGTAATGTGCATATCACATGTCATCCAATATTCCTGTTATTACTGTTCATGCATATTTAATTCAGTTTATTTATAACATGATGATGATGATGATGCTAGGAATAGACATGTGAATGTTTATGTGTGGTTAGTGTACTTAATGCGAGTGGAGCATTAGGGGGAGGACGTGACACTATAATTCATCTTGGTCACCAGACACTAGCTCTATCTCTACTCAAGTCTTGTCCACTAACATCGTCGTATCGCCATTACCTTAGTAGAACTATTACGTCGTAGGGCATCAGGGGAGGTGGTCTCGGACCGTGTAGTCTCTGACTCTGTCGGGGGACCTTAGCTCTATCTCTATGGACATATTGAGGGATGCCGGGGTGAGGCCTTGGATACACTATTTGACATTAGGATTGGTTAGTTGCGAGCCCAGTTTGCAAGCCCTCACCAATAGGGGCTTACGTGTTGGTATGGGTAGGGCATAAGGGGAAGTGTGATGCGGTGCGGTCCTAAGCACTTTAGCTCTATCCCTATTCCATGGTGGGTGCATGTGGGAAGACAATAGTGTTTGATCCATTGGGCGGCTTCACACACTCGTGTATAGAGGTGCGATGGCCACCTATCTTTTCTATTGCACATTGCGAACTTATGAACCAGACCAAAAATATGAATTGAATGCATGCATATGTTTGTTGCATTATTTTGTTTGCTCACTGAGCCGTGATGTGTACTTACCATTTTCGAATTCGAATATTTTTAGTTGATGATGCAGGTACCACCATAGAAGATTATATGAATACTTCGATGTATGGACATGCGACAGCGATGAATGCAGAAGTTATGATGGAGTCGCATGATTCGTATGCGAGTGCAACTCATGCGTCTTCGATTAGATTTTTATTTGAATTATTAAGAAAATATAATTGATTATTTTATTTTACTTTATGTCTTAGTCTTTTGAAGATAATTGGATAATTTATTTATGTTATCATCTTTAGACTCTCAGTTCATTTAATATTAAAGATTTTCGCTATCGTGTATTTATTCTGATTTTAATTGTGGATGTGTATGGTTTAAGCAAATGGACACAGCCTATTCGAGATCCTGGTTGAACCGTTGGTTTATTAACTGTTCATCACACCATTTTGGTTGGTACAAAATTGAGGTGTGATAACTTGGTATCAGAGCTCTCGGGTCATGTCTATTAAACCGATATGTAAGACCCGTATTGAACTAACCGGTCTTACCACCTTGTACCAGGTCTACTTAACATGGTTGAGTCAAATTGACCAAGTGCGTGAAGGAAGTAGCGAGACCAGATATTAAATTGACCCAAAAATAGTAAAATAGGGGGTAGGGTCGCATACCCAGATAGGCAGGGTCGGACCCCCCTCATTAGGGAGTCAAACCCCTGAAAATTCGACCGAGGGTCGGACAATTTAGACCTGAGGGTCGACGGGATCTCCGACCCCCTCATCGACCCCCTCTTTGCCGACAGAAATCGTAAATAGGAAACTTTTCAAATTTCAAGGGGATTCTTTCCTAATCTCAATGAGACTTATTTTGGGAGTTTCTCCTCTATAAATAGGACGTCCCTAAGCCTCTTTCACTCCTTTTGAAACCCTAATTGAAAGTGAGAGAAAGAGAAGAGAAGGAGAAGAGAAGGAGAAGTTGGAGAAGAAGAATAAAGAGAAGAATTTAGAGAAACCTCTGAATCTCAGCAAACCTAAGGTATGGGTATGTTTCCATTAATGATTTAAGACCTTAGAATAGTTCATGAAGTGGGTATGACTTAGGAGAAACCCAAATCATCCATCCATGGGAGGATTTTAATGAAATCCATGGAGGAAATCATGGTAGGCAAAGTAAGGAAGAAACCTAGAGTTTTAAGCGATAGAACAAGCATAGAATGGTTGTGGAAGTAAGCCATAGGACCCAAACATGAAAGAATGGACTGTAGGATGAAATTCTCGACTCAAACCACGGGGGGTCGCACGTGGGGTCGATTGGGAATCGACCCTACCAGACCACAGGATCGACCCCCAGCATTCGGGAAGTCCAGGGATGCGGTGGTCGCACCCAGGGTCGATGGAACATCCGACCCTGGCATCGACCCTAACCCTAGGGGTCGCAGTAAACTACTACCCTACCTGTGACCTGTCCTGCGACCCTCGCTTAACAGCAAGCCTAAAATTGTCGGAATGAATTCTAATTAAAATCTATCGACTTGTTAGGTTTTTCTATTGATATAAAAGTGATTCTTAAAGCTTGAAAGAGGATCTGCACTCAAGTAAAGGTGAGGGAACAAGACCTATACTAATTGACTAATAATAAACTGTTTTTATTTTCTTAAGTCCAATGCCATGACTGATTCTATGCGTGTATTCTTGTAATGTGCATTCAACATGTCATCCAATATTCCTGCTATTAATGTTCATGCATATTTAATTATATTTTATTTATAACATGATGATGATGATGATGCTATGAATAGGCATGTGAATGTATGTGTGTGGTTAGTGTGCTTGATGCGAGTGGAGCATCAGGGGGAGGACGTGACATTGTGGTTCAACCTGGTCACTAGACTCTAGCTCTATCTCTACTCAAGTCTTGTCCACTAACATCGTCGTATCGTCATTACCTTAGCAGAACTATTACGTCGTAGGGTATCAGGGGAGGTGGTCTCGGACCGTGTAGTCTTCGACTCTGCTAGGGGGCCTTAGCTCTATCTCTATGGACGTATTGAGGGATGCTAGGGTGAGGCCTTGGGTACACTGTTTGACATTAGGATTGGTTAGTTGCGAGCCCAGTTTGTAAGCCCTCGCCAGCAGGGGCTTACGTGTTGGTATGGGTAGAGTATCAGGGGAAGTGTGATGCGATGTGGTCCTAAGAACTTTAGCTCTATCTCTATTCCATAGAGGGTGCATGTGGGACGACAATAAACGTTAACCTTTGAGCGGCTTCACACACTCGTGTATAGAGGTGAGACGGCCACCGAACCTTTCTATAGCACATTGTAAACTTATATACCAGACCATAGATATGAATTGAATGCATGCATATGTTTGTTGCATTGTTTTGTTTGCTCACTGAGCCGTGATGTATGCTCACGCTTTCGACGTCGAATATTTTTAGTTGATGATGTAGGTACCACTGTGGAAGATTATATGAATGCTTCTGTGTACGGACACGTTGCTGCGATGGAGGCTGAAGACATAGTGGAGGCACATGACTCCTCATGCGAGTGCAACTCATGCGTTTTCGATTAGATTTTTATTTGAACTATTAAGGAAATGTAATTTGATATTTTATTTACTTATGTCTCGGTTGATACAATATAATTTGATATTTTATTTATGATTATCACAGTTAGATTCCTCAGTTCATTTAATATTAAGACTTCCGCTATTGTGTATTTATTCTGATTATGGTTGTGGATGTGTATGGTTTAAGCAAATGGACACAGCCTATTAGAGATCCTGATTGAACCGTTGGTTTATTAGCAGTTCATCACACCATTCTAAATAGTGCGGAATTGGGGTGTGACACGATATACTTCCACAAAAATTCATGAACTGAGTTAGGATAAAAATTTAAAAGCTGTAATAAGAACACACTATAAGCACCTGTATTGTATAAGACAAAATTAAGAAAGAGAATAATGCACTATTAAAAGAAGAAACAAGTTTCATATACATCAAATAAAAAGCAACGTCTATACGTATCCAAATCAGAGTACAGTCCACAATCTGGACAGTTACTTTGTAGTACAAAGAAAAACAAAAGAAAAAAAAAATGTACATCATGGACCTGGAGGTGCTGGAGAAGTAGGTGCCTCACGATCCCGGTCATAGTCCTTAGCATACACTCTAGTCAACCAGGCTACCTGAGTCTGGGTCGTCTGGAAACTAGCTGTCAACTCGGCCATCCGCTGATCGGATGCACGTTGAGCATCTAGAAGTTCGCCTACTCTCCCATCAGTCGCACGCTGAGCATTTAAAAGCTTTCCTACTCTCAGATTAGTCACACGCTGAGCCTCTCTAATCTCATGCAATAACCCTATCATATCATCAGATGGTAGGTGTGAATGACTAGTGGTGTGTGAAGGAGCCCGAGATGGACCAGCTCCAATTGAATGTAGAGGTGATGGAGGAGGTATGGCGTCTATATCAATGAACATACGATCCTCATCCTCAGCATCTCCCCCAGGGACCCCTGCTGCTACTGCCGCCTCGGTGTCTGCCATCTCTACCCGGGTGCGAGGACGCACCAGAGCGTTCCTCTCATCATCATTGACCTGCGCATCCCGCATACCCATCATGCAGATGGCCTCCCAGTCAAGGTCAGAAGAGAAGGTATCCTCATGAATCCTCTCATCCAATAAATCAACGTGTAGTCATGTGAGCAGAGTAGTGATCAGACGTCCGTAGGGCAGGTTGCCTAGCTGACCAGGTAGCGTAGCACGGATCATAGTCCTGATGATGATATAAGGTAGGCAGACAGGCTGCCTAGTGCAAATGCAGTACAAAACATACTAGGTCAACTGAGAAATCCTATCATAGTGGCCACTCTGGGGGATCAGGTTGTGCTGAATGATCTTGCAGTACACCCGAGGCTCTGGCCGTAGGTTGATCGCTTTCATCTCCCAGCGATCACCTCTAAGGAGCTGACTATCAATCTCAGCACGCATCACCAAGGATAGGAACTGGGGTTCCTTAGGAGCACGGTACACCAAAGGGCCATCATTTGATATGCCCAGGAGATCAGCCAACTATTGATAGTTAAATGAAACTTCCACCCCTTTCACATAGCTGGTGATCCTAAGCTCCCTACCCCTCTCTGTATCATTGCGATCCCCCACCACCTAGTGGTTGCAATAGAACTGCTTTACCAAAGCAGGACAGGTACAAGCCTCATAGGTGATCACAGGAAGCCAGCCCATGTCACTGAAGGCACCCTCCACGTTAAACAAGGCTAGACTAGCCAAGTTTACACAACAACCCCCTTCTACTTTCTTACGCTTATAGCGAGCATACCGAGCTTCTGCCTCATTGGAACGGAAACGAATGGGATCATGAGTCCTAGGAACCTTAGTACGAGCCATACTATCTGCAAAGACATAGAAAAATAAACAAGATATTAGATATGGTAAAAAATTCAAAATTTCGGTATTATAAAGGCATGATTTGGCCAAAAACCTCACTTTTACCCAAACAACTGGGCAGAAGGACTTACATAGGTTCCAAACCATCCTGCAAAGCTCATACAGTTGGAAATTTAATCTAAGAAGATCGAATTTTAAGAAATTTCAATAAATTGGAAATCAAAAATTAGGTCAAAAATGAAAAATTTCAAGTTTTTCGATAACCAACCGATGAAACTCAAATATTTTTGAGGGCTTTCGTCCATTGGGTGACCAATAGCGAAAGCCCCCAATAAAAATTAAATTTTTATGGTTAGAAAATTTTTAATTCGAAGAAAACGATGTAAATGGATGAAAACCTAGTTTTGAAAACTTAAAAATGAGAAACAATAGAGAGCATACCTAAAGGGAAGGAGCGGAAGTCGCGAACGGAAGAAATGATCACCAAACACTAGGGGTCGATACTGTAGCAACTCAGGGGGAGCGAGTTGAGTTGGAAGAAAAGAGAAAGAATAGGAAATGAATCCAAAATCAGGTTTAAAAACCTAATTTTGGATCGTAGGGTTGCAAAATTCGACAAAATGTGTGACCCTACGACCGACCCTACCATCGACCCTAGGCTCTCGGTGATCTGACAAAAACCATGGGTCGGACCTAGGGTCGGACATATACCGACCCTACGATCGACCCTAGGCTCTCGGTGAGCTGACAGGGTTTCTAGGGTCGCATACCCTAGGATCGCATAAGGAGCGACCCTACCATCGACCCTACAATGGAAAATTCTGTATTTTCACTAAATGACTTGAGAAAATGGAAATTTATATTGATTAGTTGGAGTTTGACTGGGGAATAACTTATATTGATTGCCTCACATGTTCTATGATTGTTTTTCAGACACTACCACCACCAGAATAGGAAATGGCTAAGCGAAGAGTGACCAGACGAGGCCGTAATCTAATTCCACCACCACCACTTGTGGGGGAGGACAACCATGAAGTTCTTGAAGTACAAGAGAATCGGAATGCGACACCGCCAGTAGCTAATGGCCAGGCAAACCCTACAAACTTGCCAGCCCCACCTATAGATTTGGCTACAGTCATAATGAACCTGGCACAACAGTTGCAGCAAATACAACAGGTGCAAGCCAATATGCAAGCTGCTATAGGAATGGTTTTTCCAGCTGCACATACGACACCTATGCTAGCCGGACAAGCTAGCACAGTACCAGGGGGAAGCAACACGGTACCCCATGCACCTCAAACGCCAGTTATGCAAGCTCTAGTATAGAACCCTGAGGTAGCTCAAGGCAGTTACCAGTACCAACTACCTATGTATGGGGCTTATGCTTAGTATCAGTTAGACCACTCTCGACTGATCAAGCGTTTTTTGAAAATGAAGCCTAAAGAGTATAATGGTCAGCCAGCAGATCTTTTGTGGCCAGCACATTGGATCAATGAAATGGAAAGAAATTTCATGATGATGATGGTTAATGAGGAGGAGAAAGTACTGTCTGCAACATTCATGCTGAAAGGCGATGCACACCACTGGTGGAAGTCCACTCAGACTTATCTGTTAACTAAGCACGCCCAATTGACCTGGGCTATCTATAAAGAAGCATTCTTTGAGAAGTACTTCCCCAGAAGTTTCAGAGATGCTATGGAGAGAGAGTTCCTGATTTTATATCAGGGGCAAATGATTGTGGATGCATACCAACAGTGTTATGAAGAGTTGTTTTTCTTTGCACCCGCTAGCATGCAAGAGGAAAATACTAAGACCCGAAGGTTCGTCATGGGACTTAGGGGAAGCATTCGCGAGCATGTTCTGGGACTGGAGAAGAAAGTTTACAACGAAGTAGTACAGATTGCTCGAGTGATAGAGTCGAGCCAGAAAGAGAACTATTTTGCTCAAAATAGGGGTATAAAAAGGCCAAATGGAAATTCATACAACGGAGGGAATACAAGGACCTTCAAACCCTTTCGTACTCAAGGCTTTAATGCTGCAGCCAAGACTACTCCAGCAGCTCAATCGCAACAAAAGCAAAATAATGAAGGAGTAAAATGCTTTAACTGCAATCAAATAGGACATTATTCAAGGGAGTGTCCTAAGCCCAGAAAGCAGCTACAACAAGAAAAGGTTTATGCTGTTACATCTGAGGATGCTGCCGCATCGCCTGATGTGGTCACAGATATGATCTGAACCTTTCATTTTGTGTTACATTGTGTAAGCATGTAGACTAAATTAAAACAAATTACAGGTATCGTACCTATTAATGGCATACCCACTAGAGTACTCTTTGATTCTGGAGCTACTCATTCTTTTATATCTGTGTCATTTGGGAAGAAGCTAAATCTATCCCTCAGATCTTTAGACTACAAATTACTTGTACGATCACCTATGGGATTAGAAGTGGAATTAGAAAAAGGTTATGGACCATGCCCAATTCTTATCGGCAAGAAGATTTTGGATGCAACCTTGATTCAACTCAAGATGGCAGACTTTGACGTTATCTTGTGAATGGACTGGTTAGCTCGGCATTCTACAAACCTATTGTGTACAAAAAAGAAGCTGACATTTAAAGACAAGGAAGGAGTAGAGTTTAGTTTTGCGGGAACCAAACTTTCCCGTAAACGAAAACTCATCCTCTCTGCATTAAAGGCTAGAAAATGCCTCGAGAAAGGAGGAGTTGGGTATCTAGTATCAGTGGTCGACCTCACCAAGGAAGCACCACGAATGGAAGATATTGATGTTGTGCATGAATTTTCAGATGTGTTTCCTGAAGAACTACCAGGACTAGCACCCGATCGAGCGACAGAGTTCGTTATAGATCTGATACCCAGAGCCACACCAGTATCTAAAGCACCCTATCGAATGGCTCCTACTGAACTGAAGGAATTAAAGGTACAGTTACAGGAATTACTGGACAAGGATAATATCAGACCTAGCATATCACCATGGGGAGCGCCAGTATTGTTTGTGAAGAAAAAGGACGGTAGCGTTTGACTATGTATAGACTACCGAGAATTGAATAAGCTTACAATCAAGAATCGATACCCATTGCCTTGGATTGATGACTTGTTCGATCAGTTGCAAGGTGCCAAGGTATTCTCCAAGATTGATCTTCAGTCAGAATACCATCAGTTGAAGATTAAAGAAGGTGATATTCCAAAGACAGCATTCAAAACAAGATATGAACATTATGAATTTTTAGGTCATGTCTTTTGGATTAACTAATGCACCTGCAACTTTTATGGAACTCATGAATCGGGTATTCCATGATATGTTGGATACGTCAGTCATTGTGTTTATTGATGATATATTGGTATACTCCAAGGACAAGAAAACTCATGTCATGAATCTAAGAGCCGCTCTGCAGCGACCAAGGAAAGAGAAGCTTTACGCCAAATTTACAAAGTGTGAGTTTTAGCTAAATGAGGTCGATTTCTTTGGCCATGTTGTATCCGCTGAAGGAATTAAAGTGGATCCTAGCAATATTGAAGCCATTATGAAGTGGGAAGCACCTAAAAGTGTTGCAGAAATTAGAAGTTTCCTAGGTCCAGCTGGGTATTATCGATGATTCGTGAAAGACTAATTCCAGAATTATCGTATCTCTCACCAGTTTGACTAAGAAAGGAGAAAAGTTTGTTTGGACCGACAAATGTGAGAAAAGTTTCCAAACATTGAAGGCTAGATTGATATCTGCTCCCATCTTGACTATTCCTATTCCAGGACAACCATTTACCTTATACACTGATACGTTTGGATTGGGTTTAGGATGTGTACTTATGCAAAGAGAACAAGTAGTTGCGTATGCTTCAAGACA
The DNA here is from genome assembly GCA_028583415.1 of Protea cynaroides. NCBI lineage: Eukaryota > Viridiplantae > Streptophyta > Magnoliopsida > Proteales > Proteaceae > Protea > Protea cynaroides. Next base: position 50,652,223 of record CM053274.1, on the reverse strand, counting down.
ACTGAAAACATATGAGAAGAATTATCCTACTCATGACTTGGAATTAGCAGTAGAAGTACATGCTGTCAAGATATGGAGACATTATTTGAATGGAGAGAAATTTCAGATTAAATCAGATCATAAGAGTCTCACTTATCTTTTTAATCAGAAGGAGTTGAACATGAGACAAAGAAGATGGCTGGAATTATTGAAGTATTATGATTGCGATATCCAGTATCATCCAGGAAAGGCTAATGTAGTTGCTGATGCGCTAAGCAGAAAGACAATGATAAAATCTCAAGAAGGGGCTAACACGACTGCGGCAATGTGTGTTACAGGAAAAGTATTTAATTATGGTAATGAACAGTTCGTGATAGATGCACCGGGCGGATCAACCAACCAAGGATTTATTCATTGGTTTTCAAATATATTCGCAACATTGAAGATTGTACCTGATATAATTGATGAAGTGAAAGCCGCTCTTAAATCAGACCCTTATTTGAGAACGGTACAAGAAGACATCGAAAAAGGTAGGACTGTTCCTGAGTTCACCTTGGATGATGAAAAGGTACTGAAGTACAAAGGAAGAGTATTTGTTCCTAAAATGGAAAACTTGGACATTAGACACCGACTAATAAAGGAAGCTCACACCACTGCTTATTCGGTACATCCTGGAAGTACAAAGATGTATCATGATTTGATGAAATTATATTGGTGGAGAGGAATGAAAGCAGATGTAGCTAAATTTGTGTCTCAATGCCTAAATTGTCAGAGGGTAAAGGCTGAACAACAAAGACCTGCAGGACTGTTGTAGCCGCTACCAGAACCAGCATGGAAATGGGACTGCATCACTATGGACTTTGTCACCGGGTTACCATTGACTCCCCGAGTAGTTGACGCGGTCTGGGTGATTGTAGATCGTCTGACTAAGACAGCTCGCTTTATAGCTATACGACCACAGTATACCCTGGAGAGGTTAGCCAAGCTATATGTGGATAACATTGTCAGATTACATGGAGTACCTAAAAGCATTGTGTCCGATAGAGACCCATGATTTACTTCAAAGTTTTGAGAAGGATTATAGAAGGCTATAGATACAACGTTGAAGTTCAGTACTGCATTCCATCCTCAGACAGACGGACAGTCAGAGCGTACCATTCAGATCTTAGAAGACATGCTTCGAGCCTGTGTTATTGATTTTAAAGGCTCATGGGACGAGAAACTACCATTGCTCGAGTTCGCCTATAACAACAGCTATAAGGCTACTATACAGATGTCACCCTATGAAGCACTGTATGGTAGGAAGTGTCAAACTCCTCTATTTTGGAATGAAGTTGGAAAACGAAGCATTGTTGGACCAGAGTTTGTTGAAGAGACTTGTCGAGTAGTCGACATTATTAAGGAAAGAGTTAGAACAGCTTAGAATCGTCAGAAATAGTATGCAGAAACTCGACCTTGAGACCTTGAATTTGTCGTAGGTAATAAGGTATTCTTGAAAGCATCACCTATGCGGGGTTTAAAATGATTTGGACAGAAAGGGAAGCTAAGTCTGAGATATGTCGGGCCATATGAGATTCTAGCTAAACGTGGAAAAGTAGCTTATCAGTTAGCACTACCACCATCTATGTCAAGTGTGCATGATGTATTTCATATCTCATTATTGAAGAAGTACGTCAGAGATCCAACACATGCTTTGCCAACGGATCCACCAGATCTAACTGATGAGTTGACATTCGAAGTAGCACCAACTGAAATCACCAGTCAAAAGGTTCAACGTCTACACAACTGTGACATATACTATGTTAAGGTCACCTGGAGGAGCCAAGACATAGAAGAGATCACATGGGAAGAAGAGAATGCTATGCGAAAGCAATATCCTCACCTTTTCGACTCGGAAGGTATGTGCAAATTTCGAGGATGAAATTTCTAATAAGAGGGGGGAGTTATAAGACCCGTATCGAACTAACCGGTCTTACCACCTTGTACTAGGTCTACCTATCATGGTCGAGTCAAGTAGACCAAGTGCGTGAAGAAACCACAAGATCAGGTATGAAGTCTAACTCAAAAATAGTTAAATATGAGGGTAGGGTCGCATGCCTAAACAGGTGTGATCGACCCCATCTCAAAAGAGTCCAACCCATGACTTTTTAGTCGTGGGGTCGCATGACTAAAAAAAACGTAGGGACGACGGATTCTGCGACCTTACATGCGACCCTACGAAAACAGCGAAAATTAAGAAACCTTCCTAATTCGAAGGAGGTCTTTCCTAAACTCATTGGGACTTATTATGGAGGGTTTTCCTCTATTAATAGGACGTCCCTTAGCCTCTTTCACTCCTTTAGAACCCTAATTGCAAGTGAGAGAAAGAGAAGAGAAGGAAGAGAAGGAAACTTGAAGAAGAAGACTAAGGAAGAAGAAGTTCAGAGAAACCTCTGAATCTCAACAAATCCAAGGTATGAACCTAAATCCATTCATGAATTGGGAGCCTAAAATAGTTTATGAAGAACATAGGATTAGGAGAAACCCAAATCATCTATCCATGGATAAATTCCAAGAGATTCCATAGAAGAGATCGTTATGGACAATGAATGGTGTGAACTTGTAGTTATGAGTCATAGAATAATCATAGGATGGACCATGATAGTAAGCCAAGGGATTCAAACATGAAGGAATGGACTTTAGAATGAAAGGTCGACACAGAACACGTGTGGTCGCACGTAGGGTCGAATGATATCCGACCTTACGAGACCACATGATCGACCACATGCCCTCGGGAAGTCCCAGGGAGGGTGTGGTCGCACGTAGGGTCGAATGGTTTCTGACCCCACCTGCGACCCTACACCTTAGGGTCGCAGAAACTGCTACCCAAACCTACCCTGCGACCCTACCCCTGTGGTCGCAGAAACTGCTACCTCAGGTGCTACCCCACCTGCGACCTTACAGTTTCAGTTAGTTTTAACATAGTTAGTTTTAACATATTAGACTTAGTTTTAATTAAAATCTATCGACTTGTTAGGTCTTTTTTGTGGTTTAAAAAGAAATTATAAAGCTTGAACGAGGATCTACTAGCAATCAAAGGTGAGGGAACAAGACCTAAACTAATTGGCTAATAATAAACTGTTTTCGTTTATTGAGTCCAATACCATGAATGATTCTATGCTTGTATGATTGTAATGTGCATATCACATGTCATCCAATATTCCTGTTATTACTGTTCATGCATATTTAATTTAGTTTATTTATAACATGATGATGATGATGATGCTAGGAATAGGCATGTGAATGTTTGTGTGTGGTTAGTATACTTGATGCTAGTGGGGCATCAGGGGGAGGACATGACATTGTGGTTCATCCTGGTCACCAGACTCTAGCTCTATCTCTACTCAAGTCTTGTCCACTAACATCGTTGTATCGCCATTACCTTAGCAGAACTATTACGTCGTAGGGCATCAGGGGAGGTGGTCTCGGACCGTGTAGTCTCTGACTCTGCCGGGGGGCGTTAGCTCTATCTCTATGGACGTATTGAGGGACGCTGGGGTGAGGCCTTGGATACACTGTTTGACATTAGGATTGGTTAGTTGCGAGCCCAGTTTGCAAGCCCTTGCCAATAGGGGCTTACGTGTTGGTATGGGTAGGGCATTAGGGGAAGTGTGATGCGGTGTGGTCCTAAGCACTTTAGCTCTATCCCTATTCCATGGTGGGTGCATGTAGGACGGCAATGGTGTTTGATCCATTGGGCGGCTTCACACACTCGTGTATAGAGGTGCAACGACCACCTATCCTTTCTATTGCACATTGCAAACTTATGAACCAGACCAAAGATATGAATTGAATGCATGCATATGTTTGTTGCATTGTTTTGTTTGCTCACTGAGCCATGATGTGTGCTCACCCTTTTCGACGTTGAATATTTTTAGTTGATGGTGCAGGTACCACCATAGAAGATTATATGAATACTCCGATGTATGGACATACGACAGTGATGGATGCAGAAGTTATGATGGAGTCGCATGATTCATCATGCGAGTGCAACTCATGCATCTTCGATTAGATTTTATTTGAATTATTAAGGAAATGTAATTGATTATTTTATTTTATTTTATGTGTTAGTATTTTGAAGATAATTGAATAATTTATTTATGTTATCATCTTTAGATTCTTAGTTCATTTAATATTAAAGACTTCCACTATCGTGTATTTATTATGATTTTAGTTGTGGATGTGTATGGTTTAAGCAAACGGACACAACCTATTCGAGATCCTAATTGAACCATTGGTTTATTGACAGTTCATCACACCATTCTGGTTGGTACAGAATTGGGGTGTGACAATACTTTTTTAACAAACAAGCCGGGTCATCAGAGATTTTGGGCCATAAGAGGTCTAAGATCCCCAACTGGTGGCATGGCTTCTTCTTCCTTGGTCATAAGGATCGTAGGGATTTGCACTTGGGGAATGTGTAGGCCTTTTTAGAAGTCAAAAGCATGAACCTTAAGCCGAACCTATCTCCCAACAACTCAAGGAGCTTAGAGATGATTCTCAATGAGAGGGTAGTGGATGACTACAACCTCCTATTCCCTTTCTTCAACGTGCCAGGTGACTTCAAAAAGGGTAATGATGTTTATGAAGATGTGGCTGGTGGCGGTAAAGTCCGCAAAGCCGCCAAAGTCGGAGGACGAGCTAAGACTAATGATCCAACCAACCTCGGTAAGGTTTAGACTTACTATGCTTCTCTTCTTGTAACTTTAGATTTGTCTGCTTATCTTACAACTTGTGTTCGACTTTGCAGTAGGGAAACCTAGATTTGCACTCAAGAAATTCGAGTAGAAAGGTGAACACTTGGTGGCCACTGAGGACTCTCCTGCTGGAGGGTAAAGGCATAAGGTCAACATCTTCTTGAAATCCACTGGTAGTTTGGCCACTCGGTCAGATGACAAGAGGCCCGAGCCGCAGGGACGATCGAGAACAAGTCAGAAGGCACTCGTCACTCTGAGGCCTCCCAACAAATTGTCAGTCACTTCTTTCACTGAGGATCCTCAGTTTGCTTCGATTAATTTTCCTCTGAGTTCACAACCAAGGTCGACTTCCACCTCTTCTTCTCTAGGCGCCGACGTCATCACTTCTACTTCTCCAAAGGCTATCAGGTTGACTACCTTGGTTGTTGCCTCTTCTGCCCTCTCTGTCGCTCCTCTGGCTGTTCTGAACTCGACCATCCTAGTCATGATGACTTTTGGTCCATCTTCGTCGCTGGGATTCCTCCTACAACGGTGGTCGACGAGGAACCAATCATTGTTATCCGAGATGCTCGACCCCACGGCTAGCCCTATTGGCTGAAATGGAATATACTTGACATCGAGAGTGGGTTGGTGAACCCTCGAGTAGCCCACCAATTACTTGAAGGTATCTATCTGCCACGAGATGCCAGCTACTTGGATGGTAAAGATGACGAGGCACTCATGGATCAAATCATCTCTGGCCTCCTGAATGTAGGTATTGGTTTATTCATGTAGTGTTTTCTTTCATCAAGGGACCTAGGATGAGGTTTGGGTTTGTAAGTACCAAGTCCAACCCGGTCCTATTGCAACCCTAGTTGTACTTGTAGCATCCCCTTCCCAGGTGAGAGAAACGAATCATTGGTCAACACATACACTACATAACATATGAACCTACATAATTTTTTTTATACATACATATATTATCCATTCATTCCAAACCAATCCATTAACATTAACATAGCAGCAGAAACATAGATAGATAATATTTACATATCTGGTGGCCCTCAAAATTACATCCCAATGTTAACTTTAATTACAATAAATACATCAAAAAGTGTGGCTAAACACCAAAAACCTGCAACCACACAGAACACAAAGAAATCAGCAACTATATACTAGTTGCATATCAAAATACTGTCCATAAATTACATAATAAGTGCCAAGGGGTCTAGTGCCCAGCTTGGTCTTCTGCACAGGTAATATCCACCTGATCCTCTACATCAACATCTATAAATCATGGAATCAACTGGGGTGAGCCAAAGCTCAGTGAATAGTTAACAACTTGGTAGGAATACATGCAATAAACATCATAATAAACATGTCATGAAACTGAGAAACTGTCTTTGTTATGTAAATCTGTATAAAAGTTATTTTCTTGCTAGTATTTCACAGTCTTGTTCTTTATCTTGTTAACGTAACGTGATAATATTTTCTCGCATAAATACATCCTTGTTTTACTATAGTTTCATGATGCTTGACTACTTATTTCTATGCTTGTAGTTCACTTTCTATTCACATGTCTCACTGACTTACTTAGTTATGTTGTTTTGCATTCATTTGTTCTTACTTGACTTAACTACATGCTATTAACTAGGGCTCATTGGATGTATCCACTTCTTGCTTCATTATAGATTTATCGCTTAATACTTGATTTGGACTCAATGGCTGCATCCATTTCTTGTCCTTTATCTATCTTGCTTAGGCTTAACAAATGCTTCCATTTCTTGTCACTTGCTTCCATGTTTTAAACTCAATGGATGCTTCTGTTTCTTGTCTCTTGCTTGACTCAACGGATGCTTCCCTTTCTTGTTACTTGCTTGATTTAATGGATGCTTCTGTTTCTTGTCGCTTGCTTGCTCAGTTTAAACTCAATGGATGGTTCCATTTCTTGTCATTTTTTTTTTGCTAAAAGTTAATTTGTATGAGAAAAAAAAGAAAAGTACATAAGCCCCTACAAGGGTGTAATACCTCCACCTTCGGCAATGCCATTAACAAAGGCCACCCGTGGGATAATTAAGAGAATCTAAAGTGTGGTCTGCGAGATGCATCCTACACTACCTCACGAGCAACAAAATTTGGACAAGTAGTCCAACAATAAGATTGTCCGTCATAAGCAGCTCTCCTAGCTAACTTATTAGCCACAGAGTTAACTTCCCTGAAGCAATGCGTGATCCTGAGCTGACATTAAACTAGTCAAGCAGCTAAACCCCTCCACTCCTAGAGAAATTCCCAAGGCATATTTCCTATTGTCAAGCCCCAAACAGTTGTTGAAGAATCTGCTTCGAGCCGTACTTTCCTGTAACCTTGGCTATAAGCAGCAATAAGGCCTCTAAAGGCACTACAAATTTTAGCTGAAAAACATGTGCCAATCTCCACATAATCCACATATGCAAACAACACCAGACCTAAATCAGACCGTATAACACCTCCTGCACATGATTCGCCTGGATTTCCCTAACTACAACCATTCCTGTTGATCTTACACCATCCCTACAGAAAAGCTGTCCATCGTAACTCAATTATTCTTCTTTTAACTCCTTGTATTGTCATCAGCCCCGAGACTCTTGCAATCCTCAAGTCCTCCGTAGATTTAATCAAAGTAGGACATCTAACAAAGATATCTCTATAGCCACTTTAGATTTTTTCCCACACCATTTTTTGAGCCGGTTTTGAACCATCATGGACAGCTTGGTTCCTTGCATACCATATTGTGTGAATGGATACAAATAAGCAGCCAAGCCAAATATAACGAAGACCTAAAACTCATGCTTTGTGTGTCCACCATACCTGCAAGTCAGCTATTGTGCTCCATAATGGGATTTGGGTACCAAATAGCTGACCAACCTCTTCCCAAATAGATAATGAAAAATGAAATGAGTAGAATAAGTGGTTCATCGGTTCCTCTTGTTGGTAACATAGCACACATCTGGACGCCAAAGGTATTCCTTTCTTCCTTACCACCTCGTCAGTTGGGATCTTTTGCCAATACCATCAACAAGCAAAACACAACAACCCTGGGTGCATGTTCATGTGCTACACAACTGCTGCTCATGTTTGTCGAGTACCCTTCTTGTGCAAAGCTTCCGAAGCCAATTTTACAGTGAACCGGCCAGATGGATCACATATCCAAAGACGCCTATCAGTTCTTGATGGGTCAAGCTTAATTTTTGCTGCCATTTGTAGCAAATATTGTAAACCAACCGATTGGATCACCGACCACCTCCAGCTACCATTATAGATAAATCTAGATAGGCGACAATCCAGACCCTTTATTGTTTCTTCACATATCCCAAGCTGCTCCTTCAATGGAACCTCACCAATCCAAATATCATTCTAGATATTAATGGATGCACCATTACCTATCAGCCACCGTGAATGCTTGGACGTCTAGTTCCATAAGTACTTCACACTCATCCACACTGTTGAGGTACAAAGAGGTCTTCTAATATACCCATCCATCCTTGATAAATAATGAGCTCTCATGAAATCAGCATACATTGATTTATCATTATGGATTTTCCAAGCAACCTTACTTAACAACGAATCATTGAGAGCACCGAGCCTTCTAATACCAATGCCACCTTCACTTTTTGGAGTACACATTATCTCCCATTTAACCACCACAGATTTTTTTTAGGGTCCCCAGTCCACACAAAGTTCTTCATCCACCCTTCTAGAGTTTTGATAATTCCTTGAGGCCATTTATAAACTCCAAAAGAGTGTGTTAAAGTGCTACCAAGAACTGAACGTACTAGTTCTACACGCCTAGCCAACGGAAGTAGGCTTCCATTCCATGTAGATAGCTTCTCCCAAAATCTGTCCACCAAAGGAGTTAAGTATTCCTTGCGTATCCTCCCTTTAAATAGAGAAACTCCCAAATAGGTTGTAGGGAATTTTCCTTCCGAATAATTTAAGCAATCGAACATTTTCCTTTTTCTTCTCCCAGAGACATTAGAAGAGAAGAACATTTTACTTTTTGGAGGAATAATTATCTGCCCACCATATGCATTATAAACATTTAATAGATCCCTCAACTATCTAAAAGACTAGTGACTTGCTTTTATGAATAGGAAAATATCATTAGCGAACATGAGATGGGTTGGAGAAACATACCCTCTTATAGAGAACATCGATTTTATTCTTCCTATATCTGATTCTAAAACTCACGATACAATACTTCTTCTGCAAGAACAAATAGTAACTGAGACAGAGGATCACCTTGACGAAGACCTTTCTCCACTCCAAAGAACCCCACAAGACCACCATTTACCATAATTGACAACTTAGCACAACTAAGAAGAGAAGAGACCCTCTCCACAAATACATCAAATAAACCAAACTTCTTCAAAGTGTCAAATAGATACTGCCACTCCAAAGAATCATAAGCTTTTTGGACATCTAACTTCAGAACAACACATCCTTTTTTTGTTCTGTGGTGCATAAGATTCACAAGCTCAGAAGCTAGCCCAATATTATCATGAATAACTCGCCCTTTACAAAAGCTCCTTGAGCTGGGGATATAAGTTTTTCCACAAATAATCCCAACCTAGAAGCCAATATTTTTGGGACAATCTTATACACAAGATTGCCTACACACATAGGTATAAACTCTAATAGTTCCACTACTGTCACACCCCAATTATGAGTAAGCCAGAAGTGTGATGAATCATCATAAGAACCAACGGTTCAAGCTAGGATCACATAGAACTGTGCCAACTATTCAACCAATACACACTCCACATATAATCAGAGAGAATAAAATAAATAGCATAAGCCTTTATTAATAGTGAACCGAGCGTCTAATATGATAACTAAATATAAATCCAGTTATTCTCAAAACATAATAAAATATCTATTACAAGTTCCATAGCCAAATAGGAAGTTAAATTTAAGAATAAAGACACTGGAAGCACTCGTACGAAGCATCATGCTCGTCCTCCACAACTTGTACGTCCTTAACAGCCACGTGTTTGTACGATGACACATTCATGTAATCCTCTATTGTGGTACCTACATCATCAACTAAAAATATTCGACGTCAAGGGGTGAGCACACAACATAGCTCAGTGAGTAAACAAAATAATGTACAAACATATGCATGCATTCAGTTCATATTTTTGGTCTGGTATAAGTTTACAATGTGTTATGGTAAGGATAGATGGCCACCACACCTCCATCATGCACAAGAGTATGAGCAAGCCCAACGGATCACATACCGCTGTCGCCCCACATCATTCACTACGAAATAGAGATAGAGCTAGAGTTCTCGGATCACACACGGCTAGAACCCCCTTAATACCCTACCCTTACCAGTACGTATGCCCTTATTGGCAAGAGCTTACAAACTAAGTTTGTGTCTAACCAATCCTAGATGTCATCTAAATGTATCCAATGCCTTACCCCAGCATCCCTCAATATGCCCATAGAGTTAGAGCTAGAGTCTAGCGGTCAGGCCAAAGACCACAATACCTCGTCCTCCCCCTGATGCCCTATGACATACTAGTTATGCTAAGGTAACAACAATACAATGATGTCAACGTGAAGAATAGATCAGAGATAGAGCTAATATAAGGCTCGCACTCTAAAAATCCATTATAACCAATGATTCGTGTTGTGATAGGCTTTCCAATCATAAATGGACTAGAAGATGAAGCCAAGTAATGAACCACAGACTCTAGGTATGAGAAGCGACCATTTAAATTAAGTTTTTCTCATACTGGTTTGACATACTGGTTGCACTCTATGTGAGACCGGTATGTCTAGTCAGTATGAGTGCGCGAGTGTGGATGGACTCCAATGGGTCCCACACTCTAAATCTGAGTTTAGAAAATTTTTTAGATGTAGGGGACCTTCCTAGAATGGTCTCCCACTTTATATATACATCATTTCTTCTCCTTCAATCCTTTCCAAACACTCTCAAACCTTAGAGCTGTCTAGAAGAGATCTAAGAAGGAGTAGAGAGGAAGGATGTTGTTCAAAAAGGGATTTTTCATTGAGAGGAGAGCACCGCCATTCAACAAACACATGTAAGTGCTCTACCTCTATAGTAATGTTTGGTTTATGGATCAAAGCTGTGAAATGGTGTATTGATCCAAAACCTAGATCTATAGAACTGTAGTTCCCTTTGAGTTTCATTCTAAAAATAATGGAAACATCATTCTACTAGGATAAGTGACAAATAATGTAAACTTAAGTGACTATACAGATATCGTGACCTTAGAATGGTTTAGGAGGAACCCTGAAACCAAGTGGAGGACTAAAGGGAGAGGGAGGTCTGAGAATGGACTTTCAGACCCATACCACCGGACATACTAGCTGGACAAATAGGTCCTGTGATATGCTATACCGCAGGGTATACTGGCTGGACTCAAGTCCTACGATATGCCCCTATGGTATATACCATAGGGCATATTGGTTAGACAATAAATCTTGCGGTATGGTCCTGCGGTATATATGGTAGGTACATACCGGCTGGACTATAGTTAGACCTGGGAGTGAGATCGGTATACCTTTTCAGAGCTGGTTTGTTGGCCAGACTTGGGTCTGACCAACTGGAACCTTGTAAACCTAATTTTAACTAATGAATAATGTCACGTAGGACTTATGGACGGCATGAGTAGACTTTGTGATGCAGAGCGGACTTATGACCATACATCAGGTAAGGGATAAGACCACAAACTCTAATTACTTACTAAACAGTAAACCATTGTAATTGTATCTATATTTGTATCTGTTCCTTGTTACTTGTACATTTCATATGTCATCTCTGTTATTTATTTCATTATCTATTCATGCATATTCGTATGCTAGGAATGTGATTGTTTAGACATGTGAATATTTTCGTTAGTGTGTGGAATGTGAAGGGGAGTGTAGCCCTGAATATATCCTTACACTTATACTTTTTCGTATCGTCATCTACCTTAGCATGCTTGGTACAAGTAAGGTATCAGGAGGAGGATGTGGGATTGTGACTCCGCCTGCCCATTAGACTCAAGCCCTATCTTTATGTCGTAGGGAGCTATGCTAGGATAGGGTCATAGATATTGTGATGACATATAGGCTCGGTTAGAAATGGAACTTACTTGCAAGCCCTTGCCAATAGGGGTTTAGGTTGGTGCAGTGTAGGGTATCAGGAGGAGGACATGAGATTGTGGCTCTGCCTACTTACCAGACTCTACCTCTATCTCTATACCAAAGTTAGTGCTGTGGGTCGTTAGCAGTAGTGTGGTAGGTGTCTGACTGTTGGGCGTTGTCACACTCTCGTGCATGGAGGTGTGATGATCACCAAATCTTACCATAACACTTTACAAGTTATACCTGATCCAAATGTAATGTTATCTCATGTATTCTGTATGTTGCATGGTCTTGTGCTTTACTGAGCTAAGTTGTGAGCTCATCCGAATATATATATATATATATATATATATATATATATATATATATATATATATATATATATATATATATATATATATATATATATATATATATATTCTCTTTTCATATGTTGATGCAGGTTACACTGTTGAGGACTTTATGGTTGCTCCAGTGTACGGGACGGTGGCTGCTATAAATACATTGATGGTAGAGGATGAGCATGATGCCTCATGCAAGTGCTCTTACTGCATGTTCCTTTAGGGTTTTGTTTATTCTTTTTTAGTTGGATATAACTGATGTAATAAGTTATTATTTATGTTTTGGGATTTGAGAATAACTGGATGATTATTTATTTATAACTAGAACTTAGTTCATTTATTATTAAATTCTACTGCTATTTATATCTCTCTGATTATGGTTAGTTTGCTTTGAATGATTTGTTGACACGGTCTTTTGAGGTCCTGGTATGAGCCGTGGTTTGGGGACGATTTACTCACACTTCTGATTCAGTCAGAGTTAGAGTGTGACAACTTGGTATCAGAGCTCTTAGGCTCTATCCAGCTAACCATTTTGCATCTAACTAAGTCCAGTGAACTAAGATAGAAAATTAAAAACTTTAATAAAAATACACCATAAGCTTGTTTGATGCCTGAAGAAAAGATGCATAACATATTATCTAATTGAAAGAGGAAATTATAGACACATATGTTTAGGGAAAAGACCATATAAGCCTGTGATAACATGAACATAAAGAAAAAAAATATAATGTATATGACAGGGTACAGTCCACAAACCGGACAATTACCCTATTAACAAAAATAAACTGTATATATGTAAGTGAATGACACAAGGTTTGGCTATGGTAGAGTCAGGGGCCTAGGTGAAATCGGATTACGGATATCATAGTCCCGCTCGTGAGCCTCTCTGAGCCAGTGTACCTGGTCTTGAGTGACCCATAGGCTGTCAGCTAGACGCTCCATATGACTGCTTATCTCATGCTGAGCATCTCAAATCTCCATGAACATACCCATCACTATATCTAGAGGAGGCTGAGATGGTCCTGCAATCCGTATGGGCTGGGGTACAGGTGTAAGGATGTCCTCCATGTGTACATCCTCACCACCCTCTACCTCTGCTGCTATTGCTGCTGCTGCAGCTGCAGCCTAATTCCTAGGAGGGAGGGGATGAGCTTGTAACTCATCGTTACTAAGTTTTAGTCCTCCATCTGCATCTTATAGATAGCCTCTACATCTATATTTGAGGTCATGGTGTCCTCATAAGCTGGCTCGTGGCACTTATCCACCCCTAGGCGTCACAGTAAAGCTGTGATCAGCCTACCATAGGGAAGATTACCAGATACATTGGGTCTTGCAGCACGGGCTGTGGTTCAGATGATCAAGTAAGGCAGGCAGACTCGGTGCCTGGTGGTAACACAGAAGGTGATGTATTGAGTCAACTGAGACACCTCACCATAATGACCGCTCTGTGGGACAATGTCATGCTATATGATACAACAGTACAAGCGAGGTAATGGATGAAGGTTCACTGCCAGCATTGTAAGACCCATATCAAACTAACCGGTCTTACCACCTTGTACCAGGTCTACCTATCATGGTCGAGCCACATGGACTAAGTGCATGAAGGAAATTACAAGACCAGGTATGAAATTGACCCAAAATCAGTAAATTTGAGGGTATCGCATGCCTAAACAGGTAGGGTCGACCCTATGCTCAACAGAGTCCAACCCATGACTTTTCAGTACTAGGGTCGGATGACTTGAGACCCTAGGGTCGACGGATCCTATGACCCTAGCATCGACCCTAGGATGAAAGACTGAAACCGTAATTAGGAAACTTTCCTAATTTCAATGGGATGCTTTCCTAATCTCGATGAGACTTATTTTGAGAGGTTTTTCTCTATAAATAGGACATCCCTTAGCCTCCTTTACTCCTTTTGAAACCCTAATTGAAAGTAAGAGAAAGAGAAGAGAAGGAGAAGAGAAGGAGAATTGGAGAAGAAGACTAAGGAAAAGAAATTCAAAGAAATCTCTGAATCTCAGCAACCTTAAGGTATGAATATATTCTCCATGAATTATGTAAGATCCTAGAATAGTTTATGAAGAGGGTAGGATCTAGGAGAAACCCAAATCATCTATCCATGGATAAATTCCAATGGAATCCAAGGAGGGAATCATTGTAAACAAGGTAAAGTGTGTAACTTGGAATTTTGAGCCATAGAACAATCATAGAATGGACTATAAAAGTAAGCCAAAGGATCCAAACATGGAAGCATGGACTGTAGGATGAAAGGTCGACTCAAACTACGTGTGGTAGCACGTAGGGTCAATTGGTAACCGACCCTACCAGACCATAGGATCGACCCCATGCTCTCGGGAAGTCTAGGGAGGCTGTGGTTGTACCTAAGGTCGATGGATAACCGACTCTATGATCTACCCTACACCCTGGGGTCTTAGAAAATGGCTACCCTACCTGCGACCCAACTTGCGACCCTAGCTATACAACAAGCTTAAAATTGTTGGAATTAATTCAAATTAAAATCTATCGACTTGCTAGGTTCTCCTAGTGATATAAAAGTGGTTCTTAAAGCTTGAAAGAGGATCTACACTCAATCAAAGGTGAGGGAACAAGACCTAAACTAATTGGCTAATAATAAATTATTTTCGTTTATTGAGTCCAATACCATGTATGATTCTATGCTTGTATGATTGTAATGTACATATCACATGTCATCTACTATTCCTGTTATTACTGTTCATGCATATTTAATTCAGTTTATTTACAACATGATGATGATGATGATGCTAGGAATAAGCATGTGAATGTTTGTGTATGGTTAGTGTACTTGATGCGAGTGGGGCATCAGAGGACGTATGATGTGGTGCGGTCCTAAGCACTTTAGCTCTATCTCTACTCAAGTCTTGTCCACTGACATCGTCGTATCGTCATTACCTTAGCAGAACTATTACGTCGTAGGGCATCAGGGGAGGTGGTCTCGGATCGTGTAGTCTCTGACTCTGTCGGGGGGCCTTAGCTCTATCTCTATGGACGTATTGAGGGATGCTGGGGTGAGGCCTTGGATACACTGTTTGACATTAAGATTGGTTAGTTGCGAGCCTAGTTTGCAAGCCCTCGCCAACAGGGGCTTACGTGTTGGTATGGGTAGAGCATCAGGGGAAGTGTGATGCGGTGTGGTCCTAAGCACTTTAGCTCTATCTCTATTCCATGGTGGGGTGGATGTGGACGACAATGGTGTTTGATCTGTTGGGTGGGCTTACACACCCTGTGTATAGAGGCGAGGCGGCCACCAAACCTTTCTATAGCACATTGCAAGCTTATGAACCACACCAAAGATATGAATTGAATGCATGCATATGTTTGTTGCATTGTTTTGTTTGCTCACTGAGCCATGATGTGTGCTCACCCTTTTTGAATTCGAATATTTTAATTGATGATGCAGGTATGACCATGGAAGATTATATGAGTGCTCCGACATTTGGGCATGTTGCGGCGATGGACGCAGAAGATATAATGGAGACGCATGATTCGTCATGCGAATGCAACTCATGCGTTTTCGATTAGATTTTATTTGGATTATTGAGTAAATGGTGTGACAACTTGGTATCAGAGCCCTCAGGCCCTGTCTATTCAACTGGTATACCTCCAAAAAAGTTCGTGAACTGAGTTAGGATAAATTTAAAAGCTTTAATAAAAACACACCGTAAGCACCTGTATTGTTTGAGACAAAATTAAGAAAGAGAATAATGCACATATAAAGGGAGAAACAAGTTTTATATACATCAAAGTAAAAGTAAGTTTATATACATATCCAAAGCAGAGTACAGTCCACAACCTGGACAGTTACTCTGTAACACAAAAGAAGAATAAAAGAAAAATACATCATGGAGCTGGAGGTGATGGAGGAGGCGGTGCCTCGCGATCTCTGTCATAGTCCTCAGCATAGACTCTAGTCAACCAGGCAACCTGAGTCTGGGTCGTCTGGAGACTAGCCGTCAATGCAGCCATCCGCTGATCAGACGCATGTTGAGCATTTAGAAGATCTCCCATTCTCAAATCCATCGTGCACTGAGCCTCCATGATTTCACGAAGTAATCCCATCATATCATCAGATGGTGGGCGTGAAGGACCAGCCATGCGTGAAGGAGTCTGAGATGGACCAGCTCCAGTAGAATATAGAGGTGATGGAGGAGGTATGGAGTCCACATCCATATACATACGATCCTCATCCTCAGCATCTCCCCCATGAACCCCTGCTCCAGCGGCTGTTGCTACTGCTGCCTCAACGTCTGCCACCTCTACCCGAGTACGAGGATGCACCAGAGCGTTCCTCTCCTCATCACTGACCTGAGCATCCCGCATGCCCATCCTACAGATGGCCTCCCAGTCCAAAACCGATGAGAAGGTCTTCTCCTGAATCCTCTCATCCACTAAATCAACACCTAGGCGGGTAAGCAGTGAAGTGATTAGGCGTCCATAGGGCAGGTTGCCTATCTGACCAGGCAGCGTAGCACAGATCATCGTCCTCATAATAATATAAGGGAGGCAGACAGGCTGTCTAGTGCAGATACAGTAAAGTAAGTACTGGGTCAACTGGGAGATCCTCTTGTAATGTCCACTCTGGGGCATCAGGTTATGCTGGATGATCTTACAGTACACCCGAGGCTCTAGACGTAGGTTGATCGCTTTCATCGCCCAGCGATCCTCTCTGATAAGCTGACGGTCTATCTCAGCCTGCATCTCCAAGGAAAACAACTGGGGCTCTCTGGGAGCACAGTACACTAAAGGGCCATCATGTGATATGCCCAAAAGGTCCGCTAACTGCTGGCAGTCAAAGAAAACCTCTACTCCTTTGACGTAGCTCGTGATCCTGAGCTCCCTACCCCTCTCAGTGTCATTGTGATCTCCCACCACCTGGAGATTACAATAGAACTGTCTCACCAGATCCGGACGGGTACAGGCGTCGTAGGTAATCACGGGAAGCTAGCCCATGTCACCAAATGCCCTCTCCACGTCGAACAAGGCTAGACTAGCCAAGTCCACACGACGACCTCCCTCTACCTTTTTACGAGCATAATGAGCATACTGAGCTTTGGCCTCGTTGGAGTGAAGCGGACTGGGTCACGAGACCTAGGAACCTTGGTACGAACCATGTTATCTACCAAAACAAAGGAAAACGCATAATAGATCAGTAATGGTGAAAAACCTAAAAAATTCGGCATTATAACGGCATAAATTGGTCAAAAGCCTTACTTTTTACCCATACACTTGGGCAGGAGGACTTACATAGGTTCTAAACTATCCTGCAAGGCTCATACAGTTGGAAATTTAAATTTAAGAGATCGAATTTGAAGAAATTTCAGTAAATTCAAAAATATCGAAAATTAGGGCAAAAATGGAAAATTTCAAGTTTCTCGACAACCAACTGATGAAACTCAAATATTTTTGAGGGCTTTCATCCATTGGGTGACCAATAGAAAAAGCCCCCAATAAAAAATCAAATTTTTACGGTTAGAAAATTTTAATTTGAAGAAAACGATATAATTGGGCAAAACCCTAGTTAGGAAACCTTAAAAACATGAAACAGTAGAGAACACACCTGAAGAGAAGGAATGAGAGTCTCAAATGTATGATAGAATCACCAAACGGGTCGGGCTCATCACTGTAGCAACTCAGAGGAATGAGTTGAGTTAGAAGGCAAGAGAAAGAATGAGAAATGAATCCAAAATCGGGTTTAAACACCTGATTCTGGGTCCTAGGGTCGCATAATTCGACCAAAACATGCGACCCCCTCATCGACCCTAGCCTCTCGGTGATCTGACAGAGAACTAGGGGTCGACCCTGGGGTCGGACATATACCGACCCTACCATCGACCCTTGGCTCTCAGTAAGTTGACAGTGATTCTCAGTGTCGCATACCTTAGGGTCGCATAAGGATCGACCCTACCATCGACCCTACGATGGAAAATACAATATTTTTGTCAGAATGATCTGAAAATTTTGAAAATTATCTTGATTAGTTGGATTTTGACTGGAGAACAACTATATTGATTACCTCACATGTGCTATGATTGGTTACAGGCACTACCATCATCAAAACAGAAAATGGCTGGGCGAAGAGTGACCAGACAAAGTCGTAACTCTATTCCACCACCACCACCTGTGGAGGAAGACAGCCATATACATCCTGAGACACAGGAGAATCTGAATACGGCACCGTCCGTGGTAAATGACCAGACAAATCCTACCAACCTGTCAGCCCCACCTACAGACCTGGCTACAGCCGTAATGAACTTAGCACAACAGCTGCAGCAAATACAACAGGTACAAGCTAATATGCAAGCTGCCATAGGCATGGCTTTTCCAGCTGCACAGACGACACCGATGCTAGCAGGATAGGCAAGCACAGTACCAGGGGGTAGTAACACGGTACCCCATGCATCTCAAACTCCAGTCATGCAGGCTCCAGTGTAGAACCCTGAAGTAGCTCAAGGTGGTTATCAGTACCAACCACCTATGTATGGGGCCTACGCTCCGTATCAGCTAGACCACTCCAGACTAGTCAAGCGTTTCTTGAAGATGAAGCCCAAAGAATACAATGGTAAGCCAGCTGATCCTTTGTGGCCAGCACACTGGATTGATGAAATGGAGAGGAATTTCATGATGATGACAGTTACTAAGGAGGAGAAAGTACTGTTTGCAACGTTCATGCTGAAAGGCGATGCACACCACTGGTGGAAGTCCACACGAACTTATCTGTTAACAAAGCACGCCCAACTAACCTGTGGTATATATAAGGAGGCATTCTTTGAGAAGTACTTTCCTAGAAGTTTCAGAGATTCTATGGAGAAAGAGTTCCTGAGTTTGTATTAGGGACAGATGACTGTCGATGCATATCAACAACGTTATGAGGAGCTGTTCTTCTTTGCACTAGTCAGTATGCAAGCGAAAGATACGAAGACCTGAAGGTTCGTCATGGGACTTAGGGGAAGTATTCGTGAACATGTACTAGGACTTGAGAAGAAAGTCTACAATGAAGATGTACAAATTGCTCGGGTGATAGAGTCGAGCCAGAAAGAGAGCTATTTTGCTCAAAACAGGGGTATTAATAGGCCAACTGGAAATTCATATAACGGAGGGAATACAAGGAGATTCAAACCCATCCGTACTCAAGGTTTTAATGCTGCAGCCAAGACTACTCCAGCTGCTCAACCGCAACAAAAGCAAAATAATGAAGGAGTAAAATGCTATAACTACAATCAAATAGGACATTATTCAAGGGAGTGTCCTAAACCTAGGAAGCAGCTACAACAAGGAAAGGTTTATGATGTTACATCTGAGGATGCTGCCGCATTGCCTAATGTGGTCACAAGTATGACCTGAACCTTTCATTTTGTGTTACATTGTGTGAGCATGTAGACTAAATTAAAACAAATCACAGGTATCGTACCTATTAATGGCATTCCCGCCAGAGTACCCTTTGATTTAGGAGCTACTCATTCTTTTATATCTGTGTCATTTGGAAAGAAGCTGAACCTACCCCTCAAATCTTTAGACTATAAACTGCTTGTACGATCGCCGATGGGATTAGAAGTGGAATTAGAAAAAGGTTATGGACCATGTCCAGTTCTTATTGACAAGAAAATCTTGGATGCAACCTTGATTCAACTTAAGATGGCAGACTTTAACGTCATCTTGGGAATGGACTGGTTAGGTCGGCATTCTGCAAACCTACTATGTGCCGAAAAGAAGCTGACATTTAAAGACAAGAAAGGAGCGGAGTTCAGTTTTGCGGGAACCAAACTTTCCCGTAAACGAAAACTCATCCTCTCTGCATTAAAGGCTAAGAAATGCCTCGAGAAAGGAGGAGTTGGGTATCTAGTATCAGTGGTCGACCTCACAAGGGAAGCACCATGCGCTAAGCAGAAAAGCAATGATAATATCTCAAGGAGAGGTTAACACGACTACAACAATGTATGCTACTGGAAAAGTATTTAATTATGGTGATGAGCAGTTTGTGATAGATGCACCAGGTGGACCAACCAACCAAGGATTTATTCATCGATTTTCAAATATGTTCGCAACATTGAAGATTGTACCAGATATAATAGATGAAGTGAAAGCCGCTTTTAAATCAGACCCTTATCTGAGAACGGTACAAGAAGACATTGAAAAAGGTAAGACTATTCCTGAGTTCACCTTGGACGATGAAAAGGTACTGAAGTACAAAGGAAGAGTATGTGTTCCTGAAATGAAAAACTTGGACATTAGACACAAACTAATGAAGGAAGCTCACACCATCGCTTATTTGGTACATCCTGAAAGTACAAAGATGTATCATGATCTGAAGAAATTATATTGGTGGAGAGGAATGAAAGCAGATGTAGCTAAGTTCGTGTCTCAATGCCTAATTGTCAGAGGGTAAAGGCTGAACGGCAAAGACTTGCAGGATTATTGCAGCCACTGCCAGAACCAGTATGGAAATGGAACTGCATCACTATGGACTTTGTCACTGGGTTACCATTGACTCCCCCAAGTAGTTGATGCGGTTTGGATGATTGTAGATCGTCTGACTAAGATAGCTCGCTTTATAGCTATACGACCACAGTATACTCTAGAGAGGTTAGCCAAGCTATATGTGGATAACATTATTAGATTATATGGTGTACTTGAAAACATTGTGTCCAATAGAGACTCATGCTTTACTTCAAAGTTTTGGGAAGGATTGCAAAAGGCTATGGGTACAACGTTGAAGTTCAGTACTGCATTCCATCCTCAGACAGACGGACAGTCAGAGCGTACCATTCAGATTTTAGAAGACATGCTTCGAGCCTATGTTATTGATTTTAAAGGCTCATGGGATGAGGAACTACCATTGATTGAGTTTGCCTATAACAACAGCTATCAAGCTACTATATAGATGTCACCCTATGAAGCACTGTATGGTAGGAAGTGTCGAACTTCTCTGTTTTAGAATGAAGTTGGAGAACGTAGCATCGTTGGACCAGAGTTTGTTGAAGAGACTTGTCGGGTAGTCAACATTATCAAGGAAAGAGTTAGAACAGCTCAGAATCGTCAGAAATAGTATGTGGATACTCGACGTCGAGACCTTGAATTTATCGTAGATGATAAGGTATTCTTGAGAGTATCACCTATGTGGGGTTTAAAACGATTTGGACAGAAAGGGAAGCTAAACCTGAGATATGTCGGGCCATATTAAATTCTAGCTAAACGTGGAAGAGTGGCTTATCAGTTAGCACTACCACCATCTATGTTAAGTGTGCATGATGTATTTCATATCTCATTATTAAAGAAGTATGTCAGAGATCCAACGCACGTTTTGACAGTGGATCCACCAGATCTAACTGATGATTTGACATTTGAAGTAGCACCAACTGAAATCATAAGCCGAAAGGTTCAACGTCTACGCAACCGTGACATATACTATGTTAAAGTCACCTGGAGGAGCCGAGATTTAGAAGAGATCACATGGGAAGAAGAGAACGCTATGCGGAAGCAATATCCTCACCTTTTTGACTCGGAAGGTATGTACAAATTTTGAAGACAAAATTTTTAATAAGAGGGGGGAGTTGTTGTAAGACCCGTATCGAACTAACCGGTCTTACCACCTTGTATCAGATCTACCTATCATGGTCGAGCCTTGTGAATCCAGTGCGTAAAGAAACCACAAGATCAAGTATGAAATATAACTCAAAAATAGTCAAATATGAGTGTGTGGTTACATGCCTAAAATGTGTGACCAATCCCACCTCAAAAGAGTCCAACCCATGACTTTTTGGTCATGGAGTCACACATTTTAAAACGTAGGGTCGCAGTAAGTCTGACCCTACATGCGACCCTACACCCTAGGGTCTCATGTTTTAAAAATGTAGGGTCACAGTTTGTCCGACCCTATGTCTGACCCTAGGAAAACAGCTCGAACCGAAAATTAGGAAACTTTCCTAATTCCAAGGGGATCTTTCCTAAACTCATTGGGACTTATTATGGAGGGGGTTTGCTCTATAAATAGGACGTCCCTTAGCCTCTTTCACTCCTTTACGACCCTAATTAAAAGTGAGAGAAAGAGAAAGAGAAGGAAGAGAAGAAGAGAAGGAAACTTGAAGAAGAAGACTAAGGAAGAGAAGGAAACTTCAGAAAAACCTCTGAATAAAGGTATGAACCTAATTCCTTATCTGAATAAGAGATCTTAGAATAGTTATGAAAAACATAGGATTAGGAGAAACCCAAATCATCCATCCATGGACAAGTTCCAAGAGATTCCATGGAGGAAATTGTTATGGACAATGAATAATGTATAACTTGTAGTTTTGAGCCATAGAACAATCTTATAATGGACCATGAAAGTAAGCCAAAGGATCAAAACATGAAAGAATGGACTTTAGAATGAAAGGTTGACTCAAGTCGAATGAAATCCGACCCTACGAGACCACAGGATCGACCACATGCCCTCGGGAAGTCCCAGGGAGGGTGTGGTCGCAAGTAGGGTCTAATGGTATCCGACCCCACGTCCGACCCTACACCCTAGGGTCGTAGAAACTGCTACCCTAGGTGCGACCCTACCCTGCGACCCTACCCCTGTGGTCACAGAAATTGCTACCCTAGGTGCTACCCTACCTGCGACCCCACAACTACTGTTGTTCTAAACATATGGGGATTAATTTTAATTAAAATTTATTGACTTGTTAGATCTTTCCAGTGATTTAAAAGTGAATTATAAAGCTTGACCGATGATCTACTAGCAATCAAAGGTGAGGGAACAAGACCTAAACTAATTGGCTAATAATAAACTGTTTTTGTTTATTGAGTCCAATACCATGAATGATTCTATGCTTGTATGATTGTAATGTGCATATCACATGTCATCCAATATTCCTGTTATTATTGTTCATGCATATTTAATTTTTTGTTTTATTTATAATATGATGTTGATGATGATGCTAGGAATAGGCATGTGATTATATGTGTGTGGTTAGTGTACTTGATGCGAGTGGGGCATCAGGGGGAGGACGTGACATTGTGGTTCATCCTGGTCACCAGAGTCTAGCTCTATCTCTACTCAAGTCTTGTCCACTAACATCGTCGTATCGCCATTACTTTAGCAGAACTATTATGTCGTAGGGCATCAGGGGAGGTGGTCTCGGACCGTGTAGTCTCTGACTCTGCCGGGGGGCCTTAGCTCTATCTCTATGGACGTATTGAGGGATGCTGGGGTGAGGCCTTGGATACACTGTTTGACATTAGGATTGGTTAGTTGCGAGCCCAGTTTGCAAGCCCTCGCCAGCAGGGGCTTACGTATTGGTATGGGTAGAGCATCAGGGGAAGTGTGATGCGGTGCGGTCCTAAGCACTTCAGCTCTATCTCTATTCCATGGTGGGTGCATGTGGGGGCGACAATGGTGTTTGATCCATTGGGCGGTTCCATACATTCGTGTATAGTGGTGTGGTGGCCACCTATCCTTTCTATTGCACATTGCAAACTTATGAATCAGACCAAAGATATGAATTGAATGCATACATATATTTGTTGCATTGTTTTGTTTGCTCACTGAGCTCAAGTTAGAGAGCTGACCCTCGCGCGCATAATTCTTTTTAGTTTTTGATGTTGCAGGTATTACGACTGAAGATTATGTTGACACGCTAACATACGAACAGGTGGCGGCTATGATGAGCAAGCTGTGGAGGACTATTGTGATTCGTTAAGCGAGCGTTTCAACTATGGATACGCTTAGTGTTTAACTTTCATATTTGGATATTGAAATATGTATTAAATTATGTTTTGATTACTTGGAGATAAATGAAATATTAATTATTTATCATGACTAGACTTCAATTCATTATCTGTAAGACTTCTGCTATTTACTTTATTATCTCTGATTAATGTGGAATGTATTTTGGTCTAACATGGTGGGGATAGCCTATTCGAGATCCTGGTTGAACCGTTGGTTTATTGACGGTTCATCACACCATTCTGGTTGGTGCAGAATTAGGGAGTGACACTGGGGTCTAGGATCAATCCTCACACTAGCACCTTTTCGTATCGCTTCTGTCTTAGCATGCTTGGTGTGGGTAGGGTATCAGGGGGAGGACGTGGCACTGTGGTCTTCGGCCTGGCCACCAGACTCGTGCCCTATCTCTATGCAGTAGGAAACTGTGCTGGGATAGGGCCTACTGTGATGACATGTAGGATTTCTTAGTTACGAGTCTAGTTTGCAAGCCCTCGCTAATAGGGGCTTACGTGTTGGTATGGGTAGGGCATCAGGGGAAGTATTGGCGGTGTGTGATTCGAACACTTTAGCTTTATCTCTATTTCATGGTGGGTGCAAGTGGGATGATAATGGTGTTTGATCCATTGGACGGATTCACACACTCGTTTATAGAGGTACGGTGGCTGTCAATCCTTTCTATAGCACGTTGCAAACTTAAACCATACCATAATGTGAATGTTACTCATGCATGTTGCTTGTTGCATTGTCTGATTTTTTTACTGAGCTAGGTTGTGAGCTCATCCTTGTGTATACACTATTTTTAGATGTTGATGCAGATTATACTGTGGAGGACTACGTGGATGCTCCAGTATATGGAGGTGCTACTGCCTTGGAAGTGCAAGCAGAGGAGGATGAGCATGACGCTTCATGCGAGTGCCCTTACTGCTTCTACTTCTAGGATGTTCTTGGTTTAGTTTTTTCTATTTGTTTTGGTTGGATTTTATAAACAGTGTAAATATATTTTATCTACATTTTGGTGCTTGGATAATTGGATAATTTATTTTATTTATCAATAGAAGTACTTAGTTCATTTATATTAAGACTTCCACTGTATCTATTTATATTCTGATTATGGTTATGTGCAATGGTTTGTATAAGTGGATATGGTCTTATTGAGATCCTGGTGTGAACCGTTGGTTTGGTGACGATTTACTCACACTTCTGGTTTTGTCAGAATTGGGGTGTGACATGCCTATTTCTATCATCATCATCATATTGAATAAGAATGAAAATAAAATATGCATGAGCATATATATATATATATATATATATATATATATATATATATATATATATATATATATATAATAGGTATTGGATGACATCTGTGATGCACAAACATGCATACAAAGCATAACATCATTATATTGCCAGAAAAATAAAAGGGAAGAGTGGCTTGTTATTATCCAATTAGTTTAGGTCTTGTTTCCTTATCTGTAAGCGATGTTGGTTCCTCTCCCAAGCTTTAGGCACTACTTTAAACTATTTGAAAACCTAAACAAGTTATGAATTTAGATTAGGGTTCGATTTCATCAAGTTACAGTGGTCAAAATCCTTGTTTGGATTACAAACAGGTCTTCCCGTCATTGACTGGTCGGTTCTGTGGTCACAGTTACATGTCGACTAGACAGTGTGTGGTCGACTCTGTGGTCGCGCATTATGTGACCACTGATGCAACCGCATAACTTTGGGAAACCACTCGAATGTCTATGGTCGACTCACTGGTCGCACTATGGTCGACCAGTGATGTGACCACACAATCTCCTAGTTGTGACTTTCTTTCAATCCAAGATTCTTTTGAGTCAATACCTTGGCTCATCAATGGGATCTGTCCTAAGATCATTCTATGGCCATTATCCCGTACTTAATTTACTCATTAAGCCCTAACCATTCAAATCATTACTATGAATTGATATTCATCTTGCTAGGATCGAAAGACATGGTTTTGGTTCGATCTACTTCACTCTACAATTTTCAATCCATAACATATCCTTCTACAAGGGCAAGGTACTTACTGTTGGCTCCTCAATGTAGTTGGTTGGGATCCAATGGCAACTCCTTCTGCAAAACCTCCTTCCCTTTTCCAAGCTTCCTTCTTCTCCAAGTCTCCTTCTTACTCTCTTTCTCAGATCTAGGGCTTGAAGAACGATCAAAAGAGTAAGAAAGAGTAGAGGGACGTCCTCTATATAGATAGAAAATCTCCATATAGAGTCCTCTCTCAATTAGGAGAGAGACTTACTCAAATTAGGAAAGTTTTCAAAACACAGAGTCAGTTCTGGGTTTGACCGATAGACTCCGTGGTCGCAAAATCCGTTGACCACATAACTGAAACAGTTGATTGGTCAACCTTTTAGTTGACTTGTTTGACTGGTCTTAGTTCTAAGTTGATTGGTCGACCACATAAATTCTAATCGTCTACCACACAACTAGATTTGGCTATTTTTGGCTTACTTGATCTTGTGGTTCCTTCATATGATTGATTTGCTCAAGCCGGCTATGATGAGAAGACCTGGTACGACATCGTTAGACTGGGTTAGTGGAGTGTGGGTCTTACAATTGCTCCCTCTTTCTTTGGGATCAAAGTAATGAAATTATTATTGACCTCCCTTGACATCATATCTAAGATAAAAAATGATTTCACTGCAGCACACACTTCTTTCCCAACTATTCCCCAACAGGTGCAAAAGAACTTACCTGAATACCCATCTGAGCTTGGAGAACTATCTGGATTCATGCTGAATACAGCTGTTTTGATTTCATCATCTTATGGTACCTGATCCAGCAATCTATTATCCTCTTTTTTAGTCAAAGAAGGTATTATCTCCAGACACTGAGGGTGAACCACAACACCTTGGCTTCTATGAAAATTCTGGAAGAACTCCAAGATATACACTCCTTGATCCCTGCCTGAGAGTCCAATATCTCACCAACTTCATTTTGAAGTTCTCAAACCAGGTTCCTATTCCTTCTTTCTTTGGCTTTAAAATGAAAGAATTTGGAGTTCTGGTCCCCACTTTTAAGCCACTTGATCCGACCTTTTTCACACCATAGGTTTTCCAACAACTTACTTACATCTTTAAATTTTTTTAATAGCCAAGGCCTCGTGGTCTAACAGCCACTGGTTACATCCCACAACTTGTAAAGTTTCCTGGATATCCTCGAGCTCCACTCGAGAAGAGTACACTTCCTCATCTATATCAGGAAAGTTATCTCGAGACCATATTTTCAACATCCCCTTCGGCTTCTTCAACTTTTGCATGAGTACAAAATAAGGAAATCCACTAACTAGGACACACCACACCTCCTGAACCACCCCCAAAAAAGAGTCATGATCCATCCAGAATCTCTGGATTCTAAATGGAATATTATTTGGCTTTGGAATTGATGACACCCAACCAGTAGTGGGCCATGATCAGATCCCACTCTTGGTAGAACTTTCTGAAAACATTGGGCATAAGTAGCAAACCAACAGTCATTACCCACAAGGAATCAAGTATCGTGTATCGATACTGTATTGGTCAGCTGAAATTAAGAGACGTATCATATCGTATCATGGATACAGTGGATATGCATGGATACGGGGCAAGATATGCATAAAAATGATTAAGAAACATACAAAACACAATTTTAAAGCATAAAAATATTATAATTAGCAACATTGAGAAAGAAAATGTTTCTTACATCATAAATACACATGATTATGGTCACACAGAAATGATTAAGGATCATACAAAACACATTTTTAAAGCATAAAAACACAATAAATCTATTAACAAAATTAAGAATTGGACATGGGTTAGTATAAAATGTCAAACATGTTTACTAGTTGAACAACTTGAGAATAAAAACTCAATAAAACCAACTGTAGAAAAATGAGATAGATGGAATAAGACTCTTATGAGCAAATGAAAAATACAATCTTCCACTTTCATTTCTACATAAACAGTGTTATCACAAGCATTGCATTTCTGCAAAGTTCCACTGAATGCATTACAAGAGTTCTTGCTCTATCTTTCATATCCTCAAACATTATATTTCAAGATGGTCTCCTTATGAATCCTATCTTTTTCATTGACCAACAGTTTTGACACCCTCATCCACATAGAAAAAAAGAGTACAATCTAGAGAACTTCCAGAACACAAAAATAGACATCAGACCCAAAAACAGAGAAATAGACATGGGTTGAAACAAAGATCTTTGGAAAAAAAAAAAAAGACGAAAAAAAGTTCCTAGCAATATTTTGTTTAAGAGAAACAGAAAAAAAAATCAAAAAAGGAAATAACAAGGATGGAAGAAAAGGAAATAAAAAAAATTAATATTATCTAAATTATATTTTTATTTTTTAAACCAAAAAAAAAAAATTAACTAAGAAGCAAAGATGGTAGATCAGTGGTCTATACATCTTATATAAATAGTAGAAGAGGAAAGGATTAATTTTTGGAAAAAAAATTCGAAATTTCTTGTGTTCTTCAAAAATTTCTCAAATCAACCCTCAAATCAGTGTTTAAATCCATGTATGTAGCATGCATTCATCAAATAAGATAATTGTTCATTGATTCATGTGAAGAAACAACACAAAAATCGATTTATTTTGAAAATAAAAATAAAGTTGAAACTCATACCTTTGTTGTTTTTCCTTGATAGTTTATCCACTGCCAAAACATCCTCAAAACTGACCTCTACTTGACCATTCACCCCCACTAAGGCGGACCTACATGGAGAAGAAGTGACTGTCTGGATAGGGGGAGATAACACTGATTCCCTTTCTAAACCATCCTCATTCGGCTCCACCTGCATCACATTATCAACAACTAAGGGCACAGAAACAGGAACATTAATAGTGTCCTCCTTAACTTCCCTTTCTTCAGTTTCATCTTCATTCATCCCATCAGAGATAATATCATCATCATCATTCGCATCATCATGCACATCCACCCATCAGTTAGTAACCTGACCCTTTGGTGATAGAGCTCCAAAAAAGGTAGATTTCACCCTAGTAACTCCAGCGTCAGCCATTACAGGTTCAGAAAGAGGTTGAGCTTCCTTATCAACAATAGAACATAACTCAGGTCTATGCCCAAAGGACCCATACTTTGGAAATCGTGTTGGAGGCCTCTCATACTCAACTTTCTACTTAAACATGTAATGATGCCCTCCAAAATGGTGCTCGACCATGATCTCTTCTGGTCTTGAGCCACCTACAACCATGTCAACCTGCATTCGAGCAAATCGGCTGACAATTTTATTTTTTGTATTTCTGTCGATACTCCCTGGTGTTCCCAATGCCTTTCCCCATTGAAAATAACAAATCTTCATCCCAAAGCTCTAAATTGAGCACCGAGAATCTTGTCCACTATAAGTAGTGCCCAACTTCTTGTTTGTGAACATTAAAACCTGGCTCCCAAAGTTTCAGCCGTAATGGTTGTCCATTAATTCTAGTTGTACCCCTCTGCTAAACCAACAAGAAAGCCTCTTTCGATAGGAATCTAAAGGTAAAATACCCCTTCCCCATTGCTGCCATTTCAAACTTATTATTGGCTCCCCATTGCTCCACTAGAATGTGATACATATCCCCTTAAGTAGTAAGCCCTTCGTAAATACTCACCCTGTCAGGGCTAATTTATATTTAGCCATTTGTCGGTCAACAATGGCCTATGGCAAAATTACCCTTGTCACTCCCCCAGACACTATAGGATCTGGAAATGCATAAAGGTCTAGCAGACCACTTGCAACCTGTGCAAAAGATCTAGGCTTAGCCGACTGCTGCTTTGGCAAACCAATAGGCACAAGCAAGCCAGTGTCTTCTGTGAGTAAGTGGCCCACATGCCACTATCCATTTTATGTATCCCCTATTAGGAGAGTTATGAGCGTCGGATCTAAGGGACATGTGGCACCCAGATCACCGTCCATCCTTGATGGAAGGAGACAGTTGGTCTATAAATACTAATGGGTGGGGTCCTGTGCACACTGATAGAAATTTGAGAACTCCATCACGTTGTCTGTCTGGGAATACAGTTAGTGCATAGAAATCCTTCCCCTCTCTCTTCTCTTTTTGTTCGTGTAGTAGGACGTATAAGAGTGAATCAGAAGAGGACACATCGGTTGGACGGACACCGGCTGGAACAGATCCTACACTACGGGTATGTCAAATTTTATTCCGCATAGACATACATATGGATAGGTGGTTTTCTTACATTATGGTATCAGAGCGGTGTTTCTGCCGCCTGTCTACCGCAAAAGTTCACCTATGTGATGCTGTGGAGTATTGTTTTAATAAAATAAAATAATTCCGGCCAACTGCCAGCGGGCACCACCCGTAGGCCTACAGACAGTAGGTGCACACCATCATGGTTGCCGGTCCACAGGCCAGCAGACCAGCAGGCACGCAACCGTAAGCCCTCAGGTGTGTACCCGCAGGCATAAGGAATGGCTGCAGGCCAGCCGGCCGCGGCTATGCACAGCCCGCAGGCTGCCAAAGCCGACTGTAGCAGTTTTTGCCGTGGGATTTTAATCCCTCTTTTCTCTCTCTCTCCGGCCGTTTACAGGTGTTCTAGCGGTGAACGACGTCCTCGCCGGTTTTTAGTTGGGGACTGCTAGATGTTCCAGCAAGGTCCTCAGCGCCGCTCCAGGTTTAGGTGGTCTGATAAGAGAGAAGAAGATGAAAATCATAACGATGGCAAAAATTGTAAATTTGAGGGAATTTTTGGTTAACGATAAAAGGATTAGGGTTTTTAAGTGCTCTCGGTTCAACCCGGTTCTAGAAAATGAACCGGATAGAACAAACCCGATTACGGGTTGAACCGAACCAACACAAACCCATGACCCAAACCGAATCTCAGTATGGGTTAAACCGAGAGCCGAACCAAATGCCTATATGGGTAAACCAGAAGACCTGATTTTATGGCCTAATATGGACCCGTTTTGGGTGGACCGGATAGGTTGAACCGGTACGAACCTTTTTGGTTGCATTTGTTTCCGGTTTGACCCAGGCCTTTTAAACCAGGTGATTCGGTTATTCAGTTGGTGACATTTAACTTTTTTAAATTGTGTTTATTATATATCACCGTATTATAGTTAAGAACCGAACGTCACTGCTTTATGTGACTGAACTTTTTATGACAGTTCGTTCTGAGCGTCGCTAAAAGTTAAAGAACAGTGACTATATTTGTTATGCAGTGTGTTCTGAACGTCGCTAAAAATATAGTTTTCTTTTAGTGACATTTACAGACAGAACGTCACTGTATCTATAAACATAACAGAATGTATTAAGCACTGTTTTAGTGACATTTAAATATAGAACGCCACTGTATATAGATGTACATAACAGAATGATTTATCTTACTGTTTAGTGACATTATAGAATAAACGCCACTAAATATAGGAATACAGTAAGGTTGTTTGTGTCACTGTTTTAGTGACAGTAACAAACGCCATTAAAAATTAGTGTTAAATAAAGTAAAGAATAAGCCATTGGGAACTCTTTAAGATTATTAGGCTTATGTACACTTATGAATGGTTGTTTAAAGGATGCCATAAATGACTAAAATGCCCTTATAATAAAGTTATGTTAAAAATCAAGAAACCATTAGGTTTATTTTTAACACATATAAGTGTGTTTTTCAAGATGTCATAGATGACAAATATGCCCTTATAATAAAGTTGTGTTAAAAAAATCAAGAAAACCATTAGGTTTATTTTTAACACATATAAGTGTATTTTTCAAGATGTCATAGATGACAAATATGCCCTTATAATAAATTTTTGTGTTAAAATCAAAGAAATCATTAGTTTTATTTTTTAACACATATAAGTGCTTATTTAAGGATGTCATAAAAGAATGAAATACCCTTCTAGTGGTAGACATCAAAAAATTACATCTTTTGCATTGAGACCGGATATTATCCCCACAGGAAAATATTCTTTTCTTATGTGAGAAGATGGAATAAGGTAGAATGTGAAACTACAAGACAGTGGCAGCCTTCTTCTGCCTACAGGTGTGGAACAACCTTCTGAATTATAGTGTAGCATTCTAGTCTTATTAATACAGACCTAGACAGATGTAGACTATAATCTTAGCCCATAGGTAATTTTGTAGGATACATCAGTCTGTCACTTAAGTTTGATGTCAATCAACTTAGTGTAAAGTTTCACATACTAAAATTGACTATAAATTTAGCCCACAAGTAGATTATAATTAATTTTAGTGTGTTACTGATTATTGACGTGGGTTGATATCAGTATAAAGTTGTACGCCAATAAATCTAAACTTCCTTATTGTTGTTTGCAGTTTATAACCAGATTAGTCTCCCAATGCTTACTAGGGAAAATTATTCAGATTGGAAATAGAAGATTTATTTAACCTTAGAGTGCATGGATTTGGATATGGCGCTCTGTATAGAAGAGTCTGCTGCTCTTACGGCTTCCAGTACGCTAGTCCAAATTGCTCATTATGATAAGTGGGAGCGGTCTAACCACTTGAGCCTAATGCTTGTCATGAACAATATCGACAAGAGCATTAAAGGATCAACTCCTGAATGTAAGAAGGTCATTGACTACATGAAGGCAATTGATGCTCAGTTCATGAGTTCAAACAAGATGTTAGTAAACACTCTAATGGGAAATTCAGACTCATTAAGTAACAATGGTAAGGATGATGTGTGTAACCACATAATGCACATGAGGGACATCTCAACTCAGAGAATTTTGGTTTGTTATGAATCAAATTCAGTTGATTCTCATTCAAATAACTAGTGGATTGATTCTGGATCAACAATCCATGTGGCCAATACCTTGCAGGGTTTTCTGCAGACAAGACTTCCGAAGGAAAATGAGAGACACATCCATTCAGGAAACCGGATGCAATCTCAAGTGGAAGCTGTTGGAGTCTACAGATTAGTGCTGCAATTGGATTTGTGTTGGATTTAGGAGATACCTTTTATGTTCATCTTTTTCAAAGAACCTGGTTTCTGTTTCCAGATTAACACTTTTGGATTATGGGGTTAATTTTTCTTGTTCAATTTTAAAGATTTTGAAAAACAATGTAATAATTGGTACAGCTTCTTTAATAGATGGTTTATTTCTCTTAAATCTATATCCAACATATGAAAGTAGTTTACTCTTTGTAAACAATATTGGCCAAAAGAGAATTAAAAGATTAGTGAATGAGAAATCCTCTCAGTTGTGGCATCTTAGATTATGTCACATATCTAGTGACAGAATTAAAAGATTAGTGAATGATGGAATCCTTGAGACTCTTGATTTCACTGATCTAGGGTTATGTGTGGACTGCGTCAAGGGAAAGCAGACTAACAAAACCAAGAAAGGTGCCAGAAGGTCAACTGAACTACTAGAAATTATACATACAGATATCTGTGGCCCATTTTGCACTCCTTATCTGAATGATCAGAGATACTTTATCTTCTTCATTGATGACCATTCTAGATTCATGTATCTCTATCTTTTAGTTCATAAAGATGAGGCATTAGAAGCCTTAAAGAACTTCAAGACAGAAGTAGAGAAACAGACTGGAAAAATGATCAAGATCGTGAGATCAGATAGAGGAGGGGAATACTATGGTAGAACCACAAAATATGGTCAAAGACCTGGTCCATTTGCACGGCATCTTCAAGAGCAAGGTATTGTACCACAATATACCATGCCTGGATCTCCGGATCAAAATGGTGTTGCTGAAAGAAGGAACCGTACACTTATGGATATGGTCAAGAGTATGATTAGTAACTTTAATCTACCTCTGAAATTGTGGAGTGAAGCTCTTAAAACAGCAGTATATATCTTGAATAGGATACCATCCAAGTCGGTTCCCAAAAGTCCTTTTGAGTAATGGAATGGATGGAAACCTAGTTTGAAGTATACTCTCATATGGGCCTGTCAAGCTGAAATAAGAGTCTACAATCCACATCTTCAGAAGTTGGACCCTAGAACAGTCAGTGGATATTTCATTAGCTATTCTGAAAGATCAAAGGGTTATAAGTTTTATTGTCCCTCATATAGTCTTACCATTGTAGAGTCTACAGTTGCCAAGTTTCTAGAGGATGGCGATAACAGTGGGAGTATACAGAGTCGAAACATTGAGTCTAATGAATAAGATGTATCGACAATTCCTTCTACATGTGGTGGTCAGGGATTTATCTTTTTACCAGTGGTACCTGTGGTTCATGAACAACATTACCTATTCATGATGAATTACCACATCAAGATACACCACATCAAGAACCAGTTGTCGTTTAAACCTGTGGTTCAGAATCAAGAAACCAATCCTGAGCCACAAGTTTTAAGGAGATCCTCAAGATAGATAAAATCGACAATCCCTTCAGATTATGAAGTGTATCTCCAAAACTGTGAAACTAATATTGAAATAAGTGATGATCCGATATTATTTTCACAGGCTATGGGTTGTATAGATACCATTTTATGGCATGATGCCATGAAGGATGAAATAGAATTTATGTCAAAGAATCTAGTATGGAAACTTGTAGAATTGCCTAAGGACACCTCTACTGTGGGGTGTAAATGGGTTTTCAAAACTAAAAGAGACCCACATGGCAATATTGAAAGATACAAGGTTTGACTTGTAACAGAAGGTTATAATCAGAAGGTTAACATTGATTATAAAGAAACCTTTTCGTCCGTGTCTAGAAAAGATTCTTTGAGGATCATTATGGCACTGGTGGCTCACTATGATTTTGAGCTGCACCAGATGGATGTCAAGACGGTATTTTTGAATGGTGATCTGATTGAGGAGATATACATGGATCAACTTGAAGGTTTTTACTTCGGATAAAGGTGATCATCTAGTATGCAAGCTTAAGAGATCCATATATGGATTGAAACAAGCTTCCCGATAGTGGTATTTGAAATCTTATAGCACGATTACTTCCTACGATTTTGTGGAGAATTGAGCTGATCAATGCATATAAAGATCAAGGGAACTAGTTTTACCATACTAGTGTTATATGTGGATGACATTCTTATAGCTAGCAATGATCTAGGGATGCTACACGAGACTAAATATTTCTTGACTCAAAACTTTGACATAAATGATATGGGTGAAGCCTCCAATGTCTTAGGCATAGAGATTCACATGGACAGGTCTCTTAAGACCATAGGACTGTCCTAGAAGGGTTATATTGACAAAGTTTTGGAACAGTTCAAGATGAAGCAATATTCATCAAGTGTAGCACCTCTTGTTAAAGGCGACAGACTTAGTCTGGAGCAATGTTCGAAGACCAATGCATCAGTAGTAGACAATGCAAAATATCCCTTATGCATCAGTAGTAGGCAGTTTGATGTATGTTCAAGTCTGTACTAGACCTGACATCTCATATTCAGTGGGAGTATTAGGTAGGTTCAAAAAGAACCCTGGTTTACTACATTGGATAGTAGCAAAGAAAGTACTAAAGTACCTACAGGGCACCAAGGATCACATGCTTATATATAGAAATGTTGATGTTTTGGAGCTAATTAGTTACTCAGATTCAGATTTTACTAAATGTGGAGATACAAGAAAGTATTCTTTTGGCTTTATTTTGTTAGTTAGATGAATAGTGTCTTGGCGTAGTGTAAAGCAACCTAAGACAGCCTCTTTTATTATTGAAGCGGAAGTGGTGGCGTACTATAAAATAGTTTCTCAGGCATTATGGTTGAGGCAATTTATCACAGATTTGAAGGTCATAAGTTCTATTGAAAGACCTATAAAGATCTACTGTGACAATACTGCAGCAGTACATTTCTTTAACAACACATACTCAGTGAGTCGCTGCCGACACATTGAGATAAAGTATTTTGTTGTTAAAGAAAATGTTCGAGTTCGTCGAGTTTAGATAGAACATATTGACACTGATGATATGATAGCTAATCCTTTCACCAAAGGGCTTCTGCCCAAGGTGTATGTAGTTCACATGGATCATAAGGGACTATTTAAATCATTAAGTTTTTTGAATGTTTTATTTATGATATTATAATATAAAGTTCTGACGACTCAAAATAAAGTTATTTTCTGTCATTTGTTCAGTTGTATACATAAAGTTTTGTAATGATAGATGCCTATAAAGTTTTCAAGGCAATAAAGTTGACCCTTGAATCAATTGTTGAATTGGTTCTATAAAGTAGGGTAGTCACAATTGAGGTTCATCGTAAAATAAACAATCTATTGTAAT
Organism: Protea cynaroides; assembly: GCA_028583415.1. NCBI lineage: Eukaryota > Viridiplantae > Streptophyta > Magnoliopsida > Proteales > Proteaceae > Protea > Protea cynaroides. The sequence continues at coordinate 50,616,095 of CM053274.1, read as the reverse complement.
ACCTGGAAGGAAGTGTTTCCATTGTACTTTAATACTAGGACATGCACCGCCATGATTCATGGGTTGGGAGTTTTATTATGAACATAAAGAACAAGTCCATAAGGAAAGATCCGAAAGTTAATGTATGGCCATACATCAGGTTATAACTTTAAAATGGCTTGCCAAGTGGCAATATGGGTCAAGTGGGAGAATGTGAGTAAGTGGCCCACATGCCACTATCCATTTTATGTATCCCCTATTAGGAGAGTTATGAGCGTCAGATCTGAGGGACATGTGGCACCCAGATCACCATCCATCCTTGAAGGAAGGAGACAGTTGGTCTATAAATACTAATGGGTAGGGTCCTGTGCACATTGATAGAAATTTGAAAACTCCATCACGTTCTGTATGGGAATACTGTTAGTGCATAGAAATCCTTCCCCTCTCTCTTCTCTTTTTGTTCGTGCAGTAGGACGTATCAGAGTGAATCAGAAGAGGACACATTGGTTGGACGGACACCAGCTGGAACAGATCCCTACACTACGGGTATGTTGAATTTTATTTCGCATAGACATACATATGGATAGGTGGTTTTCTTACATCTTCTTCCCCTGGACCAGAAACCTGAAGCAGATTTGTTCTTGTCCCTTTGGCAGACCAGTGTGCTCTCTTTCGAAGATTGTATCTTCCACCACGATGTAATTTTCTCACCATTCCATTCCCAACAAATTGAACATAATCACCTTCCGTTATTGGTTTCTGAAGCTTTCCATTTTTTTTCTCCCGCAGGATAAACGGAGGGAAATCCAAGAAACATTCCAAGATCCAAAACAGAAGTTACCTTTTGAGGATGCACCTCTATTCCCACCGATTGAGTCACCGGTAACCCCTATCTCTCTGGCAAGCCAGCAAAAGTCCTGCTAGTTTATCGACGATCTTCCTCTGGTAATGTAGTCACATGTGTATAAGGAATAATCCTCCCAGGGACAAATCTCTAGAACCCCTTCCCATCTACGTATCTGTAGTAGAATAAGTTAATGCCTCCCTTACCTCAGATGCAACTCTAACCCCTGCATTTACTCAAGCGATCACCATAAAACTGTTAGAAGTTTTAATGCAAGTTAGGGTTTTCCCATGAAATTTCCCATGAACCCTAACGAATCCACCACGCAGATTACTAGAATACAATGGGCAATAAAAGAGATGATAGAACACATACCATTTGCTGTAGATTGATTTTCGACCATTTCCTGTAGCTTGAATGCCTCGATTAAAGTCTTCCACAGCCTCTTGGGATCCCTTTTGCCTCTATGCGTATGGGAGCAACAGAGAGATAAAAACCAATGACTGCGGGGACCCTAACCATAGTATTTATAATACTATCCCTAACCCAAAACCATTCCCATAGTGGACCGGATTGGTAGTCTCTAACCAGTGACGAACAAGACCTGAACCGATCAAACCAGTAATTGAACTCCCACTTAACAACTGGTTAGGTAATTGATCAAGCCCACACAACAGGAATCTAACAATCTCCCACTTGGGCTAGATTAATTACAAAACCACCGTCGAAAAGTGTGGCCATGGAATCCTATTACATAATAAATCGTCATCAAACTTTGATCCACTCATCAAGCCTACCAATGTCGAGCAATAACGGAAAATACTCTAACACATCTGGTGTACTACCTTCTGTCAGCTACATACAAGGGTCTACTTAATGACATGAATCGCCTAGAGACATATATACATGAAAATATTATTTCATGTGGGTCCAGATCGAATAACCTTCGATCTAATTGCCTTGATAAAACCTCAGAGGCAATAAACCTTGATATTGACCGTAGCAAACCGCCACATACCTTTTTGGTCAATATCGTACTTTGGCACACCGTCGTGAACTATGGCTAAATATCACCCCGTTCTTTTGGCTTAATACCGCCTCGTTCATTTGGCTAAATACCGCCCTTGTCAATGACATGTCAATGAATATGCAACATAACAATAAATGAATGCTGAAATAAAAATAATCATGGTAATAAATATCTGTACCAAAGCCATAGGCAATGTAAATAAACATAATGAAATAAATCATTATCAATGTGAGAAAAGTCTCCCACTAACCAAGCACATTTAATGAATTAGCCATTTCTATACTAAACATACCGTCCCTTGAAGACTCCCATTGACAAAACCTTCATCAGAGAATCTACAATCAAGTTGTTCAATGAATGTGCTCTACAATGATATAAATTCTTTGACCTTTTCTTTCACCTAAAGAGATTTGAAATCCGATCTCTATTATGCTTTGAATTACTAGATTTCACATTATTCTTTGAGAACAATACAATTGAACTGCTGTCACAACACATCTCAATAGGCCTAAGTAAAACTTACAACCTTCTAGGTCTGAAAGATAACTCTTCAACCAGATATGCTACTTATTAGTTTCGTATATAGTTATAAAATCTACCTTACCAAGAGGGTGATGCATGGATAAACTTCTTTACATTATTCCCAAAGGGTACATTTACCATCATAACAAAAAATCTGAGATGGGATTCATGCCACCAATGCAATCACCAAATACTACATCACAATAGCCAAGAGTGTTACTACTGCCACAAATGAGTAGATAATCCTTGGTCCTCTGCAAGTACCGCATGACCTTTTATTCCCGTTGTTCAGTGAGCTATACCAGCATCTAACTAAAAATGTCTCAAAACACTCTAAACAAAGGTTATGTGAGAATAAATATAATCTTGAGCATACACCAAGCTCTGTACTTAAGATGCTCTCTCTCAACATTATTTCTTGAACATAACTCTATCAATTTGTCTCCTTTACTGATTTAAGCATCTGCAACTTAACTGTTATGCATGTACATTCAATCATTCGAGAACACGAACAACGTATACCCTTTGAGACAAACCCAGGTTCCATTTTTCCTGTCATGAGGAAACTCAATGTCAAGTACAAAGGTACTTACTCACACATTCTTCATCTCGAATTTATCAGACATTGAAACTATGGTTTCAACAAGTAAACCATGTCACTACTGGTCAGTGATTAACCATCAACACATATGACTAGGAAATGAATCCACTCCCACTGACCTCTATATATACATAATGATCAATGATAATCTCAACAAAGTTTTAAGAAGATACAACTCTGTCAAACTTCAGGTACCACTACCTGGATGTTTGCTTAATCCACATATTGACTTTATAAGTCTACAAAATAGATTTTCTTTCTCCTTTACCTCAAAACCTTCTGGGTAAAGCCTTTAAACATCTTCTTCCAGATTTTCTTTGATCAAAACGATCTTTATATCTATCTGATGCAACTCCAAAATAAAATGCACAACTAAGACCTCAAAGATTTGAAGTCTATACTTTTCATTCTCTTTGTGTGATTCCACTTTGCTACAAGTTTTACATTGTAGCAATCAATTCTCTCACTGGAATCACACATTTTCTTATATATCAATTTTGAGCCTATGAGTACACCGCTCATGACAAGAGCATAAAATCCCAAATCTCATTGATGTTCATAAATAATGATACATCATTTATGACTGGTAATCACTTAAAAATAATTTCATTATTGACAACTTACTCAAAACTATTGGGATCTTCATCTTTTCCAATGCCAAAACATCTATTTTTGAGGTATAACATGTGATTGGATGAAATCACAGATCTACATGGTTTAGTATATCTCCTCATTGCCTTATCTAGCTCTGATATTTTGACTATGCATCAACCTGAATGAAGATAATTTTCATAATTATCTCATTACACTCTGATAATATTTTTGATACCTCAACTAATTGCTCCACAATAATTTCCATGTGGTCTCATTAAACTTATGTTTCTTGGATGTGACTGCTAACCAACATCATCAATGAATCTTGTTGAATCCTTCAGACATGAGTAGATATCCCAATAATGATAACTCAATGTCCTAAAATAATCACTCTCCTATGAGTATTATGAAAACACGTTACTTTTATAGTTCCAATCAAGAAGATAACTTGAACTGAAACCAACTTACATGGCACCCTATTAATACTGTAGGCTGCAGTATTGATCACTCCACAGGAGCTAATATATTCTCGAGTTCTCTTGATCATATTTATTTGCCACTCTTTTATTGTTGAATCCCATCCACATGATGCTAAGCCATAAGCTTTAGCACTTGTAAACATTTGGGTAAAATTGTAAGACCCATATCAAACTAACCCGGTCTTACCACCTTGAACCAGGTCTACCCATCATGGTCGAGCCAAATGGATCAACTGCGTGAGGGAGATAACGATCTCAGGTATTAAACTGACCCAAAAACACAAAAATAAGGGGGAGGGTCGCATACCCAGCAAGGCAGGGTCGGACCCCCCAATATAAAAGTCAGACCCTGAGTTTTTAACCGGGGGTCGAACAATTTAGAACCAGGGGTCGACGGGATCTCCGACCCCCTCATCGACCCCCAGTCTGCCGACAGAAATCATGAATTGGAAACTTTCCAAATTTCAATGAGATTCTTTCCTAATCTCAATGAGACTTATTTTGGGAGTTTCTACTCTATAAATAGGACGTCCCTAAGCCTCTTTCACTCCTTTTAGAACCCTAATTGGATTGAAAGAAAGAGAAGAGAAGGAGAAGAGAAAGAGAAGAGAAGGAAAGTGGAGAAGAAGATCAAAGAGAAGGCTTCAGAGGAACTAGGCTAATATCTCCATGTAATTCTATAGACCTTAGAATAGGTAGTGAAGAGAGTATGATTTAGGAGAAACCCAAATCCAAATCATCCATCCATGGTTAGGTTTCAATGGAAAACCATGGAGGAGATCATTAAAACCATGTAGGTGAATAAACTATAGTTCTAAACCATAGAACATGTATGGAATGGATTGTAGAAGCAAGCCATGAGACCCAAACATGAAAGAATGGACTGAAGGATGAGAATTTTGACTAAACCCATGGGGGGTCGCACGGGGGTCGATGGCCAATCGACCCTACCAGACCCTAACATCGACCCCCAATGTTCGGGAAGTTCAGAATCTAGGTGGTAGCACCCAGGGTCGATGGAACCTCCGACCCTGGCATCGACCCCCAATTAACAGTAGGCTTTTTAAAATCAGAATTAATTCTAATTAAATTCTATTGACTTGATTAGGTCTTCTAGTGATATAATATTGATATTTAGTTGATTCTTAAAGCTTGAAAGAGGATCTACAATCAAGCAAAGGTGAGGGAACAAGACCTAAACTAATTGGTTAATAATAAATTGTTTTATTCTTGAGTCCAATGCCATGATTGATTCTATGCATGTATGCGTGTTATGTGCATTCAACATGTCATCCAATATTTCTATTATTGCTGTTCATGCATATTTAAATTATTGTTTATAACATGATGATGATGATGATGATAGGAATATACATGTGAATGTATGTGTGTGGTTGATGTACTTGATGCGAGCGAGTATCAGGGGAGGTGTCATAGGCCGGGCTTCAGCACTCTAGCTCTATCTCTAACTCAAGTCTTCTCCATTGACATCGTCATATCGCCATTACCTTAGCAGAGCTATTACGTCGTAGTGTATGAGGGGAGGTGGTCTCGGATCGTGTAGTCTTTGACTCTGCCGGGGGGCCTTAACCCTATCTCTATGGACGTATTGAGAGATGCTGGGGTGAGGCCTTGGATACACTGATTGGCATTAGGATTGGTTAGTTGCGAGCCCAGTTTACAAGCCCTCGCCAGCAGGGGCTTACGTGTTGGTATGGGTAGAGTATTAGGGGAAGTGTCATAGGCCGGGCCTCAGCACTTTAGCTCTATCTCTATTCCATCGTAGGGTGGATGGGGACGACAATAAACGTTTCCTTTGGGCGGGCTTCCACACCCTGTGCATAGAGGTGAGGCGGCCACCGAACCTTTCTATAGCGCATTGCAAACTTATTTACCAGACCAAAGGTATGAATTGAATGCATGCATATGTTTGTTGCATTGTTTTGTTTGCTCACTGACCCATGATGTGTGCTCACCCTCTCGACGTCGAATATTTTTAGTTAATGATGCAGGTACCACTGTCGAAGATTATCTGAGTGTTTCGGTGTACGGGCATGTTGCTGCGATGAAAGCTACGCATGACCTCTCATGCGAGTGCAACTCATGCGTATTCGATTAGATTTTATTTGAATTTATAAAGGGATGTAATTGATATTTTATTTATTTATTTATGTCTCAGTTGATACAACAATAACTTGATATTTTATTATGATTATTACAGTTAGATTTCTCAGTTCATTTACTATAAGACTTCCACTATTGTGTATTTATTCTGATTATGGTTGTGGTAGTGTATGATTTATTTTTAATGGACACAGCCTATTAGAGATCCTGGTTGAACCGTTGATTTATTAGCGGTTCATCACACCATTCTGAATAGTGTAGAATTGGGGTGTGACAACTTGGTATCAGAGCATCTCAGGCCTTGTCTGTAAAACCAGTATACTTCCACAAAAGTTCGTGAGCTGAGATAGGATAAAATTTAAAAGATGTAATAAGAACACACCATAAGCATCTATGTTGTTTGAGATAAAACTGAAAGAAAATAATACATCTATTAAATGAGAAACAAATTTATGTACAACCAAAAGGAGAACAAACGTTTATTTATATATGATTAAAGCAGAGTACAGTCCACAATCCGGACAGTTACTCTGAAGTACAAAAGAAAGAAAAAAAGAAGAAGAAATATATCAAGAAGCTGGAGGTGATGGGGGAGGTGGTGCCTCACGGTCTCTAACATAGTCCTCAGCGTAGACTCTAGTCAACCAAGCTATCTGAGTCTGGGTCGTCTGGAGACTAGCTGTGAGATCAGCCACCCGTTGGTCAGTCACACGCTGAGCATCCCTAGGCTCTCCCACCTGTTGATCCGACATGCCCTGAGCAACCAGAAGCTCTCCCACCCGCTGAACGGACAAGCACTGAGCCTCTAGAAGCTCTCCCATCCTCAAGTCAGACATGCGCTGAGCCTCTCGTATCTCATGCAATATCCCCATCATGTCATCAGAAGGAGCATACGAAGGACCAGCTGCATGTGAAGGACCCGTTGAAGAAGACGGACCAGATCCTATAGTATGAGTAGGTGATGGAGGAGGTATGGCATCCACATCCATGTATAGACGATCATCATCATCCCCATGAACCCTGCTTCAGTGGCTGCTGCTGCTGCCTCAGCGTCAGCCATCTCCACTCGAGTGCGAGGACGCACCATCGCGTTCCTCTCCTCATCGTTGACCTGGGCATCACGCATGCCCATCTTGCATATAGCCTCCCAATCCAGAGGTGATGAGAAGGATTTCTCCTGAATCTTCTCACCCAACAAATCAACCCTCAGGCGGGTAAGCAAGGTAGTGATCATTTGTCCATAAGGAAGGTTGCCAGTATGACTGGGCAATGTGGCACTGATCATTGTCCGCATGATGATATAGGGAAGGCAGACAGGCTGCCTAGTGCATATGCAGTACAGCAGGTATTGGGTCAACTGGGAGACCCTCTCGTAATGTCTACTCTGCGGTATCAGGTTATGCTGAATGATCTTGCAGTATACCCGTGGATTTGAACGCAGATAACTCGCTTTCATCTCCCAGTGATCAGATCTAATGAGCTGACGATCTATCTCAGCCCTCATCTGTAGTGAAAAGAACTGGGGCTCTCCAAGGGCACAGAATACGAAGGAGCCGCCATAGGAGATACCCAGCAAGTCCGCTAGCTGTCGATAGTCGAAATAAATATCAACCCCCTTGACATAGCTAGTGATCCGAAGCTCACCACCTCTCTCAACATTGTTGTAATCCCCCACCACTTGGAGATTACAATAAAACTGGCGTACCAAGTCAGGACAAGTACAGGCGTCATAGGTGATGATAGGGAGCCATCCCATATCACCAAAGGCCCCCTCCACATTAAACAAGGCCAAGCTAGCCAACTCCACTTTGCGGCCTCCCTTTACCTTCTTGGGAGCGTAGCCGGCATACTGTGTCTCAGCTTCAGTGGAGCGGAAGTGAAGACGGCCACGAACATTGGGTACCTTGGTATGAGCCATAGTATCTGCAAATAAGAAAGAACAACAAATAATAGCTTAGTAGAGAGGAAAAACCCAAAATTTCGACATAATAACGACGTAAGTTGGTCAAAAGCCTCACTTTTCACCCATACACATGGGCATGAGGACTTACATAGATCCTAAACTATCCTGTGAGACTCATACAGTCGAAAATTTCAACTAATGAGATGGAATTGGAAGAAATTTCAAGAAATTCAAAATCTCGACAAAATTAGGGCAAAAAGAATAAATTTCGAGTTTCTCGATAACCAACCGATGAAACTCAAATATTTTTGAGGGCTTTCGTTCCTCGAGTCACCAACAACAAAAGCCCCCAACAAAAATCAAATTTTTAATTTGAAAAATACGAGATATACGAGCAAAAACCTAGGTAAGGAAACCTAAAAACATGAAAATGTAGAAGATATACCTGTAGCGGAGGTGTAGACGACGAAACAAGGAGTACAAACCACCAACGGATTGGAGTTGTCACTATAGCAACTCAAAGGGACGAGACGAGTCGAAGCGGAGAAGTGGGAAATGTACTTTAAATCGAAACTTAAAAATCTGATTTTTAGTCCGGGGGTCGGAAAATTCGACTAAAACCATCGTCCCACCCATCGACCCCCGCATCGACCCTCGACTCTCGGGAATCTGACAGAGAACCAGGGGTTGCACCCTGGGTCGGACATCCTCCGACCCCCCCATCGACCCTCGGCTCTCGGGAAGAATTGTTGATTTCTCAGGGTCGCATACTGAGGGTCGGACACCCATCGACCCCCACCATCGACCCTGCATTGAAAACACAACATTTTCGACAGAATGATCTAAAAAATTTGAAATTTGCATTTGTTAGTGGTTTGAAAATATGAGAATGAAGTATTTAATGATTGTCTCTCGTGTTCAATGATTTTCAGGCAATCCCACTATCAGATTAATTAATGGCGGGACGCAGAATAACCAGACAAAGCCGTAACTCTATCCCACCACCACCACTTGTGGGGGAAGATGACCAGACACACCTGGAAACACAGGGGAATACGAACAAGGCACCGTCTGTCATTAATGGGCAGATGAATCCTACAAATCTGCCAGCTCCACCTACAGACTTGGCCACAGTCGTAATGAACTTGGCCCAACAGCTGTAGCAAATGCAACAGGCACAAGCTACTATACAAGCTGCCATAGGCATAACTCTTCTAGCTGCACAGATACCTCCAATGCCAGCAGGACAGGCAAGCACAGCACCATGGGGAAGTAACACAGTACCCCACGCACCTCAGACTCCTATCATGCAGGCTCAAGTACAAAATCCTGAGATAGCTCAAGGTGGATATCAATACCAACCACCTATGTATGGAGCGTATGTCCCGTAGCAACTAGACCACTCCAGACTGGTGGAGCGTTTTCTGAAACTGAAGCCCAAAGAATTTAAAGGCAAGCTAGTAGATCCTTTATGGCTGGCACACTGGGTTGACGAAATGGAAAGAAATTTTATGATGATGACATTAAATGAAGAAGAAAAAGTGTTGTGTGCCACCTTTATACTGAAGGGAGATGCACACCATTGGTGGAGGTCTACCAGGACATATTTATTAACAAAGCACGCCCAACTGACTTGGGATATTTATAAGGAGGCGTTCTTTGAGAAGTAATTTCCGAGAAGTTTCAGAGATTCTATTGAAAGAGAGTTCTTGAGTTTATATCAGGGGCAGATGACCGTGGATGCATATCAACAGCGTTATGAATAGTTGTTCTTCTTTGCACCAACCAGTATGCAAGAGGAAAGCACCAAGACCTGAAGGTTTGTCATGGGACTTAGGGGTAGCATCCGCAAGCACGTTCTGGGACATGAAAAGAAAATCTATAATGAAACGGCACAAATTTCTCGAGTTATAGAATCGAGCCAGAAGGAGAGTTATTTCATGCAAAACAGAGGTATAAAAAGGCCAGATGAAAATTCTTATAACAGAGGGAATAACAAGACATTCAAACCCTTCCGTGCTTAAGGCTATACCACTGCAACCAAGACTACTCCCATAGCTCAACAGCAACAAAAGCCAACTACTGAAGGGATAAAATGTTTTAACTGCAATCAAGTGGGACATATGGCAAGGGAATGTCCTAAGCCCAAGAAATAGCTACATCAAGGACGAGTTTACGCGGTTATGTCTGAGGATGCTGCCGCATCGCCTGATGTGGTCACAGGTATGACTTAATTTTTTTTAAGATAGTGGTATTACATTGTATGAGCATTTAGACTAAACCAAAACAAATCACAGGTATCGTACCTATTAATGGCATTCCCGCCAGAGTACTCTTCAATTCAGGAGCTACTCACTCCTTTATATCTGTGTCATTTGGAAAGAAGTTAAATCTACCCCTTAAATCCTTAGACTACAAACTACTTATACGATCACTTATGGGATTAGAAGTGGAGTTAGAAAAAGGTTATGGACCATGTCCAGTCCTTATTGATAAAAAAACCTTGGATGCAACCTTGATCCAACTTGAGATGGCAGACTTTGACGTCATCTTGGGAATGGACTGGTTAGTTCGACATTCTGCAAATTTATTGTGTGCCGAAAAGAAACTGACATTTAAAGACAAAGAAGGAGCAGAGTTCAATTTTTCGGGAACCAAACTTCCCCGTAAACGAAAGCTCATACTCTCGGCGCTAAAAGCTAAGAAATGCCTTGAGAAAAGAGCAGTCGGGTATTTAGTATCTGTGGTCGACCTTACCAAGGAAGCACCACGAATGGAAGATATTGAGGTCGTACGTGACTTTCCAGATGTATTTCCTAAAGAACTACCAGGATTACCACCCGACTGAGCTACAGAGTTTGTTATAGATCTTATACCTGGAGTCGCACCAGTATCGAAAGCACCTTATCGAATGGCTCCTACTGAACTGAAGGAATTGAAAGTATAACTACAAGAACTACTGGACAAGGGTTACATTCGCCCTAGTATATCACCATGGGGAGCGCCAGTATTATTCGTGAAGAAGAAGGACGGTAGTGTTCGCTTGTGCATAAACTACCGAGAACTGAATAAACTGACAATCAAGAATCGGTATCCATTGCCTCGGATCGATGATCTATTCGATCAGTTGCAAGGTGCCAAAGTGTTCTCCAAGATCGATCTTCGGTCAGGCTACCATCAGCTGAAGATTAAAGGTGGTGATATTCCTAAGACAGCATTCAGGACCAGATATGGACATTATGAATTTTTGGTCATGTCTTTCGGATTGACGAACGCACCAGCAACCTTTATGGAACTTATGAATCGGGTATTCCATGATATGTTGGATACGTCGGTTATTGTATTCATTGATGATATATTGGTCTACTCCAAAGACGAGGAAACTCATATTAAGAACCTAAACGCCGCCCTACAACGATTAAGGAAGGAGAAGCTCTACGCCAAATTTACAAAGTATGAGTTTTGGCTAAAGGAAGTCACTTTTCTAGGCCATGTAGTATCCGCTGAAGGAATTAAAGTGGATCCCAGCAAGATCGAGGCTATTGTAAAGTAAGAAGCACCGAAGAGCATTGCAGAAATTAGAAGTTTCTTGGGTCTAGCTGGGTATTATCGATGATTTGTGGAAGATTATTCTCGAATTGCCGTACCTCTCACCAGTTTGACTAAGAAGGGTGAAAAGTTTGTTTGGACTGATAAATGAGAGAAGAGCTTCCAAACATTGAAAGCTAGATTGATATCAGCTCCAATCTTGACCATTCTGATTCTAGGACAGCCGTTTATTTTGTACACCGATGCGTCAGGACTAGGATTAGGATGTGTACTTATGCAAGGAGAACAAGTAATTGCCTATGCCTCAAGACAGTTAAAGACACATGAGAAGAACTATCCCACTCATGATTTGGAACTAGCGGCAGTAGTACATGCTGTCAAAATATGGAGACATTATCTGTACGGGGAGAAGTTTCAGATTAAATCAGACCATAAAAGTCTTACATATCTATTTAATCAGAAGGAGTTGAATATGAGACAAAGAAGATGGCTGGAATTATTGAAGGACTATGACTGTGATATTCAGTATCATCCGGGGAAAGCTAATGTAGTAGCCGATGCGTTGAGTAGAAAGGCAATGATAAAATCTCAGGGAGAGGTTAGCACCACTGCCGCAATGTGTACTACCAGAAAGGTATTCAAGCACGGTAATGAGCAGTTTGTGATAGGTGCACCAGATGGATCAGCCAACCAAGGGTTTATTCATCGGTTTTCAAATATGTTCGCCGCATTGAAGATTATACCGGATATAGTTGATGAAGTGAAGACAACTATCAAATCAGACCCTTACCTAAGGACGGTACAAGAAGACATCGAAAAAGGTAGAACTAACCCTAAGTTCACCTTTGACGAAGAGAAGGTAATGAAATACAAAGGAAGAATATGTGTACTTGAAACAGAAAGCTTGAACATTAGACACCGATTGATGAAAGAAGCCCATACCACCATCTATTCGATACATCCTGGAAGTAAAAAAATGTATCATGACCTAAAAAAATTATATTGGTGGAGAGGAATGAAAGCAGATGTAGCTAAGTTCATGTATCAATGCCTAAATTGTCAGAAAATAAAGGTTGAACGACAAAGACCGGCCAGACTGTTACAGTCGTTACCGGAACCAGTATGGAAATGGGACTGCATCACTATGGACTTCGTCACAGGATTACCATTGACTCCTCGAGTAATTGACGTAGTTTGGGTGATTGTAGACCGCCTGACTAAAACAGCTCGCTTTATACCTATACGACCTCAGTATACACTGGAGAGGTTAGCTAAGCTGTATGTGGATAACATTGTGCGATTACACGGTGTACCGGAAAGCATTGTGTCCGACAGAGATCCACGATTTACTTCAAAGTTTTGGGAAGGATTGCAAAAGGCTATGGGTACAACATTGAAGTTTAGTACTGCATTCCATCCACAGACAGATGGACAGTCGGAGCGTACAATTCAAATTCTAGAAGATATGCTTCGAGCATGTATAATTGATTTTAAAGGATCATGGGATGAAAAGTTACCACTGATAGAGTTTGCTTATAACAATAGCTATCAGGCTACTATACAGATGTCACTCTATGAAGTACTATATGGCAGGAAGTGTCGAACTCCTTTGTTTTGGAATGAAATTGGGGAACGTAGTATTGTTGGACCGGAGTTTGTTGAAGAGACTTGTCGAGTGGTCGACATTATCAAGGAAAGAGTGAGAACAGCTCAGAATTGTCAGAAGCAATACGCAGACACTCGACGTCGAGACCTTGAATTCACCGTGGGTGATAAAGTATTCTTAAAAGTATCGCCTATGCAAGGATTGAAACGGTTCGGACAGAAAGGGAAATTAAGTCCAAGATATGTCGGGCCATATGAGATTCTAGCTAAGCGTGGGAAAGTGGCTTACCAGTTAGCACTACCACCATCTATGTCAAGTGTGCATGCCATATTTCACATTTCTTTATTGAAGAAGTATGTCAAAGATCCGACACACGTTTTGACAATAGACCTACCTGATCTAACTAAAGATTTGACATTTGAAGTAGCACCGACTGAAATCACTAGTCGGAAGGTTCAACAACTACGCAACCGTGATATCTATTATGTTAAGGTCACCTGGAGAAGTAGAGATATGGAAGAAATCACACGGGAAGAAGAGAATGCTATGCGAAAGCAATATCCTCATCTATTCGACTCGGAATGTATGTACAATTTCAAGGATGAAATTTTTATAAGTAGGGGGGAGTTGTAAGACCCGTATCAAACTAACCCGGTCTTACCACCTTGAACCAGGTCTACCCATCATGGTCGAGCCAAATGGATCAAGTGCGTAAGGGAGATAATGATCCCAGGTATTAAACTGACCTAAAAATACAGGGGGAGGGTCGCATACCCAGCAAGGCAGGGTCGGACCCCCCAATATAAAAGTCAGACCCTGAGTTTTTAACCGGGTGTCGGACAATTTAAAACCAGGGGTCGACGGGATCTCCGACCCCCCTCATCGACCCCCAGTCTGCTGACAAAAACCGTGAATTGGGAACTTTCCAAATTTCAATGGGATTCTTTTCTAATCTCAATGGGACTTATTTTGGGAATTTCTACTCTATAAATAGGACGTCCCTAAGCCTCTTTCACTCCTTTTAGAACCCTAATTGGATTGAGAGAAAGAGAAGAGAAGGAGAAGAGAAAGAGAAGAGAAGGAAAGTGGAGAAGAAGATCAAAGAGAAGGCTTCAGAGGAACTAGCCTAATTCTCAGGTATGGGTACTATCTCCATGTAATTCTATAGACCTTAGAATAGATAGTGAAGAGAGTATGATTTAGGAGAAACCCAAATCATCCATCCATGGTTAGGTTTCAATGGAAAACCATGGAGGAGATCATTAAAACCATGTAGGTGAATAAACTATGGTTCTAAACCATAGAACATGTATGGAATGGATTGTAGAAGCAAGCCATAGGACCCAAACACGAAAGAATGGACTGAAGGATGAGAATTTTGACTAAACCCATAGGGGTCGCACGGGGGGTCGATGGCCAATCGACCCTACCAGACCCTAACATCGACCCCCAGTGTTCGGGAAGTTCAGAATCTGGGTGGTAGCACCCAGGGTCGATGGAACCTCCGACCCTGGCATTGACCCCCAGTTAACAGTAGGATTTTTAAAATCAGAATTAATTCTAATTAAATTCTATCGACTTGATTAGGTCTTCTAGTGATATAATATTGATATTTAGTTGATTCTTAAAGCTTGAAAGAGGATCTACAATCAAGCAAAGGTGAAGGAACAAGACCTAAACTAATTGGTTAATAATAAACTGTTTTATTCTTGAGTCCAATGCCATGATTGATTCTATGCATGTATGCGTGTTATGTGCATTCAACATGTCATCCAATATTTCTATTATTACTGTTCATGCATATTTAAATTATTGTTTATAACATGATGATGATGATGATGATGATAGGAATAGACATGTGAATGTATGTGTTTGGTTGGTGTACTTGATGCGAGCGAGTATCGGGGGGGGGGGGGGGTGTCATAGGCCAGGCCTCAACATTCCAGCTCTATCTCTAACTCAAGTCTTGTCCATTGACATCGTCGTATCGCCATTACCGTAGCAGAGCTATTACGTCGTAGTGTATGAGGGGCGGTGGTCTCAGACCATGTAGTCTCTGACTCTGTCGGGGGGCCTTAGCCCTATCTTTATGGACGTATTGAGAGATGTTGGGGTGAGGCCTTGGATACACTGATTGGCATTAGGATTGGTTAGTTGCGAACCCAGTTTGCAAGTCCTCGCCAGCAGGGGCTTACGTGTTGGTATGGGTGGAGTATCAGGGGAAATGTCATAGGCCGGGCCTCAGCACTTTAGCTCTATCTCTATTCCATGGTAGGGTGGATGGGGACGATAATAAACGTTACCTTTGGGCGGGCTTCCACACCCTGTGCATAGAGGCGAGGCGGCCACCGAACCTTTCTATAGCGCATTTCAAACTTATTTACCAGACCAAAGATATGAATTAAATGCATGCATATGTTTGTTGCATTGTTTTGTTTGCTCACTGAGCCATGATGTGTGCTCATCCTCTCGACGTGGAATATTTTTAGTTGATGATGCAGGTTCCACTGTCGAAGATTATCTGAGTGTTCCAGTGTACGAGCGTGTTGCTGCGATGGAAGCCGAAGACTTAGAGGATACGCATGACCTCTCATGCGAGTGCAACTCATGTGTATTCGATTAGATTTTATTTGAATTTACAAAGGGATGTAATTGATATTTTATTTATTTATGTCTCAGTTGATACAACAATAACTTGATATTTTATTATGATTATTACAGTTAGATTACTCAGTTCATTTACTATAAGACTTCTGCTATTATGTATTTATTCTGATTATGGTTGTGGTTGTGTATGGTTTATTTTTAATGGACACAACATATTAGAGATCCTGGTTGAACCGTTGGTTTATTAGCGGTTCATCACACCATTCTGAATAGTGCGGAATTTGGGTGTGACAAAAATCATTGGGAGTATATCAATATTTCCCTATCTACCTTAACAATTTACATTCTCCTTTAGATCCAATAGTCTTAATCCTTTAATAAAAGATTTTTCTTTCTTTTCAAAATATTGAAAAAACATCTGGTGAACTGATTATCACAAGAATTCCTAGATAAAATCTTTATGTCCACAAGATCTAATAATTCCCTGTTGCAAATACCTTTTAATATTTCTTAATCTTGTCAACTTCCCCTTAAACAATCCTTACAAGTACGCAAGTCATTAACTTTAAGGGTTTCCAGAATTCTATTCTTTACAACCTTTTTATAGTCTTTCCTTAGATAAGAGTCCTAAATGTCTATGCTAAAGATGGAATTAGGATATACTGTCTAACTTCTATAGCTAAGTAAACTACAGAGAGTAAATAAGGATTTTTGCTACTCTTATAGGTTTGGATTACTTCTATTACTTAAGTCTCCAATCTCCATCACCTTCTCACTTGAAAGTTTCATGATCCTACTTTTCTTCCAGTATAACCTTTTCCACATGTTGTAGTTTCATAAAATCATTTTTCTTGTCAAAAGTTTCTTACTATTCCTTGAAAAATTATTTTTCTTTTTGTAAGACCCTACCTTTCACTTACTGAATTTGTCAGAGTATGGCTCACACATCATGACATTGGCATTCCTTCCTTTCTTTTTTCTTTGAACTTTCTTCCTTAGTGTAAAAGAAATCAACTCATCTTCTATCCACTGGGTTTATGGGTCACCACGATCTAACTTTGCAGTTTAGGTGAGGAAGTGAAAGTCAAGTGAATCATCTATAATATTCCAATGAGTTACCTACAGAGATTCACATATCTTAGAGCTTATTAGTGATGGCTAATAGCTCCAACCTGTGTTTTCTTCGCACACCATTATCATCCTATACCATCAAAACTGGTACAGACAACCTTGAGAATACAACATCTCTCCACCCCATTTTAAAGACCAAAATTTCTTTGGATTTCACTCTGAACATCTATTTCCAATGTTCCTTATTAAATTTTCTTTTATCTGATCTTAGGGATGAACATTCCTAAAGACCAGAATACAATTTTTGCTAAGTATATCTAGGTTAAACACTCCTAGACTAGCTTTCAATTTTTTATGACAATTCATAGAACTGGCCCGCCATAACAGGCATCATAAGGTGTTTGATCATTATATGTTCTCTAATATGTGTGATATAATGCAAACATACACACAAGATAGGTTAAACTTATAATAATTAAACATATGCAAGTCTATTTCCTTTGAAGAGTCAACCGAAACTATACCATCATCCTTTGGGACAAGAGTGCACTGGTCCTCTTACTATCTGTGTAGAGTCAACCGAAACTACACCCTTATCATTTGGGATAAGAGCGCATTGGTCCTCTTACTATCTGTGCAGAACCTACGAAGGGATAATGACTTTCGAAATTCCATCACCTTTGGGTGTATGAAACTCCTAAAGTCAAGATCATTCATCCATGTGCATGAGTATACATGATCTTTGACACCGCCACCTTTGGGTGGACAATGCCGCTCTTTGCTACTTCCACAAAAGTAAAAATCTTGATAATGTCACGTTTGAGTGAGCACTATCCTTTTTTACTATGTCTATAAATGCATAAGTACTGGATTTGAGCATATCATGATAAAACTGAGCTTGCCACTTTGGTGGTCCCACCCAATCCTTATACAACATGTACAAATCATTATTTGAATAAACTGGGACAATGCCACCTTTGGGTGAACACTGTCATTCTTTAAAGTATTTACAAACACAGTCGCTTGAATTTGAGCACATCATGACAAAACAAGGTATACCACTTTGGTGGGATCCACCAAGTTCCACCATGATATGAACAAATCCCAAATTACAGCACTAGTAGGATATATATAACCATGAATTTTTCAAAAATCAATTTTATAAGTCTGAACATTCAAATAAACATGCACTTTAGCTCAACAATCATTATGATACAAGAATATTGAGAAAAACCAGTAGAAACACTACAAATTGAGCTCTAAAAGAGCATTAACTTGAAAAAATACTATTCCCAATGTATCAAAATGTAACAAAATATATTTCAGATTGAAGAGCATTGAAACCCAAGTCCAACGGAACAAACTGCAGGTCAATCCAACCTTCCTAGCTCCCACAAATCCAGTTTAAAGTCGGATTGTGAATGCAGTCAAAAAGCTGCAAGGCAAATAGGCCTTAGGATCTGGACCGGGATAAACCACGGTCTGAACCAAATCGAATCGGTCTGGTTAGACCAAACCAGATGCCCCTGGTTCAACTAATTGGGTTCATGGGTTAAATTTTGGGTTTCCGGGTCGATCGTATTCGGATCATCGGGTTTTCGGGTCGACCGAATTTGGATAATCGGGTCGACCCATTCTGGTCGGATGTACTTGGATCATCGGATCGACCCATTTGGGTTTTTCGGGTCGGTCCTAATCTGGCTGGTCAGCCCTGGGCTGGTTCTGCCTTTGGTTGGTCTGGCTTGGCCTAGGCTGGGCTTGCCCAGTCTGGACTGGACTTAGGCAGGTCTGGGCCTGGGCTGGGCCAGCCCTGGAAGAGCCCGTCTGGGCCTGGGCTGGGTAGACTCGGCCCGAGTCAACCCAGCAAAACCGGTTAGGGTTTACGATTCAATGCCGAGTCGACCCAGTGATGACTCGGCGCTGAGTCGTCCCGGCGATGACTCGGCGCCATCAGAAATTTTTTTTAACCGCCGACGAGTGGATCTCACGCGCTTTTTCATGCGGCGCGTGAGGGCTCGTCTAGCCACCTTCAAAGACCAAATTTGTGTCGATCGACTCATCTTTCAGAGTACTACAAGCTAGTATGGTTTATTTTGAATTTCACCGGTTTGAAAATTTTTTTGAAAGGTTTTAAACTTTGACAGTTTCGTGGGAAAAAATTATGGAGAAAAATCTCTCCCTTTTTCAATTCAATCAGTCCTACCATCTTAACTGTCCCTTACCTATGATCCTAGCTCTGTGTGGGTGGCTCTGATACCAATTGTTAGAATTTTTAATACAAGTTAGGGTTTTCCCATGAGATTTCCCATGAACCCTAATGAAATCCACCACGCAGATTACTAGAATACAATGGGCAATAAAAGAGATGATAGAACACATACCATTTACTGTAGATTGATTTTCGACCGTTTCCTATAGCTTGAATGCCTCGATTAAAGTCTTCCACAACCTCTTGGGATCCTTTTTGCCTCTATGCATATGGGAGCAACAGAGAGATAAAAACCAATGATTGCAGAGACCCTAACCATAGTATTTATAATACTATCCCTAACCCAGAACCATTCCCACATTGGACCGGGTTGGAAGTTTCTAACCAGTGACGAACCAAACCTGAACCGGTCAAACCAGTAATTGAACTCCCACTTAACAACTGGTTAGATAATTAATCAAGCCCACACAACAGGAATCTAACAAGAACGACCATCAACCTGAAGTACTTGAGTCACCCTAGCCAGTAGCTTCGAAACCATAGGGTTTTACAAAACTTCATTCTGAATAGATTCTGTAAACCCTAGATCCCAGTTAACTGGGGCATGCAAAACATCTTGGACTTGCTGATCCTGGAACCTCACTTGCCTTCTACCATCTGATCTAGGGTTCGTCATCAACCCACTAAATCCTACAGCAAAAGTCAACCCATCTCAAGTAGACATGGAGGTAGAAAGATTTGCTTTTCCTCCCAGCACCTCCTGAGTCATTATCCTTGAAGGATAAGAACCAGACCCAGATATCGACCCTACAAGAAAAGTGACTTCTCGATCCCATAACACAATCGAGTTAGGATTAATCCCTGTACCTCGGCCATATCCTTTACCACCATCAAGCACTCCAGACCCTGGCACCAGTGGCCTAGAGCCACCAGCCGACATCTAAGAAAGACCACCAAAGCAATTCGACTTTCTCTCACTAGATCTAGAATCAGCGAGACCTTCTTATCACTTAACCATGATGTACATGCACTCCTAGACTAGTTTTCTAAGACTTTCCTTCTACATTACATATACTTGAGACTTGCTGTCCATATCTGTTCTATTCTGCTCATAGAGCTATTTCAACTCAATATTTCTCATAAATACATGACAGACCATGACTCTTATATTTCATTCACCTGGTTAACACTTTCTACTTCTTGTTGTCCATGAAGGTATTACCTTGTTCAAGGATGTATTTAGTTCCCTGATTTCCCTCTCTCTATATCTTTATTATACTGTCTAAATGTCACTACTTAATGGTTACTGTCCACAAGTGTTTGCTGTATTTTGCTTGTTTTCTAACATAGCTTGTAAATGAACTTAATTCAAATCTGTTTTAGCTTTCCCTTTACATTCTCTTGTTGTGGGAAGATACTTCACATTGATAACAACTTGGTTGAGATACTCAGCCCATTAATATAACATATAACAAACAAAAACATACAATAACATGTCTTGTTGTCCAAGAAATTCTAACATTGGTCATAACAAATTTTATTTTCATTAGCACCTCATAGAGCATTTCCAACACTATGATTCATGTATAAATACTGTACAATCTACTCAAGAACATTCTCCATTCATAGCACCACTTGTACACCATTACATGTCATATCTGAAATCATTTGTTGCTCATAATGATAAAAATAATTCATCTCGTATAGTACTTATAAAATTATACCATCATTGCATTATTCCATATACAAGGAAACATATGTATCAAACTCAAAATATATACCATCATATCATTCATACATATACTATATTAGCCTACTACAAGAGGCTAACTACTCACCATGTTAGTCAAAATTTTTCTTCTTTATAGCCTCTTGACTAAGCAACACTTAAAACAGCAATATAAATCTCTTCCAATTCCCTACATCCATAGAATCATAATTTCCACTCATTATTTGTGTGAGGAAATCCCAAAACCATCATTAAAACTATTGATAAGCTGTCTTTCCTTACCTACAATCTATTCCCAAAAATGAACATCCTTCGAGATGTCAATCACTTGCCTTTTCCCACTTTCTCAATGTTGTCCAAGCAACATAACCCAACTATTTAGTGCTTGATTGAACTATAAAACTCACTTATATAATTTAGATATCATATGAGTCAACCTTAATGTCCCCTTGACAAGGTTTCATGCTTAAATAGGTCCCTAATAAAGGAACCCCAACTAGTTAACCACAAAACATGCTTTAGGAATATCATCATTTATTTTAACATGAACCCATAATCCTGCCATAAATCATTTGGGTATAAAACCTTGGGGAAAAATCCCCAAAATCATGTCATCAAACACCTAAGAGGTTCTAGGGAAAAAACCCCAAGGGAAACAAACCAAAAGTATAAAAAAAGAGACCTGGTTGTTAGTCAGGTATTTCATCAAACACCATGCAAGCAGCAAAAAAATGCCCTCACATCTTAGTTTCAGTTGGCATTGCTTCCCAGTCCCTTTTGGGCTGTAATCCCTACTTTCAAAACACCAATAAACATATATGCATTGTTTTAAAATCATTTGGATCACTCCAAGGTCAAATTTCCATTAACCATAGTCCCATCTTTCCACTATTAATGGATTTTCCTTAAGAAAATTAAAAATTCTGCAACTTTTTCTTTTCATATGTGTTTCTCATAACCATCGTAAACAAATCACTCAAAAATCATCTATTAACCTCAGATATAACCTTAACAAGTATCTACCATTTGTAAAAATCATTTTTCCCAAATCCTACATGCATGCATTACTCTTGAACTCACCTTAATAGAGATTTGATGAACAATGTTACTGTTCATCATCTCTAACATGAGGATCACCAATAAGTTTTAAAAAAAATTCATTTCCATTAGTTTGATTCAACATGCAACCATACATTACTTCAATAAAGTTGTTAGAACTTACCTGGAACACCAATGAACTGATCACCCCAAAGAAAACATACAAAATCCCAATTTTTGAAATTTTCTTCTTGTTTCTCTATTCAAACCTTCTTGCTGCAACTTCTTGTCATTCATTCTCTTCCAACACTTGCTTTGCTGAAATTCTTGCATCTATAAATCTAAAAGTCCTCAATCCTTCATGCTAATACTTATACCCACACTATATCCACCCCAAAGTGTAGAAATCAGGGTTTTCTCTCAAACTCCTCAAGAACTCCTCCCAAACTCTCTATCACGTTTTCAGTTTCAATAATAAGAATGAGTTAATCTAACATTCCTTCCTTATATATTTTTCTCACTTAATATTCATTCCTCACAATTTTTTTGGGTAAGTATTTATTCCTCACAATTGGTTTTACTAAATTCTAATTTTGCTATCAGTAGTCCTCAAATGTATGAACTAGTTTTCCACTTTCTTAGGTACCCCTCTAAATGTAAATGGACTGTTTTGTCCTCAATAATTTTCATGTTACCAATGGTATATCCTCACTACTACAACTCTTTGTTTACATCTAAATATTATACATACATACGTACGTTATTATTTTCACACCATATGACTATATATTTATAAACATGTAATTATATTCCTCGACTTAAGCAGGGTATAAATCTTATACATATTAATATAATTACATTAAATTTATTTCAATGCAAGGTTATGTACATTATTAATACAATAAAACTGTTTTGCCCATAGCTCATCTCAACAACACCTCCAAGGTACCTAGATTATATTTTCAGTCTTCTCCATCCGTCAAAACTAGTCAAGGTAAGGTATAGACTACCAGATAACACCTAGGGTGTTACAGTACTATTGTTCTTCTCTTGTTGGGTCTTGCCCTGATTTGTTGTAATTAAGTATACAGTCTTTTGTTGAGCCTTTGCACTTTGTTGCTTCGTTGTATTGGCTATCCCCTATCTTGGGATTAGCTTGTTTGCATTCCCCCCCTCTCGGTTAATGAATTATCTATTTACCCCCCACCCCCCAACAAAAAGAAAACTCATAACAGCAACTCCTCTTCTCCAAGTGGTTATCCACGTCTCCCTTTATTTCATTCAAATGTCCATTGTTTTGATCACTTTCTCTCTTTTCTTTTTGGGTTCTTACTTTAACTCTGTTACCTAGAGTTTGAAGAAGGATGAACTAGATTCCTGTAGGAAGAGAAGAACCCAGACAGTGTTGGTGATGTTGCCCATGCGGTATGGCTCGGCACACATTTAATGGTAGTGGTGTTGCCTTAGCCTTGGTTGGTAGTGCATGGTAGTACTTGGCTCGGAGCCAACTTGGAAGTGGCACTTTGCATTATCCTCAACACTCGGCTAGTTGTGTATGGAGGGTAGGCACCAAGCCTTGAAATGAGAAGAGAGTGTGTCACTGCAAGTGACAAATATGAGTCGATAGTGTAGATGCATCCTCAGCAGCCCTAGCAGTGATTTGGAAGAGTTCCAGCTTGTCAAGAGTGCCAGCTGAGTCAACTAGATTTTAATATGAGTTGATCGATTGGGCAGAAGGAGCTTCAATGTTCAATTAAGCTTTACATGAGTTTTGCAGTGTTCTAAGCTGAACCAAAGTGAAAGGCAATGTGTAGAAGTCCCATTAATCATGCACGAAAAATCTCAGGTCCAGATTCCAATGATTGTTTTGAAGTTTTGAATTTGAAGCTGATTTTGGTGGGTCCTGCAGCAGACCTCCCGTCCTTGAATTTAATGGATTGATCCGCTAATCGTAGACCACCTTTTCTGCTTTCTGTAAATTCAAGATAGAGATGATTTCCGCTTAGCCCGCCCCTAGCTCTCAATGTGAAGTATTTGATTCTCTACTACTTTCTCTAATGCTAGCTCTCGATTGATTGAGTCGGTGGGGAAGTGAGCGGATCTCGCCTTTGTTGATCCAGTTGAAGAGAGTTATCACGATGTAGCAGGGTAAAGCATCATATTGAAAAATGTAGATTTTCGAGTTGGCTTTACAAAGGAATTGGAATCATTCAATTCCGATATTAGACAAGAGAGATATCGCCATTTCTGTCGAAGGGTGCAAAAATGCCCAAAAATCAAAGCTCTCTATTGTTTTGTAACCTACAGGCGTTTGCACCAAGACTATTGAAAGTCAGAAGATCCTCTTTGTACTTATTGTAAGCTGAAGGACGTCTTCACAATTATCATGAATTCGGTTAGAGGCCGATTGGGAGCTTCTATTGAGCCACATCATTCAGATGCAGATCTCACGATCTACAAATGGTGGGCTACTACACTCTGCATCTGGAAAAATAATATTCTCCCGCGAGGCATGCCAATGACCGAAGTAGGTTAGTTCATTGCTCCACAATGCTGCGAAAGAATTTGATGTTCTAGTGGGGTGTGCTTTCAATGCGGCGACAAGGGAGATTGAGATCTGACGATTATTATCAATTCTGATCGTGTCTGATGGGATCCAACCGATCGAATGGCTCACAAAGAATCAGGCCTCTCCAAGCTTCATCTAATGACAACTATTGGAGATTCTTCTATCATCCAATCACATCTTGACAACCAGATTGACATGTAGTAGTGGAGCTGCTTTGGTACTTCATGCGTGCACCAATCGTTATGAGAAGATTCCATTTAAAGTATTTTCAAAGGTCGATCTTCATTTAATGATATCTTACTCATTTGATGTCCAAATTGGATGAACCAAAAGCCCAAGTTCGTATTTTTGAAAGCTCTTTAACCAGAAATCACAAGAGAGAATAAGTAAGCTGTAGAAAACATAAAATAGAGCTTAGAAGGGGTTTTTGAAAGGAGAAGTTGGTTGTTGAGCATTGAGTTACCTCCAACTTCATACTTGCATATTTATGATCCATTTAAGAGCGGTGAGAGGTTAGTGGAGCTTTCATTAAGCATTATTGGTGGTTGTGAGCATGTGAGGAAAAGGGAGATTAGTTATGAGCAAGGGTTTACTTAAAAAGAGTTTAGTTCTCTCAATTTTGGGAGTTGTTGAAGATTGTAGTGGGCCATTGGAGACACTGCAGTGATCTTCAGACATTGGGAAGCATTGGTTGTGAGATCCTCTTAACCTTGTGTTGTTATATGCATTCTATTGATATAAGCTAGTTGTAGATGATTGTGTTGAATGCCTAGCTAGTTAGAGGGAAATTATAAGGCATTGATAAGCTTTTTAAAATTGGTTGTGGGTTGTGTATAGTGGGTACTAGACGGTAGTTTGCTACCCTGAACTATAGGAATATTTATGTATGAGGCTATTTACTACATAATGTAAAGGAGGGGAAGATTCCTAACTTATGGTTGATTTGGAAGAAAGGAATTCCAAAACTGAAGTAGGTCTTATGTTCAGATCAGCATTTGTCTATTGAGATTGTTGTTGAGAACATTGTGCACCTGGTTGGTATTGTGCATGTTAATAATCGAAAGGTGGGTCGCTGAGAGTTGTGGATAGTCTTGGCATCATTGGGAGGTAGTATGCTTCCATGGTTGAAATTAGGGGATTTTAATTGCTGTAGGTTTTTTCATGAGAAAACAGGTATGGGTAAATTTTTTAATTCAGTGACTAAGGAGTTTGAAGTGTTTATAGACTCTATCCCCCCTGATAGGTATTTCTACTTCATGTCACACCCCAAAACCATGGCGTTTTGGTATGACCATGGTTTTGGTATGACCATGGATTCCTCGCAACACAAGTACTACTATACCAGAATCATCATCCATAGTACATTCACATCATAACCCATCCACTAATTGCACCAACAGATCAATTGAAAATCAGAGATAAAAAACTAAATAGTGGAATAAATATATTAAACTCGAAACCATGTCTAGATCTAATAATTACACCATAGAAGTTTATGTTCTATAAATCAAGACATAAAATAAAATAATACCAAGTATATTAATATTCAATTCAACCATCACGGGTCAAACATAACCTTAAAATAAAATAAATAAACTTAAGCAAAAGTCTAAATAAAATTCTCGTCTCTCAGAAAGAATTGTCTTCACATCTTCATATCAGCAAAACTTTGTCCATTAACCATAAAGACAGTTACCATGCAAAACATCTTCACACATTTCTTCTTCAGATACATCAGCATTATCAGAATTATCTACAAAACAATATAAAAATGTGTGTATACAATGGGGTGAGCAAAATCACATACTCAGTGAGAAAATCAGCACATTCAAGCACACAAATGCATGAATAGTTTATTAAGGCTCTAGTCTATGAATAGGCATGCGTAAGTTGCATCACACCTAACTCCTGGTAATGAATACTCAAGCATGGGCAAAGTAAATGAAACACATTTGGTTACGCCTCCTATGAAACATCACATAATGAAGATGTGATCGAAGGACTACACCCTGACATACCAGCATTCCCCCATCGTAGGCTTCATCTTGACATCTTATTCTACGCCTCAACTACTTCACTGGGTACACCGCCCAATTCGTTATGGAAAAACACATAGAATTTACTCATCCCTAGGTCTCTCTAAAAACACTAGAGGAAGGATACCAACACATGCCAGCTCCCTGCTCCAGCTGTGAAAGAGAACTGCACCCATGGTCAGACCTTATAAATAAACCTATTCCAATACCTAAGCCCCTATTGGCAAGGGTTGCTAGTCACGGGATCTTGAAACCTAAACCATGAATATTACTAATGCAGGTACCTATATCCCAGCTTAACGGACCAAAATGAACCGTCCTATTCCAGCCATTCAGATCCACTAGGACACAAGAAAATGCCAAACATTCATCTCAATCTAATTCAAGAAATAGTATACAAGAATGCATGAATAGATATCGCAGTTATTGGATGGCATGTTATCACATAGTAATCCAAACATATCACAATCATAGCCTATGTAAGACCCATATGTAGAATCCACTACTAACCCGGATTCCTCTTGTGTCAGGTCTTAACTTACAGACTAATGGAGCATCCAACACGGACCCAATGGTGGTATCCGAACCATAGGTAAGCTTTATTACTCAAACCTGGTAAGGTTAGGAGTCATGGTGGACCTTAGGTGGTCTTGGTATGCATCCAAAGCATCCAGGCCGAATGGCTGACCAGTAAGGCATTATTTTGGCCTAACCGGTTGCTCTGTTTGATGGTGCACCACCCGGTTGTTAGCATTCGGTTGAGCACGGGTTAGAGACACTCTCTCTTCACGGGTTCTATAAAAGGAGGACTCAACCCTCCTTATTCTCTCTTGGAATCTTTGGAGAGTGAGTGGGAGAAGAAGATATGGAACTCAAAGCTCTAAGCCCTAGTATCACACACCAATTATGGACTAACCAGTGGTGTGATGAAACGCCATGAAAACCAACGGTTTAAACCAGGATCTCGTATAGGCCTTACCCATCCGGTAAAACCAAATACATCCAACAATGATAATCAGAGTAAATAAAAAATAACAGAAGTTTTCATTACTAATGAACTGAGTATCTAACAATGATAATAAATAATTAAATCCAATTATTCTCAATGACTCAAGACATAAAGTAAAATAATTAATTACATGTTCCAGTAATCAAGAATAACTAAACTATTCAAAAATACATTGATTGCATTCGCATGATGGATTATGCGCTTCCTCCAATAGTTTTCGGTCCATAGCCGCTATGTATCCATACGTCGGCTCATTCATATAATCTTTTATGGTTGGACCTGTATCAACAACTAAGATATTCGAGGTTGAAAGGGTGAGCATACATCATGGCTCAGTGAGCAAACAAAACAATGCATAAACATATGCATGGATTCAATTCATATCTTTGGTCTAATTTTAATTTTGCAATGTGCTATCGAAAGATTTGCTGGCCACTACACCTCTATACACGAGTGTGTAAATCCGTCCAATGGATCAAATACCATTATTGTCCCACATACACTCACCATGGAATAGAGATAAGCTAAAGTGTCCGGATCACACACCACCAACACTTTCCCTGATGCCCTACCCATAACAATACGTAAGCCCCTATTGGCAATGGCTTGTAAACTGGGCTCGCAATTAACAAATCCTAATGCCATCCAATGTATCCAAGGCCTCACCCCAACATCCCTCAATACATCCATAGAGATAAAGATAAGGCCCCCCGACAGAGTCAAAGACCACACGGTCTGAGACCACCTCCCCTTATGCCTTATGACGTAATAGTTTTGCTAAGATAATGGCGATATGATGATGTCAGTGAGCAAGACTTGAGAAGAGATAGAGCTAGAGTCTGGTGACCAGGATGAACCACAATGCCACATCCTTGACCTGATGCTCCACTCTCATCTAGCACACTAACCACACACACAATCACATGCCTATTCTTAGCATCATCATCATCATGTTATAAATAGACAGAAATAAATATGCATGAGCAGAAATAGCAGTAATATTAGATGACATGTGAGATGCACATTACAAATAAGCAAGCATAGAATCAATCATGGTATTGGACAATAAAATAAAATAGCTTGTTATTATCCAATTAGTTTAGGTTTTGTTCCTTCACCTTTAATGATGTTTGATCTTCTCCAAGCTTTGTAAATCACGTTTCAACTACTTGGAAACCTAAGAAGTTTATGGATTTTAAGTTAAGGTTCAAGTTCACCAAGTTATAGTAGTTAGAAGTCTATTCTGGAGTCAAACAGACTTCTAGAGGCTGTGTGGTCGCAGGTGTGGCTGCACCTGTGGTATCAATTTTTGCGACCATAGGATGTGTGATCGATACTTGTGGTCACATATCATACGACCACACATGCTACCATACCTTCTCTAGGACCTTCTCGAGAGCGTGTGGTCATGACCACATGAAGTTTTGGTTAACTTTCATCCTCAATCCAACCCTTTCATGATTCGATTCCTTGGTTTATCATTAGGGTCCTTCCTATGGTTGATGTATGGTCTTAAGTTCATAATTTTTGCAAAGTTATTGGTCCTAGCCACTTCCCTATGGTTTTCCTCTAAGACTTTCTCATGGAGTCTCATGGTTGAGATCATACGTTGATTTAACATCTCAATTTCAATGGAAGATCTTATTCTAAGTGTTCTACTGCTACAGAGAAAGGTTTCATACCTTTAGTTTGTAAATAACTAAAGCCTTCTCTATAACCCTAGCCTTCTTCTTCGAATCTCTTTCTCTTTCTCCATCTCTCTCTCTCTCTTTTTCAATTTGGGTTCTAAAAGTGTAGGAGAGGCTATGGGACATCCTTAATATAGAGAAAAACTCTCTATATAGGGTCCCACTCTAACTAGAAAAGAGATCCCTTACTTTAGGAAAGTTTTCAAAACTTAGAGTTTGTCATATCATCGTGTGGTTGCATGTATGGTCGCAGAACCCATAGATCACATGTCCCAAATATGTGACCACATCTTGGATTTTTGAGTGGTTTCATTTTCGTTAGGTGTGGTCGACGATACCTGCTCAGGTATGCGACCACACACTCCAAATTGGTTGATTTTGGGTCAATTTATGTACCTATCCTTATGGTTCTTTAACGCACTTGTCCACTCGATCCGACCATGATAGGATAACCTGACATGACATGGTAAGACCGGATTAATAGAGTGCGGGTCTTACTCCTAGCCTCACTCCTTGGAGGTAAGTCTAATGGAACCTCTCTCATTCTTTCTTCCTTGGCAAATAAGTGTATGACCTGTGGTGATTATCTCCATTAATGGAGACCTAAGTAAACCTAAGGAGTTAGGTTTTCTCCACCCAACTCCATAAATGGAGTTAAATGGATCCATAAATGGCTCCTATTTCCCCTAATAATGGTGGGAATATGATTCCTACCAACTAAATGGAATGCCTTGAAGTGGGGAATCAAATCCCACAAAGTTTGAAGACTAACCTTATTCGTAACCTAGTTTTTGGTTACGAACTAGAGGCACTAACCAAAGATTGGTCATGACCATGCCTCTGGGTGACTTATAACCAGCCTCCGCCAAGGAAAATGCCTTGGCTGAACAGACCAAGGAACAATCGGAGGCTCCTTATCTGAGGACCCTCTCAGAGGCATGACCCTCGGGGTAACAATCACCTGGTTACCATGGGTCCGATTACTAGACCCTCCGGATAGGCTTAATAATAAGCAGAGGTAGTGCCGGATGATACACCACCCGATAAAGCCTCCGGATAACCTTTTGGAACCCTACTATTATAATAATGGTGTTAAACCGGATGGTCTACCACATGCTTGACCATCCAATTGTACCCTCTAGTTATGATACTTAGAAAATATTATAAGTGTTAATCGGATGGTAATTCCAGAGGAAACACCACCCAGTTACATCCTCTAGTTCTGGTTATATTGGCTAGTATGCCTAGTTAGGAATAATAAGACTAACCGTTGGATTCTCAACTTGTCTTGGGACTCGTGTATAGACATTTAAGGCTTGTCCATACTCGTTAAAAGATATACAACCAACTAATGAACCATTGTCTACTTAAATAGGTAAATGGACTCGGGCAAGTAAAAGCCTTCTACTTAGCTTCATATTATTGCTGCACTTCTAGTATACTCAGGTGAGGGGTCTAGTTCTTAGACTTAGGGCATTTGCACATTTCTAATTTATGCTTAGTAACATGCCTAGGTTGTATTGAATCACATGTTATTCATTTCTCGTATATGTATAAGCATGCATTGCATTATAATAACTATGATTGTTATTATGTGATGTTTGGGTATGATGAATGTGTGGCGTGTTGGAGCACAATACAAGGACCATGAAGTTGATGCTATACTCTAGTGGGGGCACGATGATCCATGGGAGTGGAATCGAGGGGTCTCTACTGGAGCATAACTTTTCTATTAATAATGCATATGTATAACCATGTATGATGGTTCGTGTGGTGTGTTGGAGCATGGGCACACAGATCATGTTGGATTGCATTGTACACTAGTAGAGACATAGTGATCCATGGGAGTGAACCAGGTTCTCTACTTGTGGGCATTAGATTGGTTTTACCAGTGTGCTAGTGGGGGCACGGTGATCCATTGGAGTGGAGTCGGGGATCTCTGTCTGACAGGCAGGAGAAATAAAATGGACATAATAGACTTATGTGGTGCCATATCTTGTTTCCTACTCCCTTTTAGTAGGGGTCAAGATACTGGCATAGGCTCATACTTTCGAAGGTTAGGAGACTTGAGGAAAGAATCAAATTGGGCCAAGGTCTCTGATGTGAGATATGGGGTCTATGTTGGGAGGTGACGAGCCTGAAGGGGTGACCGAGATGCTATTTTTAGAACCTGGATGGGGGTTTGCTTATAGAAATTGTTTAATGGCCCGAGGTCGTCTATTCAGCTTCTACCTTGCCCAGTATCAGAGAGTTGAAGGCTTGGAGACCGTAGGGAGGACTGAAAGCACAAGCTAAATCTCAATGATACTAAGTAGCAACAAAAGCCTGAGCCCTAATATTAAAAATATGCATTTCATATCATTATGTGTTGTATGCATGTGATACTAGATTTCTTACTGAGCTGGAATGAGAGCTCACCCTCGTATCAATACGTCTTTTTTAGATTTTGTTGTAGGTGACTACTCAGTTGCTGACTTTATGGATTTTCTTTTGGCGAGCATTGTCATCAGAATTGATGATGTTGGTGGAGAGTATGGCGAGAGCTGCACCTGTAGTGATTGCTTCTACGAATGACGTTGCCCCTCCCCTTACTCTTTCCCCTCTTATATACTATGATTCCTTTTGTTGGTACATGAAGAGGTCTATCAAATCAATGTAATTGGATTTGGTTATGTGTATATTGATATAGTCTTATGTTATAGAGAATAATGGTTGTAATTCATAACAAACATCGTTTTGGTTATGATATCAAATAGTTGCATCTATCAGTATTTAATGCTTCTACTATTATTATTATTTCTTGATTTCTTAATTATTATGGATATTACTTTTGTAGACTATGAGATTTATTTTGTAAACATTGTGGTTATCGATCTTTGATGTATTCGGGTTGCCATAAGAGTTGACTCGGATATGACGTCCGATTCTCTATAATGGGCTGTAACAGCATGCACATAGAAAACAAGAAAATAAAATAAAACTAATTCCCTCACCTGTAATTAGTGAGCAATACACTACTCTAATGCAGTAGAGTATCTTCCCTTATTTCCCACATCAGCTACCTAGTTGCGATTGTTATGTGATTAATACATTAGATTGTTCGGTCATGTTTTCAATAGGTCTAAGGTATCCTCATGAGTCTTAGGAACATGTCCTTAGGTTAACTGGTCTAGTTTCATGATCACTAGTTAAAGAATCAACCAATACAGATTTGCTATCAATAGATGGTCGCTGGAGGGGGTCGATCAGATACCTTTCATCAACCAATTGGGGTTGTTGGCTTATAATCGCTTCCAGAGGCTTGCACCTCATTAGGGTCACTTCTACAGGTTGTCTAAGGCCTGTTACAATCATTGGTTATGGTAGAATCCTATTCCCATAACTTATATGCATGTATGGTCATTGATAGTGAATGTTGGCTATGTAACCGTACGTACTTATACTCATGGGGATGCATTTTAACTAGACTGATAAGTGTATAATTTTATAATTTTTATTCCCTTTGCATAGCAATTTTTGGAGTATTTTATACCTTATTGAGCTTAATAGAATTTATTATATGAGTTTGGTATATTTTATAAACCTTGTTAATTAATTAATAAAAGATTAAAAAAATTTCGGCACTCTCAATATTAACATTATGAATTTCATGCAAGATTCTGACATGGAAAGAGTTCGTTTGGGCTTCCAAACATAGTTTCAAAATCTTATCTAAAAAGCTGAATCAAATTCCAACTAGAGAAGGAAGGTTGCTACACACGGAAGGTTTACTATTGGAAGGTCTCGATGGATTGTTAGAAATCTTGAGAAGAATATATACAACTATAGAATCTTACAAAATTTGATAGATTTGGGAGTGAGAATTGATTAATAATGGAATGATTTTCATCTAATCTAGGAAAGAGAATTTTACTACTTAATTTTTATTTCATGTAATAAGGTTGTCAAATCTAGGCATACCAATTATACTGTTATATTTTGGCTATTTAAACAATGTAAAGCCTACGTAAAGAGGTATCCAAGAGTTATTAAGAAAGAAAGCGGTGGCTGAAGAACAACTCTCTTTCTTTTATTCTTGTATTCTTGAAAAAGTCATGTGTGGCTAACTTTCTTATCTTCGGTTAGACGGAACTGAAGCCATCGTTGTAAACTTGTGAGACTTGATTTTATTAATTGATTTTCAATTATATATCTGATTTTCTTCCAATTTATGTATAGAATAATTGATGAATGATTTCATTAGGAGTACTACTAATTGATTTATTTATCTAATCGGTTGCTAGATTAGAATTAGATTGCTATCAATTGATTATTATATGTCAGTAGCAATGGGGATTAATGTTAATGGACAAGTTAATGTTATATTCCTAGGAGAAATCAGATTAAATTAATTAAACCGTGCTGGTGTGTGCTTAACATTTAATTTCAATCGTCTTTTTAATTGTTAATGCTATTTCTGAATCGAATCGAGAGCCTAATCTTCAGATTGATTTAGGAGTAAGGGTACTATTAATAAACTATCTTTAAATATATCAATCTTAAGGAGGATTTTAGGCCTAGTCCTAACTTTCTTGATTGATTATTCAATTGGAATTAATTATCCTTTATGTCGATGAACAAGTTTACGAAGATAGTGTAAGTATAATTTATGAGGACAAATGTCCACCCATGCTAAAATGGACTGTGAATGATTTGGAGTTGCCACCTAGATTAAGGTCTAGGACCTAAAATGTAGTCTCATCATAAGATAAAACTTTTGTTGACTCATGACCCAACATATTGGCTTTGGTCTATCAAAGAATGGATAAGCGTTCAAGGCATAGCTTGGGAAGGTGTTAGGCACCCAAAACTGCCCGATCCAAAAATCGGCCTCCTATATGATTCTACTTTCCTTAGACTTTATGGTTCTGACTGTTCATAGTCAAAAGATGATGACTAGGGCTCATGGGGGATCCTATGTCAAGTTGCTAAGTTCTTCTAGCCTAAGTTCAGGCAAACATGTTCTCAAAGTAAGAAAACAAACAAAATAATATACAATGAACCGAATCGAAGATGGTTCGGTGATGGACTGAATTTGAGATGTCCGAAACATCTCAAATTGCCTACGTATTCCAATCCTAGAAATCAAGTCCAAAACATAGTTCGTAATAGATTGTTATTAAAGGTTATGGATGAAATTAATGCTTGAGCTTCATTAGATTCAATTGTTCAAGTTGAGATTTATGCTTGATGAAAGGTTGATATTGAATCTGGATAGTCCTTATGGACTAAGAGTACCGTACTTAGAGAATTCTCCAAATTGCATACATATTCCAGAGGTCCTAGAAATCAGATACAACATAGTTCGTTATTTTGATTTGATGATATTGAATAAGACCGGCTCAGACTGAAAAAGAAGATGTCCAATAAAACCAACATAGTCCAAAAGGGTGATGTCACATGGGACCGACACAGTTTAAATAAGACCGACACAATCCAAATAGGGTGATGTCGCATAGGACCGACACAGTCCAATAGGGTGATGTCGCATAGGACCGACACAGTCCAATAGGGTGATGTCGCATAGGACCGACACAGTCCAAATAGGGTGATGTCGCCTAGGACTGACACAGTTCAATAGGGTGATGTCGCATAGGACCGACACAATCCAATAAGGGTGATGTCGCATAGGACCGACACAGTCGAAATAGGTGAAGTCGTAGGCCCGACACAGTCCAATAGGGTGATGTCGCATAGGCCCGACATAGTCCAATAGGGTGATGTCGCATAGGACCGACACAGTCCAATAGGGTGATGTTGCATAGGACCGACACAGTCCAATAGGGTGATGTCGCATAGGACCGACACAGTCCAATAGGGTGATGTCACATAGGACTGACACAGTCCAATAGGGTGATGTCGCATAGGACCGACATAGTCCAATAGGGTGATCTACATGGGTCGGAATACAGTAGTCCTGTAGGACCAAGAGATAATCCTAAGAAATCTAATAGTTGGATTCAAATCACACCTATCTAGATTTCTGCACCTTAAGGGAGATGAACTAAGGGGTAGGGACTGTCCTAAAGCTACCCTTGAACCGAAAACACTAATTTTGGAATTGTTGGGCTTGGCTTAATGATTATTGGTTAAAGGTTTCTTTTTTATCATTTTCACTTTTACCACTCCATGAATGTGGGTGCCTAAATGCACATCTCCACACCTAGAAATGTCCTCTAGTAGTGTATATGCATGGCAATTTGACTAGGGTGTAGCAGTAAAAAGTAAATTCTTGCAATAGATATCATTCAAGCATGACATTAGTAAGCATATCAAACATGATAATGTTCTCAAAGCTAACAGTGCAAGCATTCTACACATGACATGCACAATATGATAGTGTCATCAAGTGAACATGGTAGATGAATGAATATAACAATGTAGATAATATCAGATCCTCAATTTAACGGTTAGATCTCTTCAAAACATTGATAATCATGATCAATACTTAGATTTCATTAAAAATAGCCAAGATCAACGACTCAGATCTCACATCAAGTTATAATCATGATCAATGATTCATATCTCATAAAAAAACTAGGATCAATGGCTTACATCTCACAAAAAGATAATCTAGCGGTTCAGATTAGTTATCATTATAGTCCAACAGCTCATATTCGATAAAAAACACCCATGATCAAGATCCATTGGTTCAAATCACTCAAAATCACTCACAATAAAAATCCAATGGTTCAAATCCCTCAAGATCATAATCCAACCGTTCAGATTCATTTAAACCATT
Source organism: Protea cynaroides (assembly GCA_028583415.1). Lineage (NCBI taxonomy): Eukaryota > Viridiplantae > Streptophyta > Magnoliopsida > Proteales > Proteaceae > Protea > Protea cynaroides. The sequence goes on along the minus strand of CM053274.1, from coordinate 50,580,127 downwards.
TCCAAAGATAATCTAGTTGCCCAGATCACTCATCATGATAATCTAACCGCTCAGATTGGATAAAGTCACTTATCAAGACAATCCAATGGTTCAAATTACTTAAGATCACAATCCATCCATTCAGATTGATTAAAATCACTTCCAAAGATAGCCCAATGGTTTAGATTGTTCATCATGATATTCCAACCATTCATATTCGATAAAGTCACTTATCAAGACAATCCAATGGTTCCAATTACTTAAAATCACATCAAAATTCCAAATCAAAGACCATGCTCAACTCATGAAAATTCTAACTATATGGTCATGATCAATTCTCGTAAAATTTAGATCATGTGGTTGGATCACCCACATTAAAATTCTAATCATATGGTCAGACCAATCACATTAAAATTTCCAAGCACATCGGATCAATTTCATCACCCAAAATGCAAGATCAACGGTCATATTTCATTTCATTATATTCATAACAAGAAAGGCTGAGCCAAAATCCAACATGCACATCTGGAAGCCGACGCATATGATCAAAGAATCATCATGTAGGCGAAGATACAATAGTAAAATGAAGAAAACAACCACAATATGACATACAAGTATGGTAAACTGGAAAAGAAACCAACCTGATGTGCGTTGGCGAGATTGAACAGCAGGATGTCGCGAGGATTGACCATGATCGTCTCAGGGTGTTGCGAGGATCTTCGGGTTGACGATGATGATCATCACAGGATGGCATGTGCTTGGCTCGGTGTGTGTTGCAGACAGGTGTGGGGGATGGTCGTGCTCGGTTGCTGGGTGCGAGTTGTGGACAGGTGTGGGGGATGGTCGTGCATGTTGCTAGGTGCGAGTTGCGGACAGGTGTGGGGGATGGTCGTGCTTGGCTGCTGCATGCTAGTTGTGGACAGGTGTGTGGGATGGTCGTGCTCGGCTGCTGGGTGCGAGTTGCGGACAGGTGTGGGGGATGGTTGCTGGGTGGGAGTTGCGGACAGGTGTAGGGGATGGTCATGCTCGACTGTTGGGTGGGAGTTGGCGGACAGGTGTGGGATGGCTGCTGAGTGCGAGTTACAGATAGGTGTGGGATGGCTACTGGGTGCGAGTTGCGGACAGGTACTGGATGACTGCTGGGTGCTAGTTGTGGACATGTGTGGTATTGCTGCTGGGTGCGAGCTGCGGATAGGTGTGGGATGTCTGCTGGGTGCGAGTTGCGGACAGGTGTGGGATGGCTGCTGGGTGCGAGTTGCAAATAGGTGTAGGGATGGTAGTGCTTGGCTGCTGGTTGGGAGAGATGGGTAGGGGGAGGAAGATGATGAACAGTAGGAAGGTGAGTATGGTTGCTGCAGGTAATGGGGGCAATGGGGATTTCGAAAGGAAATAGAAGGGCCGGCCTTCCCCCCTAGAAAAAAAACTCCCCTTCCTTGTGAGCATCGATGGGGTATTTATAGAAGCAGGAGGTTTGATGAAGAGAGGTGGAGTGGGGCTCAATGATGGAGGCTGGAGTTATGAGGGGTGACTGTTGTGAGGTGCTGCTGTGAGGTGTCAACTAGTGAGGGACTGGGCTGGTGTCTACATGGTGGTAGTGCTCTGTACAAATTATGGGAAGTGGAGTTTTGTAGGGCAATGGAGTGTTGTAGGTTAGTCGAGGAGGTAGCATGGCTGGGTGGCATGGGCTATTCGGCTGGGTAACTTGAGGTGTCGATGGGAGAAGGTTGGTGGATTCAAAGAGGGATGGGGCATTGGAGCTGGTCAGCTGGGTTTTAGGGAGAAGAGGTGGAGTGGGGCTCAATGATGGAGGCTGGGTTTAATGGAGTATGGGAGGTGACTGGGTTTTAGGGAGAAGAGGTGGAGTATGGCAGCACCTCCATCGATCTTCTTCCCCTTTATGTCCTATCTAATCCTCTCTCTCCCTTCCCGTACTTCTTTCTCTCCTCTCTGGTCCTCTCTCTCTCTCTCTTCCCATGCTTCTCTCTATCCTCTCTGATCTTCTCTCTCTTTCTTCTCGTGTTTCCCTCTCTCTTCTCTCCTCGTCTGATCCTTTCTCTCTCTCTTCCCGTGCTTCTGTCCTCTTTGATCCTTCTCACGTCTATCCTCTCTTTCTCTCTCTCTCTCTTTCTATCTCTCTCTCTTTCTCTCTTTTTCTCTCTCTCTCTCTCTTTTACGGTTTCTCCATTCTCTCTCTCTCTCTCTTTATGGTTTCTCCCCTCTCTCTCTCTCTTCGGTTTCTCTTGCTTGTGGGATTCCTCTCCCTCTCTTTATATATATATAAATAAATAAATAAATAAATAAATAAATAAATAAATATATATATATATATATATATATGTATATATATATATTATATAATATATAAATGTATGTAGTATATATCATATATATAATATATATATAACAAATACATAAAGTGCCTACACATGTGTTGACCCGACTTGGTCTAGACCGGTCCAGGCTGGGTCAGGTAAGACTAGTCGAGGTTGATAGGGTCAGATTGACTTGAGCTTGAGCTGGGTTTGAACTGGCTTGGACTGAATTTGGTTTGAGTTGCGTTGGGTTGAGTTAGGTTTGACCGGTTTTTCTCTCTCTTTTACGGGTCATTTCAGCCTGCACCTCTGCATGAAATATTTCAATGGTCTCTGTCTTGGATTTTCCACGTCTACTTTGAAGAGTACCGAAAACACTGGGATTTGAATCACCTTATTTGGATGTGGGATGACTAAATTATGAATTTCTGAAGTTTAAACACTCCGACTTATAATAATTTGGTTGGCAACTCTGCATGGGACCCTTCAGTGACCTCTGTCCCAATTTTCCATGTCCACTTTGAAGAACACTAAAAAAGAAGAATGCTGGAGCTTGGATCATCGAATTTGGACGTGGATAGTAGAATTATGAAGGATCGAAGTTTAAACAGGCTTATCGGCTTGTGGCTCCACATGGGATCCTTCGAAGGCCGTTGTCCCAGATTTTCCATGTCTACTTTGAAGAAGATGGACAATGGACCACGTTGGTGCTTGGATCACCAAATTCGGATGTAGGATGATCAAAATATGAGGATATAAAGTTTAAACTTATGATAATTTGCATGCAAGCCCCTGGATAATTTATTATTATTTTCAGAAAAACCCCTTGTACTAAAATTGTCATATCTTTTTTGATATAAGAGGTGAGCGATTCTGGTATCATTTCAAAGGTATTTCCAAAACCTACTCATCCATGTAGATTACAGCCCATGACCTTGCTATGGGCCCGCCGAAATCAGCCTCGAAGTCGTCGCTTAACATCCAAACGTTGAATTGACCCGCAAACTTTCCGAATGTGTTCACCAAGACTCTTGCACAATGGGGGGCACTTTGGCTCAGCTCAAAACACCGTAGAGAGCACACAGGGACTAATTAACTGTTGGTTTGAGAAAGTTTCACTTGCCTCCCCTTTCTCGCTATCTACACACCAATATGGCTGTCCTAGAAAAAATGGGGTGCTTACAGATACCCCTCTTTAACCGAGATTGAATCAATTGAGGGTAAAGACAAAGAGAACCACATTTTTGCCACTCATAACAAAGAGAGACGAAACCTTCTTGAACATGTAAGCCATCTAAACCCCAACACTGAATAGCCACTTTCGACAAACTTGGGCTCATGCTTTACTACCACTATTTGGAGAAGGATACAAGTTGACCTTCATTAGGAAATATTTATCTTTAGCGAATTTTGTGTGCCAACTCCACTCCCTTGATGCCTTATCCATCTTGGCCATTCTGCCTGATGAGTAGAAGTTTTTGCACACTCACTGGAACGGCCTAAAGAAAATCTTGATTCACAACAGAGTTGGTAGGGCATCATTGGAACTTTCTTACATTATAAAGATATTGAAACCTTAATGAGTTGTGCATGAAACATGCGCATATGTATGACCTTGTCTGGGCTTTCTAAATCCAAAGACAGGTGAGAAAAGATGAAGGCCTAAGGTGGCTAATATGAAGCTATCCAGATGAGATTCTTATTAGGAGGATCTTTTGGTTGTTTAGGTGGAATGGCCAATCTCTCCGAGGAGATACCACTTTATTGGCTTATAGAATGAAGGGCTCTTTGGAACCTTTGGATGCCATTGAATGTAATGAACAACAGATAAGAGTTCCAGCCAGATTATCATTACAATTTCAAAATGACACACCCACTAGGGTCGATATCATAAGATATGAAAGATGGGCATGATATGTGACTCTTGGGAAACCCATTGGATAGATTAATGGATGAAAGAGTTTAGCCAAAAGGCAGGAAGCTCTTTCCTTGATCATGATGAGATGCTGTAACCATTCCAGAGTAGCGGGATGAAATAGCCTCATTAGAAAATTGAACCCAAACGTGACGTGAAGTCCATCCGAGACAGTAGAATTTCATTGTCGTATTCTGAGAGTGAAGTGACCAACTGCACCCTCCAGGTTTTTTTTTGAAAGGTGTAGGGATCAGACATGATACCGCTTCAACTGATCGAGGTTGGTCAGATATTGTAATTCTTTACCATCTAGATCTGTCAGTCGAACAGTCTTTCCAAGTAAGATTTCCTTTACTAGAAATGGTTCACTCCAGTTCGGACGGAACTTACCCCTGATGTCATGGATAGACGCTCTTTGTTCCTTCAATACTAGATCTCCTACCATCAGATGATGAATACAGATCTTCTTGTTGAAAGTGGTAGCCATTCACTGTTGTTACTTCTTCACATTATCAACCGCTTTCATTCTTCTTTCATTAACAAGGTTCAACTCTTCATAATGAGATCAGAGTCATTGAACTTTACAAATTTTAGCCTCCATAAGATTCTTAGGGATGGTACTTCTACTTCCATTAGGAGTACTGCTTCCATGCCATACACCAAAGAGTAAGGAGTTGCTCAAGTAGAAGTCCTTATAGAAGTTCTGTAAGCCCATAGTGTATAAGGTAGCTTGTTTGCCCAATCAGCATGTGTCTTTGCCATTCTTTGAAGGATGACTTTGACATTTTTTTTTATTGGAAGCCTCTACCACTCCATTTATCTATGGACGATAAGGGCAAGAACGGTGCCTCTAGATGCTAAATTTCTCACACAACTTTTGTACTTTCCCTCTGAAGTCAAATATGAGATTAGGACATGAGCATCTCATGTTGACAGATGATATGCTCTTGAAGGAACTTGGCTACTTTGTTCATAGTGATCTTAGCATATGATTGAGCCTCTACCCTCTAGGTAAAATAGTCGATGACTACTAAAATGAACTCATGTTCATTCGATGTCTTTGGGTGAACCTTTTCGATCACATCTATTGTCACACCCCAATTCCGTACCATTCGGAACGGTGTGATGAACCTTCAGCAAACCAACGGTTCAACCAGGATCTCAAAATAGGCTATCCCACATATGTTAAACCAAAACACATCCCACATTAATCAGAGGTAATAAAATAAATAGCGGAAGTCTTACAGATAATGAACTGAGGTCTAAACATGATAAATAATTAATATTCCATTTATTTCCAAGTAACCAAAACATAACTTAATACATATTACAATATCCAAATACGAAAACTAAACACAAAACATATCCATCGCTGAAATGCTCACGTAACGAACCATGTTCGTTCTCCACAACTTGCTCATTCATAGCCTCCACCCGTTCATATGTTGGCATGTAGACATAGTCTTCAATCATAGTACCTGCAATATCATAAACTAAAAAAATTTGCGTGCGCGAGGGTCAGCTCTCCAACTTGAGCTCAGTGAGTAGCCAAAACAATGCAACAATACATATGCATGCAAAAAGTCAATTTATATCTTTGGTCCGGTTTAAAGTTTGCAATGTGCAATAGAAAGGTTGAGGTAGCCAAAGGTCACGTTTATTGACACCGCCTCTATACACGAGTGTGTGAAGCCCGCCCGAAGGTTAACATTTATCGTCAACTCCCATGCACCCAACCATGAACATTATATAACAAAGGTTAACGTTTATTGCTATATAGTGCCATACCAACACGTAAGCCCCCGTTAGCGAGGGCTTGCAAACTGGGCTCGCAACTAACCAATCCTAATGCCAAACAGGTATCCAATGCCTCACCCCAGCATCCCTCGGAATGCCCATAGAGATAGAGCTAAGGCCCCCCGGTAGAGTATAGGACTACAAGGACCGAGACCACCTCCCTTGATACTCTACGACATAATAGTTCTGCTAAAGTAAAGGCGATACGACGATGCCAATGCACAAGACTTGAGTTAGAGATAGAGCTAAAGTGCTGAGACCCGCCAAAAGTTAACGTTTATTGACGTTCTCATCACACCTCCCCTGATACTTGCTCGCATCAAGCACATCAACCAACATGCCTAATCCTATCATCATCATCATCATCATGTTATAAACGATAAAGTAAATATGCATGAACAAATAATAGAAATTTTGGATGGCATGCTGTATGCACATTACAAACATATTCGCATAGAATCAAGCATGGCATTGGACTCAAGAAATAAAAAATAGTTTATTATTAACCATTTTAGTTTGGAGTTAAGGTTCCTCACCTTAGCTTGCTGATAGATACTTTTCCAAGCTTTAGAATCACCTTTATAATGTTATTATATTGCTAGAAGACCTAACAAAGTCGATAAAATTTAATTAGAAGTTATTCGGAATTTAAAAACCATTTTGTAAAGTGAGGGTCGGAGGTAGGGTTGGAGTCATGATCGACCCTGGGTGCGACCCTCCCCCTAATCTGAACATCCCGAACACTGAGGGTCGATGCTAGGGTCGGATCTGCCATCGACCCTAGGTGCGACCCTCCATGGTTTGAGTCGAAAATTTCAGATTTTGTTCTCTCTTTCATAGTTAGGTCCTATGGCTTACTTCCACAATCCATTCTATACTTGTTCTATGGTTTATAACTATACTTTATTTACCTACATGATTTTAATGATCTCCTCCATGGTTTTTCATGAAATCCTAACCATGGATGGATGATTTGGGTTTCTTCTAAGTCATATCCTCTACATAAACCATTCTAAAGTCTTAAATAAATCATGGGGAATGTATTCATACCTTAGGTTTGCTGAGATTCAGAGTTTCCTCTGAATTTCCTCTCCTTCCTTAGCCTTTTCTTCAAGTTTTCCTTCTTTTCTTCTCTTCCTTCTCTTCTCTTTCTCTCAATCCAATTAGGGTTGTAAAATGAGTGAAAGAGGCTTAGGGACGTCCTATTTATAGAGTAAAACCTCCCAAAATAAGTCCCATTGAGTTTAGGAAAGGTTCCAATCGAAATTAGGAAGGTTTCTCAATTTTTGGTTCGTGCTGTTTTTCCCGAATGCCGAGGGTCGATGGTGAGGGTCGATGGGAGGGTCGGACAACTCATAGACCCTGCGACCCATGGTTGAGGGTCGATGGTGAGGGTCAATGGGAGGGTCGGACCTGCCTGTTAAAACCTGCGACCCTACCCTCATTTTGACTGTTTTTGGGTAAATTTTTATATTGGGTGTTGGGTTTCTTCACACACTTGGTCCACTTGGCTCGACCATGATATGTAGACGGGTCCCGACACGAAATGTAAGCTTAGGCCGGGTTCATGGGATGCGGGTCTTACAACTCCACCACCCTTAAAAGAAATTTTGTCCTCAAAATTTGAAAATACGGATCTTATAACTCCCCCATCCTTAAGTGAATTTTGTCCTCAAAATTTGAACGTACGAATCTTACAACTCCCCCATCCTTAAAATAAATTTTGTCCTCAAAATTTTGAATTTACTTCAGAGTCAATAGGTGGGAATTCTATTTTCACCTTGCATCCTCTTCTTTCCATGCCGTCTTCTCCACGTCTTGTCTTCATCAGATTATCTTCGTATAATTGATACCAAGTTTTTAAGGTGTTTTACCTTTCAACTAGTGAACTAGGCTGGTACCACTTCCATAGTCAAACATTCTATCTAATCCAGTGATTCCGTGGTCAATACCTTTGATATGGATCTCCAATGTACTTCTTCAATAGAGACACACGAAATACATCATGCACAATAGACATGGATAGCGGTAACGCTAATTGATATGCAACTTTTCTACGTCTCTCCAAATTTTATAAAATCCAACACATATATAAAATATGACTTTCCCTTCTTGTCTAATCATTTCAAACTGTGCATAAGTGATAACTTCAAAAACACTTTGTCACTTATGGTGAACTCAAGGTCTTGGTGTCTCTCTTGACAATCCTGAGCTATCTTGGCCCCTTTTTCTTTGATCTTGTCTGCCACTCGACAGTTTTCTACAATTGACTTAGGTCTTAAAATTCTTCATTCACTAACTTCATTCCAAAAGTGAGGGGTTTGACATTTCTACCGTACCATGCTTTATAGGTGACATTTACATGGTAGCTTAGTAGCAACTTCAATCCACGGTAACTTCTCAACTCAAGTTCCTTGAAAACAATTTTACAAGCTCGGAGCATAGCTCTTAGGATCTGTATAGTCCGCTCCGACTGTCCATCAATTTGAGGTAAAATGCGGTACTAAACTTCAACTTTGTTCCCATTATCTTCTGTAGATCCTCCCAAAACTTTAAAATAAAGCATAAGCCTCTGACCGACACTAAGCTCTCATGCATACCATTCAGTCTGGCAATATTATCCATATATAGCTCAGTTAGCCGCTCCAAAGCATACCAAGGTCGTATAGCAATGGAATGAACTATCTTCACAAGGTGATCAACAATCACCCACTACGTCAACCGATCTAGGGTCAGTGGAAAATCAGTGACATAGTTAATTGTAATGCAGTTTCACTTTCAAACTGGCTCCAATAGTTGTTGTTGTAAGCCATGTTGGTCTTTGTCTTTTAGCTTTTACTTGCTGATAATTCAGATACTGGAACACGCACTAAGCAACATTTGTTATCTCTTCAGGTCATGATACACATTGGTACTCCAGGTTGTACTGAATATTGGGTACAATGGATTACTATCATTATCCTCTTCATAATAACCGAGTCTTTATCTTCAGGTATTCAGAATCTACCTCTGTATCTGAGTATCGTCTCCGCATCCAAATTAACTCAGGGTTGGGTTTTTCTTTCTCTAAATCTTCTTGCATTGTTCTTATATACAGATCTAACAAAATTGCTACTTTACTTAATCCATCAATTTAGAGATGATCTTTAATGCCACAAACGCAACCGAACTATTGTTTCATAATTCATCTATAAGTCCTCGCTCGATTGGATCATCACTAGCTTCTATTATATGTTACTCTTTTTCCAAATCTGAATCTGTTGCTGCGGAACATAAGGCAACATTTATCCTGGGTCCTTCCTTGGACTTCATAATTCCCTTTTTGCTTAAGGCCTTAGCTACTACATTAGCCTTGCTCGGGTGACACTAAATATCACAGTCTTAATCCTTGGGCAATTTCAGCTATTTTATCCTCATGTTCAACTCTTTCTAATGAAGAGATAAATAAAACACTTGTAATCCGATCTAATCTAAAATTCTTCTCAGTTTAAATAATGTCTCCAAGTTTTGATTGCATGAATCACAATTGTTTACTCCAATCATGAGTTGGGTAACTCTTCTCATGCTCTTTCAGTTTTCTTAAAGCATATGTAATTGCTTATCTACCTTGCATCAATCCGCATCCTAGATCCAATCCGAAAGCTCCAATGGATAGGGTAAAAGGTTTCCCTGGTGCCGAAACGATCAAGATGGGAGCTGATATCAATCTTACTTTAGAATCTAGAAATATTCTTCACACTTGTAGGTCCAAATAAATTCCTCTCCCTTCCTGGTTAGCTTGGTAAGAGGTTTTGCGATCTTAGGGTGGTCCTCTAAGCATCGTCTGTAATAATCAGTTAAACTCAAGAAACTTCTGACCTTCGCAATATTCTTCAGGTGTTTCTCACCATACAATTGCTTCTATCTTAATAGGGTCCACTTTAATCCCTTTTTTTTTTTTTTTTATGCTACGTGATCTAAGAAGATCACCTTGTTTAATCAGGTCTCATATTCCTTGGAATTGGCAATAAGTTTTTCACTTCTCAGCTGTTGTGAAGCTATTCTTAAGTCCGTTGTATGAGTTGCTTCATTCTTGGAATAAACCAAAATATCATTTATGAAAACTATGACCGACGTGTCCAACAGGTCATGAAATACCCAGTTCATCAGTTCCATAAAAGACGTAAGGGCATTGGTTATTCCAAACGTTATAATCGAGAACTCATAATGTCCAATCCCGATTCTAAAATCTATCTTTGAGATATTTCTGTCCAAAATCCTTTCGCTGATGATATCTTGAACGAAGATCAATCTTAGAAAATACCTTTGCTCCTTGCAACTATTTAAACAAGTCTTTGATCTGAGGTAGTAGATATCGATTCTTGATCTTGAACTTGTTTAGTTCCCTGTAGTCTATGCATAATCTGACACTACCGTCCTTCTTCTTTACGAGTTGCGTTGGCGCTCTCCGTGATACAATACTTAGCTGATTAGGACCTTGGTCTAGTAACTCTTATAGTTGAGTCTCAATTCCTTCAATTCTATAAGAGCTATTCATAGGTGCCTTTGACACAAGTATCGTCCTTGGGTAACAAGTCGATGACGAACTCGGTCACTTAATCAGATAGTAACCCGATAAGTTTCCTGGAAATACATCAGGAAATTCACGCATCACATCAATATCTTCCATCTGTGGTGCTTCTTTGGCAACGTATACCACAAGATACCATATATCCAACTTTTTTCTCTTCAAAGAATCTCTTCGTCTTTAGCATAGAGAAGAATGGCTTTCGCTTCTTAGGTGACATGCTTCCAATAATACCAAATTATGTGTCGTCTTTATTCTTGAATGACAACCTCTTCTATCCACGTAATCACTTGTAGAGTGTTGAAACAACCAGTCTATTCCCAAGATGACGTCAAGGTCTGCCATCTCAAGTCTAATTAGGTTGTGTCCATTTTTTACCCATCCATACGATTTGGACTTCGTTCATAACACTCATCCAATTGAACATCTAGTCTGAAAAGGGCTTGAACTAGCAAAATCTGGTGAAACGGTCTAAGGAGCTTGTCTAGTTCCTTCATCTCTTTTGATTTTTCAAAGACTATCATCAAAATCTCATATTGCACTCATTAGCTTGTATTTCTTTTATCCTTGCTGTTCTACCTTGCTCTCTCTTCCATATACCTCGAAAAATATCTTGTGATTGTTACTTCATATCCCTAGTCTATTTATAAGCATTAGGGTATATGCTTATAATTACATTAATTCAGCCAAACTATTTTGGTCTTTACTTAATCATATCCCTCAACATTGGGCATAAGTCGATTATCATTGTATTAAATTGAGTACTACTTATGCCATGACTTTATCCTTGTATCCACTCTTAAATTTGCCTTTAGGAACTTCTACCTTGTCAAAATTCATACCGATATAACCATCATTAACTCTACTTGAGTGCTATCTATTTCTTTACTGGCTACTCTTAATAGTTCCAACATTTTCTCATGCACTCTTCTTTAGACATGATTCATATCCATCAATTTAGCAATCTCAAAATAAATTCTCCATCACTTCATCTGAGTTTCATTGGCTATAGCATTTAATCTGAATCCAATCATCTTTCTTCCAATAATTCCATTATCACTACACCTCTTTATCAACAATGATCAGGGAGTATATAATTCAGAATGTTTGTCCAAAACAATTCATTTCCTTCTTTCAATTATCATAATGATAACCACTTGCTTTATCTAGCGAATCTAGGTTTAAATCAGGAGTAAATCTGTGATCACCCAACCGGCATCAAAAGATCGTTAAGTTACACGGTGGTCCAAATACATGGAAATAGAGGCTTTATAGTTCTTAACCTCATGGATACAGGTTCTATTGAATATATAATGCCATAGGTCGAGGCATTACAGGAGTAAATCTAGAGAAAGATTTCGCACATCAGTAATCAGGTATAATCTAGAGAAAAATTTCGTACATCAATAAATCAGGTGTAAATCGAAAAGATGTACGCTCAACATGATTAAACATTTAACTGTTCAATTCAGTTCATATCTCTGTTCATGTTGTTGATCATGAGAGTGGTTCAGATTAGTATAATCAGGACTAATACTAAAGAAACAATATCTATAACTCCGATTGACAGGTTAAATCAATAAGGTATCCTGTCAAGACACGCGAATTTAAAATCTGGTATGTGCATCCTCTATAATCATAAGAGTATATCAATAATGCACCGCATCCAATAACATATCTATTTACTTGGCCATTATCCTCTTATCTCTGTTTGGATTTAGCCCGAGATTTTTTTTTCCTTTATCACTACAGGGGTTTAGGCATTACTAGCCATTTTCTTTTTTTCCAAATACATCAAGTTTCACATCTTGTGATTATCAACTCGGTATTAAATTTTCTGGTATATAGAAGCTTCCTTTTTGCTACTGTACTGTATCCTTGTATACTTGGATAACTACCCAACTTATAAATAATACCCTATATTGTTTGTTTATTAGGATAATTTTTTTTTTCTGTCTTCTCTTTCTGTGTGAGTGTATGTATATGGTTCCACCTTGTATAGGTACATTATTGTCTTGTTTAGGTTCTGTCTCAACCAACACAGGTGCTTATTGGTGTTTGTGTTAAAGCTTTTAATTTATCCTATCTCAGTTCACAATGGTCTTGAATGTGTGTCAGTTCGACGGGCAAGGCCTGAGATGCCCTGATACCAAGTTGTCACACCCCAATTCCGCATCATTCGGAACGGTGTGATGAACCGTCAGTAAACCAACGGTTCAACCAGGATCTCAAAATAGGCTATCCCACATATGATAAACAAAAACACATTCCACATTAATCAGAGGTAATAAAATAAATAGCGGAAGTCTTACAGATAATGAACTGAGGTCTAAACATGATAAATAATTAATATTCCATTTATTTCTGAGTAACCAAAACATAACTTAATACATATTACAATATCCAAATACGAAAACTAAACACTAAATGTATCCATCGCTGAAACGCACGCGTAACAAACCATGTTCGTCCTCCACAGCTTGCTCATCATAGCCACCACATGTTCATATGTTGGCGTGTCGACATAATCTTCAATCATAGTACCTGCAATATCAGAAACTAAAAAGAATTGCGCGAGCGAGGGTCAGCTCTCCAACTTGAGCTCAGTGAGTAGCCAAAACAATGCAACAATACATATGCATGCAAAAAATTAAATTTATATCTTTGGTCCGGTTTAAAGTTTGCAGTATGCTATAGAAAGGTTGAGGTAGCCAAAGATCGCGTTTATTGACTCCACCTCTATACAAGAGTGTGTGACGTTACCCGAAGATCACGTTTATCGTCAACTCACATGCACCCAATCATGAACATTATATAACAAAGGTTACGTTTATTGCTATATAGTGCCATACCAACACGTATGCCCCTGTTGGCGAGGGATACAAACTGGGCTCGCAACTAACCAATCCTAATGCCAAACAGTGTATTCAAGGCCTCACCCCAGCATCCCTCAGAATGCCCATAGAGATAGAGCTAAGGCCCCCCGGTAGAGTCAGAGACTACAAGGACCGAGACCACCTCCCCTGATACTCTACGACATAATAGTTCTGCTAAAGTAATGGTGATACGACGATGCCAATGCGCAAGACTTGAGTTAGAGATAGAGCTAAAGTGCTGAGACCCGCCAAAGGTTAACGTTTATTGAAGTTCTCATCACACCTCCCCTGATACTCGCTTGCATCAAGCACATCAACCACACACATACAAGCATATGCCTATTCCTATCATCATCATCATCATCATGTTATAAACGATAAAGTAAATATGCATGAACAAATAATAGAAATATTGGATGGCATGTTGTATGCACATTACAAACATATTCGCATAGAATCAAGCATGGCATTGGACTCAAGAAATAGAAAACAGTTTATTATTAACCAATTTAGTTTGGAGTTAAGGTTCCTCACCTTAGCTTGCTAATAGATACTTTTCCAAGCTTTAGAATCAACTTTATAATGTTATTATATTGCTAGAAGACCTAACAAAGTCGATAAAATTTAATTAGAATTTATTCAGAATTTAAAAACCTTTTTGTAAACTGAGGGTCGGAGGTAGGGTCGGAGTCATGATCGACCCTGAGTGCGACCCTCCCCCTAATCTGAACTTCCCGAACACTGAGGGTCGATGCTAGGGTCGGATCTGCCATCGACCCTAGGTGCGACCCTCCATGGTTTGAGTCAAAAATTTCAGATTTCGTTCTCTCTTTCATAGTTAGTTCCTATGGCTTACTTCCACAATCCATTCTATACATGTTCTATGATTTATAACTATACTTTATTCACCTACATGATTTTAATGATCTCTTCCATGGTTTTCCATGAAAACCTAACTATGGATGGATGATTTGGGTTTCTTCTAAGTCATATCCTCTTCATAAACCATTCTAAAGTCTTAAATAAATCATGGGGAATGTATTCATACCTTAGGTTTGCTGAGATTCAGAGTTTCCTCTGAATTTCCTTTCCTTCCTTAGCCTTTTCTTCAAGTTTTCCTTCTCTTCTTCTCTTCCTTCTCTTCTCTTTCTCTCAATCCAATTAGGGTTGTAAAAGGAGTGAAAGAGGCTTAGGGACGTCCTATTTATAGAGTAAAACCTCCCAAAATAAGTCCCATTGAGTTTAGGAAAGGTTCCAATCGAAATTAGGAAGGCTTCTCAATTTTCGGTTCGTGCTATTTTTCCCGAATGCCGAGGGTCGATGGTGAGGGTCGATGGGAGGGTCGGACAACTCATAGACCCTGCGACCCATGGTTGAGGGTTGATGGGAGGGTCGGACCTGCCTGTTAAAACCTGCGACCCTACCTTCATTTTGATTGTTTTTGGGTAAATTTTTATATTGGGTCTTGGGTTTCTTCACACACTTGGTCCACTTGGCTCGACCATGATATGTAGACGGGTCCCAACACGAAATGTAAGGTTAGGCCGGGTTCGTGGCGTGCGGGTCTTACATCTATGCCCCAGTTTGAGAATGGCCAAGGTAAACTGAGACTACGCAATTCTATGGGTGGTACATGTATCAGATTGACGAAGATTTGGCATTTAGGCACTTCTTTACAAACTCTACGCATTTTATCACATTCGTGTTCCAATAATACCCCATTCTTAAAACTTCTTCGCGAGCATCCTAGCATTCAGTATGAAGCCCACAGACTCCTTGATGTATCTGCTCAATGAGGGTTTAAGCTTGATCTTCGTCAACATAGTCCAATTATACCCCATCATAGGATCTCATATAAGGATATCTTCACAGAGGATGAACTACAAGGCATACCACTTCAATGTTTTCTTTTCTCTTGTTGTTGCTTCTGCAAGGTATATGCCTTCTGCAATGAAGTCTACTATGAGTGCAAGCCAAGGTCTAGCATTAATTGTCAGTGCATCGACTTTTACAAATGCTAGCTGTCTCCCTTTTTCAATCTCCAAGGGCCTTGTGCATTCGACGGGATCACCACCGATCATTAAAGCCAAAGTGGCCAATGCATCGGCGTATTTGTTTGTGTCCCCTGAGGAATAGTCAAATTCTATCTTTGTGAAGCTCTTGAGCCAAATTGATTGCATATTGCTGATACGGTATTTTCATCTTGGGTTTTCCAATCCTTTCTGACTTGGTAGATGATGATGACGGACAAGTTCTCATAAACCTTCAACTTTTTTATTCCGATTACAAGTGCTGCCCTAAGTCTCATGATGCAAGCTTCATACTCCATAGTATTGCTTGTACACTTAAACTCTAATATGAGCGAGAATGGCACAAACTCCCCTCCTGGATTTATTAGTAATACCCCTGTGAATCCTACATGCAAATTTCAGGGATGAAATTTCTTTTAAGGGTGGGGGAGTTGTAAGACCCGCACTCCATGAACCCGATCTAAACCTTTCACTCATGTCTTAACAGGTCTTCCAATCATCACTGGGCCAGACGGGATGAGCAGATGACAACTAGGTATGAAAATAGACCAGAATTAAGAGTGATATTTTCGTACCGGTCGATGGTACTGGTCTATACCTGTCGATCGGTATGGCCTGCGCAGCAGATTACTTAGATCCAAAAATGGATCTCTACGGGTCCCACTTTTTAAATTTCGAACCGAAAAACTTTCTTAATGTTAGGAGGCTTCCTAAACTCAACCCTAGCCTATATAAGGACTCCTAAAGCTCCTAAAATCCCTTTCATTGATCCTCACAAACCCTAGAGAGAGGAAAGAGATTGAAGAAGGAGAAGAAGCTAAGAAGGAGAGGGAAGAGCCGCCATTGCCATTGGACGAAGAACACATTATCGCGAATCAACGGTAAGTGCTTAAACCTTCCTCTACGTTAAGCGTTCTAGAATGGTTAGTCATGATTGGATCAATACCATGCAAGGCGAGGTATTGATCTAAACCATATTTTTTTGCTGTCAAACCCTAATTTAGTCGATAAACCTTAGATTCAAGTTCTAGGTTGAAGATCATCGAAACTAGGACTTGAATGGAATTGGAAACAACTCTAACTCAGTGCTCAGACCTAGAATGTGTAGGAGAAATAGGGGGTGACCGAAGAAAGGCGAGAACCGGATGTATGGTCTTCTAGAGACATACCGGTCGACCATACCGGTCGGACCCTATGCGACCGGTACCTGCGACCGGTATCTCCCGGAGGCTGGTCTGTAGGGACCGATCGACCATACCGGTTGCACCTTTCCCCACAGTGCCGCGGCCGGTACCTACAATCAGTACCTGCGACTGGTCTGCTCTGTGAGAAGTATTTTGACCTTGTTGGTTTTTCGACCAACGTAAACCCTAAGAAAACTATTCTAATTCAACCCTAACATCGTGTAGGACCTTGTGATAACGAGTTTGGATTCTGTGATGCAGAGCAAGATATCAAACAAGCGTCAGGTAAGGGAATTGACCTAAACCCTAATAATTTAATAACAGTAAAACGTTGTTAATAACTATGATTTTATGGACTGATGTTTGTGCATACTCGTATGTCATCTTTACTTTCAATTGTTATTATTGTTCATGCATACTCGCTATGCTAGGATGTGACTGTTAGGCATGTGATTATTTTCGTTGGTGTGTGAAATGGAAAGGGCTTGGGGTCTGGGATCATTCCTCACAGTAGCACCTTTTCGTATCATTCTGTCTTAGCATGCTTGGTGCGGGTAGGGTATCAGGGGGAGTAAGTGGCACTGTGGTCTCCGGCCTGGCCACTAGACTCTAGCTCTATC
Organism: Protea cynaroides; assembly: GCA_028583415.1. Taxonomy (NCBI): domain Eukaryota; kingdom Viridiplantae; phylum Streptophyta; class Magnoliopsida; order Proteales; family Proteaceae; genus Protea; species Protea cynaroides. The sequence goes on along the minus strand of CM053274.1, from coordinate 50,562,847 downwards.
TCTATGCCGTAGGGAGCTGTGCTGGGATAGGGCCTACTGTGATGACATATAGGATTGGTTAGTTGTGAGCCCAGTTTGCAAGCCCTCGCCAATAGGGGCTTACGTGTTGGTATGGGTAGGGTATCAGGGGAAGTGTTGGCGGTGTTTGATCCGGATGCTTTAGCTCTATCTCTATTCCATGGTGGATACATGTGGGATGATAGTGGTGTTTGATCCATTGGGTGGCTTCACACACTCGTGTATAGAGGTACGGTGGCCGCCAATCCTTTCTATAGCACATTGTAAACTTAAAACCAGACCATAATTGTCACACCCCAATTCTGATCCAACCAGAATGGTATGAGTGAACCGCCATTGAACCAACGGTTCACACCAGGATCTCGAATAGGCCGTGTCCGTTCACACAAACCATTACACATAACCACAATCAGAATATAAATATACAACGGAAGACTTTAAATAGAATGAACTGAGTATCTATTGATAATTTAAATAAATATTCAATTATCCAAATTCAAACACATAAAATAATATCCGTACATCCATTTAATCCAACCAAAAATAAATAAAAGAAACAAATAAAATCCGATTAAAGGTATACGCAGAAAGGGCACTCGCATGAAGCGTCATGCTCGTCCTCTCCTGCTTGCACATCCAAAGCAGCAACACCTCCATACGCCGGAGCATTCATGTAGTCATCAACAGTATAACCTGCATCAACATCTAAAAACAATGTGTACACAAAGGGTGAGCTCACAACACAGCTCAGTAAGACAATCAGACAGTTTCACAATATTATGCATGAGTAACAATCAATTTTATGCTGTGGTCTGGTTTTAAGTTTGCAATGTGCTATAGAAAGGTTTGGTGGCCCCCGCACCTCTATACACGAGTGTGTGACACCTCATGGATCACACCCCCATTGGCCCACATGCACCCATCATGGAATAGAGATAGAGCTAAGATACCCCGTACCTCCCCGATACTCTACCCATACCAGTACCTAAGCCCCTATCGGCCGGGGCTCGCAAACCGGGCTAGCCGTCTACGACATAGAGATAGAGCTAAGGCATTCCCACACCTCCCCTGATGCCCTATCCGCAACTAACTCACTAGGATAGAAACACAACACATGTAGACTCTATCCCAACATAACTCCCTACGGCATAAAGATAGAGCTAAAGCATCGTGGACAAGCCAGCGTCGACTCGGAGACCACAGTGCCACATAACAATGGCCAGGCCAACATCAATATCGGAGACCATCGTACCACGACCTTTCCCTGATACCCCACCCGTACCAAGCATGTTAGGACAAAATACTACAAAAGGTACTAATGTGAAGAGCGATCCCAGGCCCATGCCCCACTCCACACACTAACGAAAACAATCACATGCCTAACAATCACATCTTATCAATGCATGAACAGTAATAACAACTGAAAGTAAAGGATGGCATGTGAATATGCACAAACAACACATCTCATATAATCAGGTGATTAACAACAATTTACTGTCCACTAATTATTAAGTTTAGGTCAGATTCCCTTACCTGACGCTCGTTTGTTAGCTTGCTCCACGTCGCAAGATCCAAACGATAAGTCACAAAGTCCTACAATATTATTTGGGTTTCATTAGAGTATTTTTATTAAGGTTTCATGTTGGTCGGAAACCAACCAAAATCCAAAACCAGTCTTTCAGAGCTGACCGGTCTCACCATACCAGTCGTAGCACTGTGAACAGACTATCAACCGGTATGGTCGACCGATATGTCTCCGGAAGACCATACACTTGGTTTTTCGACAACTGATGATTATTCTCCATGGGTTTTCAGGGTTTCTCCTATCCATTCTAAGTCTAAACTTGGAGTTAGAGTTATCCCCAACTCATTCGAGTCCTCTTTCGATGAATATCATCTCGGAACTAAATTCTAAGGTTTGACGGCAACTTAGGGTTTATTGGCCAATTTAGGGTTTTAGATCAATACCTACTTGCACGGTATTGATCCACCCACACAACTAACATAGGATAAGAAGAATAGTTAAAACACTTACCGTTGACTGGCGTAGCGTGAGCTTCGTCGAACGATAATGGCGGCACCTTCTTCCTCTTCCTAGCTCCTTCTCCTTTCCAACCTCTTTCTCTTCTCTAGGGTTTGTGAGAGACAATGGAAAGGATTTGAGGAGGCTTAAGGGTGTATTTATAGGATAGATTTAGGGTTTAGTAACCCTACTAGGATTAGGAAACTTCTAGGATTCAAAATCAGGAAAGTGGGACCCTCAGAAGTCAATTTCCGGATCTCCACACTTAGCTGCGCAGACTATACCGGTCGACCGGTACCAAGACCGGTACCATCGACCGGTCAACCTGAAATCAGGTTTAATTGGTCGTCTTTGGTCCGATTTCGTACCTGATTGTCATCCGCTCGTCCCGTCTGGCCCGGTGATGATCGGAAGACCTGTCACGACACAAAACCAAGATTTAGACCGGGTTTACGGAGTGCAGGTCTTACAATAATGTGAATGTTACTCATGCATATATTTGTTGCATTGTCTGATTGTCTTACTAAGCTAAGTTGTGAGCTCACCCTGTATATATATACATGTTTTTAGATGTTGATGCATGTTATACTGTAAAATGCTACATGGATGCTCCGACGTATGGAGGTGTTGCTGCTTTAGAAGTGCAAGCAGGGGAGGACGAGCATGACGCTTCATGCGAGTGCCCTTTCTGCGTGTACCTCTAGGATGTTGATTTAATTTATCTATTTATTTTCAATGATTTACAATTGATGTAAGGATATTTATTTACATTTTGGTGTGGAGAATATTTAGATATTTTATTTAAATTATCAATAGAGAACTCAGCTCATTTAATTTAAGACTTCCGCTGTATTTTATTATATTCTGATGATGGTTATGTGCAATGGTTTGTATGAGTGGACACGGTCTTATTGAGATCCTGGTGTGAACCGTTGCTTCAGTGACAGTTCACTCACACTTCTGGTTTAGCCAAAATTGAGGTGTGTCAACCCCAGTTCCACACCTCTATGGTTGGCTGTGTCATCGACTAGGATATCTAACTTTGATAATGGAAAATCATCTTTGGGACTAGCCTTGTTTAGATTCTTATAATCAACACACACTCTCGATTAGTCATCCTTTTTAGTTATGATAACTAGATTGGCCAACCATTTGTGAGGACAAAGATTGAAATCTTTTGGAGTTGCCACCTAGATTAAGGTCTAGGACCTTGGAAATGTGAAATCTCACCCTAAGGTAAGACTTCGATTGACTCATGACTCTTAGATAGGATTTCTGGTCCATCCGAGATTGGGTAAGCGTCAGGTTACTATTATGGGAAGGGGTTAGGCACCCAAACCGCCCGATCGAAATCGGTCTCCTATGCCTTTCCTATGCTAGAATTTATCTGTTAAACTAAACCAAACCAAGTGATTTGATATCATTGAACTGAATCTGTATCCATCAGATTGCCTACGTATTACAGATTTATTCTGAAAATCAGGTTCACCATCGTAGTTCAGGTGTGATTAAAGTTTATGGCTGTGATTTATGCTTGTGCATGATTAAGTTCTTTGTTCAAGTTGAAGTTTATGCTTGAAAGATTAAGAAACCCTATGGGTTAGGATCTGGATAGTCCATGTGGACTGATAGATAGTCCTAGTGGATCTAAGGATAACCCTATTTGGGTTGAAATATGGATAACCTATTCTGGGTTGAAATATGGATAACCCTATCTGGGTCAAAATATGGGTAAATATCTTAGTGGATCTATGAATAGTCTGAGTGGACTAAAATGTGGATCCAAATTTGGGATTCTCCCAAATGGCCTACGTATCCTAGGGTTTGCCCTAGGAATCAGAATCCACGTAGTTCAGGCTGGATAACCCTATTTGGGTCAAAGTGTGGGTAAGTATCCTAGTGGATCTATGGATAGTCCGAGTGGACTAAGGTGTGGATAACCCTTTTTGGATTGGAATATGGATAGATATCCTAGTGGATCTATGGATAGTTCGAGTGGACTAAGGTGTGGATAAATATCCTAATGGATCTATGGATAGTCCGAGTGGACTAAGGTGTGGATCCGAATTTGGGATTCTCCCAAATGGCCTACGTATCCTAGGGTTTGACCTAGGAATCAGAATCCACGTAGTTCGAAAAAATAACCTATTCTAGGTTAGAGAGTGAGAACCTGTTCTAGGTTTGGATTGAGAACCTATTCTAGGTTTAGGGTTTAGAACCTATTTCTAGGTTTAGGGTTTACCGAGGGACAAAATCGTCCTAAATTACCCTTTTCATCCTGAATTCTAATTTTGAAAAGTTTAGCAAAGCATTTTTCTTTCTTTATTAAGATTTTTATTATTCCCATTATGCCATTCCCAAGAATGTGGGTACCTAAATGCACGTCCCCACACCTAATATGTTTGCTAGGTGTACAGATATGGCAGTTTGACTACGGTGTTGCATAAATTAAATTATTGCCCAAAATAAAATATTCTATCTAAATATGGCATATAAAACATTTATGGCAAGAAATTCACATGTAGTAAGATTGTTTAAAATCCCTCAAATATGGCATGTATTGCAAATAAGGCAAGAGCCTATATGACATGATCTAGTATGCTATCTTCTAAGCATGGTAAGACCTAATATGGCAGTGAGCATTTAAACATGGCAATGAACATCCAAATATGGCAATGAACATCCAATCATGGCAGTGAGCATCTAAATATGGCAATGAGCATCCAAATATGGTAATGAACATCCAAATATGGCAGTGAACATCTAAATATGGCAATGAGCATCTAAATATGACAATGAACATCCAAATATGGCAATGAACATCCAAATATGGCAATGAGCATCCAAATATTCATGATGAAAAATTCAACAGTATAAATCATTATTGATGGTAATCTAATCGTTCAAATTTATTTCAATCACTCCCAAAGATAATCTAACGGTCCAGATCACTTATCATGATAATCTAACCATTCATATCCATTTACATCACTTTGAAGACAATCCAATGGTTTAGATTACTCAAATTAATAATCTAACCATTCAGATTACTCAAATCAAGGTAAAATGCGAACAACGGATCAAATCAAAACTCCAAGATCAATGATCCAATTTTATCAAATTCCAAGATCAATGGTTCAATTTTAATCATATCATTCCAAGCATATGATCGGATCAATTTTAATTCCATCAAAATTCCATATGATCGGATCAATTTTCATCATAATGCCATAATCGGATCAATTTTTTCCTTATGATCGGATCAATTAAAATTCCATATGATTGGATCAATTTCATAGTAATATCAATATGATTGGATCAATTTTAATCCAATTTCCATATAATCAGATCAATCAAAATTCCATACCATGGTTTGATTTTAACCGCATCAATGGTCAGATCAATGACCAATAATCAAATTTTCACATCAATGGTCAGATTTTCATAAAATATGATATCATCACAATCAACATAAAAATTATATCCGATGGATCATAATATATGATATCAACATAAATGAGATAAAAAATCTACATCCAATGACTTTGACATAATGAGGACAGAATCAGTTGATTGTAGGAGGGATGTTGGGTTTGTGCATGCCGGGGATTGGATCAGGTGGGTATTAGTGGAGGTAGGACAACAGTAGTGAGCTTTGGGTTTTGGTGTTGATATGTATGACAATCTGGTAGAGGGGAGATGGACAGGTGGTGGGATTGAATGGTGATCAATTCAAGTATGCCATGGGTATGCAAGAGTCATGCATGTGGGATTCGGTGGAGGTTCTTGTAACAAGTTTGTTTGCATCAGTTGGACAGGTGCTGCAGGTTGAGTTGTATCAGCAGGTTTGGGACGATGGTGGTGGCACAGATTAGCTGAGATGGTGATTCAAGTAAGAATGTGCTTACCTTTTTTCTTCTTCTTCTTCATGCCTCTTCCCTCTGTTTTTCTTCTTCTTCTCACTCGATCTGCAACTTCCGTTCTCTCTATCTCCCCGATCCCTCTCCTTCTTCTCTAATCTCTCTTTTTTCGGTTTATTTTTATTTCCCTTTCTTCACCGCCCTCTCTCTCTCCCTTTTCCTATTTCTTCTTTCTTTTCGACACCTCTTCTCCGATTTTTTTTCCGGATCCTCACCCCCTCTTCTTTCATTCGGTTTTCCCCCACTTTTCTTTTTTTTTTCTTTTTTTTGTCTTCTCTACCGCTTTCTTTCTCTCTCTCTCTCTCTCTCTCTCTCTCTCTCTCTCTCTCTCCTTCCTTCGGATTCTGCTCCATCTCTCCTTTTTTTTATTTTTTTCTCTCTCGATCCCTCCCTCAATCTCGATTTCTTCTCCCTTTTTTTATTATTATTTTTTTCTCTCTTTCCCTCTTCTCCTTTTATATATTTTTTTCTTTCCTCGGTTTGGCCCCCCTTTTTTCGGTCCGTCTCTTTTCTCCTCTTCTAGATCTCCTCGATCTTCTCCTCTTCTCCTTCTCTAGATCTTCTCCTTTTCTGTTTTTATCTCCACCACCCTTTCTCTCTCTCTTCTTTCAGTTCCTCCCTTTTCTCCTCTTATAGATCTCCTCGAGCTTCTCATCTTCTCCTCTTCTAGATCTTCTCCTTTTCTTTCCTTATAACCGACCCCAAGCTTCGTTTTTCAGCCACCTAGCAGCCTTTTAGGAAAGAAATCCCGCTGCCCTCCTTCTTTCATCTCCTTTCCATCTTCGACAATCTCGCCAACTCCTTTTTTATTTGGATCCTAATTTGGTTTTTATATATAAAATATATATATAAATATATAATATATTAATATATTAATATATATAATATAATATACATATAAGACATATGTATATATTATATGATATATTATAATATATTATATATTATATAATAATATATAAAGAAATATATGCATGATGTAGCATGTACGATTGGTCCGATTGACAAGGATTGATCGGATTGGGCCAATACTGGCTTGGGTTGAGCTGAGTTGACTGGATTGACTGGAATTTAATGGGTTGGGCCAAGACTGGCTTGGGTTGAGCTGAGTTGACTGGATTGACTGGAATTAATTGGGTTTTCTCTCTCTATCATTTCATGGGCTATTTCTGTTGCCATTCCGCATGGAATTTTCTGATAGCCTCTATTCCCAATTTTCTGCGTTCACTTTGTAGAACATTAAAAATGAGAAATATTGGAGCTTGAATCAACCCATTTGGAAATAAAATGGCCAACCTATGAATTTTTGAAGTTTAAGCAGGCCAATTATCGATAATTTGGTTGACCATTCTACAAGGGATCCTTCGGAGACTTCAATCGGAAATCCTTTACGTCCACTTTGTAAAGTACTAAAAATGGAACATAATGAAACTGAAATCACTTGATTTGGATATGGGGTGACCAAAATATGAATTTCCAAAGGTTAAATGGTCTTTTCCATGTGTAATTTTGCATGGGACCCTTCGAAGATTCTACTTGGGATTTTTCACGTCCACTTTGTAGAACATCATAAATGAAGAATAATGGCCTTGGAATCATCTGAATCCGACGTAGAACGGAAAAAATATGAAGCTTTGAAGTTCTAACGATAATTTGCATGAAAGCTTGCATGGGGCCCACTGGTGACTTCTACCTGGGATTTTTCACGTCCATTTCATAGAACATCATGGATGAAGAATAATGGCCTTGGAATCATCTGAATCCGACGTAGAACGGAAAAGATATGAAGCTTTGAAGTTCTAACGATAATTTGCATGAAAGTTTGCATGGGACCCACTGGTGACTTCTACCCGGGATTTTTCTCGTCCACTTTGAAGATGACTGAAAATATGGAATATTGGCCTTTGAATGATCTGATTCCGATATCAGATGACCCAGATATGATGTCTTGAAGTTTGAATGACAATGCATGCATGATACGATAATTACGTAAATGCCCCTACACTTTCTAACTGCGATATCTTCCTTGTTTGAAGTCAGAATTTTATGATTCCGGTCTCATTTTGAAGATAATTTCACAACCTATTCATCCAAGTAGATAATAGCCCATGACCCTGCTGTGGGGTTCAGTGGAGAATCATAAATCTTTGGATTAAAGGCCGGAAACTGTCATATTGGTTCACTTATATAGTGGGTGGCAAAAATGGGGTGCTTACAGATGCCCCTCTTTAGCCGAGATTATTATCAATTGAAGGTTGAAGATAAAAGATCCACATTTTTGGGATATGAGTGAGATTACTTATTGGGCTGCACTTAGGGTAATTTGTCCTAAACTACCTACGTATTCGGTGTCCTCGAAATCAAGCCCAGAACGTAGTTCAACTTGCAAGAAGTTGTTCTTCTTGGAAAATTGATGATTGTTATTCTTGTATGAAGCTAGACTGTGAATACAAGGCTCATTTGTAGGCTGGGAACCTCTTCTTGCTGAGGTGGAACTCATGATGCAAGGTACACGCGGGCTTAAACCCGACTTGATCCATTTGTAGGCTGATAAACCTCTTCTTGTACGAAGCTAGGCTGTGAATACAAGGCTCATTTTTAGGCTGGGAACCTCTTCTTGCTGAGGTGACTCATGATGCAAGGTAAGTGCGGGCTTGTACCCGGCTTGATCCATTTGTAGGCTGATAAACCTCTTCTTGTACGAAGCTAGGCTATGAATACAAGGCTCATTTGTAGGTTGTGAACCTCTTCTTGCTGAGGTGACTCATGAAGCAAGGTATGTGCGGGCTTGGACCCGGCTTGATCCATTTGTAGGCTGATAAACCTCTTCTTGTACGAAGCTAGGCTATGAATACAAGGCTCATTTGTAGGCTGGGAACCTCTTCTTGCTGAGGTGACTCATGATGCAAGGTATGTGCGGGCTTGGACCCGGCTTGATCCATTTGTAGGATGATAAAACTCTTCTTGTATGGAGCTAGGCTGTGAATACAAGGCTCATTTGTAGGCTGGGAACCTCTTCTTGCTGAGGTGGAACTCAATGCAAGGTATGTGCGGGCTTGGACCCGGCTTGATCCATTTGTAGGCTGATAAATCTCTTCTTGTATGGAGCTAGGCTGTGAATACAAGGCTCATTTGTAGGCTGGGAACCTCTTCTTGCTGAGTGGAACTCATTGCAAGGTATGTGCGGGCTTGGACCCGGCTTGATCCATTTGTAGGCTGATAAACCTCTTCTTGTATGAAGCTAGGCTGTGAATACAAGGCTGATTGCATGAGCTTGAGCTCGGCTTTGATTTGTCTGGATGGAAGACTTGATGTCTTCTCTTTGATTGAATTGAGGCTCTTTTGATTGAGATTCTGAGATTGTTTTTCTGAATAAGCTAGGGCTCTGCATTTGATTCACTTAGGCTGAGATTGACTTGATTTTTGAATGAGCTAGGGCTCTGCATTTACTTATAGGGTTGAGATTGACTTGATCTTTGAATGAGCTAGGGCTCTGCATTCACTTATAGGCTGAGATTGACTTGATCTTTGAATGAGCTAGGGCTCTACATTTGATTCACTAATAATCTGAGATTGATTTGATCTTTGGATGAGCTAGGGCTCTACATTTGATTCACTTAGACTGAGATTGATTTGATCTTTGGATGAGCTAGGGCTCTACATTTGATTCACTTATAGACTGAGATTGATTTGAACTTTGGATGAGCTAGGGCTCTGCATATGATTTACATAGACTGAGATTGATTTGAACTTTGGATGAGCTAGGGCTCTACATTCGATTCATTTCTAGACTGAGATTGATTTGAACTTTGGATGAGCTAGGGTTCTACATTCGATTCATTTATAGATTGAGATTGATTTGAACTTTGGATGAGCTAGGGCTCCGCATTTGATTCTGAAATGAGCAAGAACTCAGAAGATCACTTATAGGGTGATACTGAATGACTCATCTTGGTAGTTCCTACCAGCTTTGGACCTTCGGGATTGAAAATAGGAATATCCTTCTTGGAAGCTCTATGGCTATGAACCTTTAGGATGCTTGAAAGTGACCCATACAGGAAGGCTTTGTTGACTTTGAACCTTTAGGGTTGAAATCTGACCCATCTTGGAAGTCTCTTGACTTTGAACCTATAGAGTGCTGGACATATTTGAAATGATGGTGAATTCCTTGGCAGTTTTCCAAGTTTTTTGGCTCCTGCTTTATTGGTGAAGGCACAAAACATGACATCAATGGAAATGGTGTCATGGACTTCGCTGGCATGATACCTAGATTTGAAATTTTCCATTTATGACCTGGTACTGAAAGTTTGACTCAATTTCAGCACGGTAGGGATGACTTGGTTACTCCCTTTGAAGGTGATGATTTTCTTCAGCCAACATTGGTGTTGTTGGATTTTGGATTGAAAGAAACTCTAGCGAGGATTTTGGACAAGAATGAGGGGAGCTTGACAGTCTCTAACCAAAGTGATTTTATTGATTGACCTTGGTGTTAGACTATCGAGGGGCATCTGATCAACTAAGTTCTTTGACTGTGCATTATGGTAGACCAAATTGGTAGAATAGTCATGCGGCGATGAAATGTGACATGGGTTTGGCCCTTGATCTAGGCTTATGAAAAGCTCAGGGCCTTGCAACATTGTTGTGCCAATTTTGAAAGATGAATGAACCATGACCCTAAAGTAGGCATGAGGCGCAAAGGATTCGAAGTGTTCCTTCAGAGAATTTGGTGACCAAATCCTAACAGGTGAGCGACCACATTGGATTTTCTTCATCAACAGGATTGGGAGAACTGAGAAATTGGTAAAAAACCAACTTGGATGGACCTACTTCTATTGACTACGAAAGTCAGTGACTTCAGACTAGACAATGGATCCTAGATGTAACGCTCATGATCAAGTTCAATTCCTCTACATAGGGTGTATCTATGCCCCAGTGTCTACACGTTGTGACAGACCGCTACTGTAGTGTGCTAGGGCAAGGTAGAAGGAAATAGGCAATCTAACAGAGTTAGAACTAGGTTAAACCTGGATTGCATCTAGAATTTGACCATGCTTCCAAGATCAGGGGAAGATTGACAGATTGATTGTAGAAAGTGACTTCTTTGATAAACCCTTCCTGAATCTTGAAAAATGAGGGAGCTGATGATTTGATGAATTTGACTACATCCATAACCAGGCCATGAGAATTTGCTCTCTCCCTAACATGACCAAAGGATTTGAAGATAGAATTCTGTTGAAAGGCAATGCTATGGAGCCCAACAGATGATGGTTTGTTTAACTCCTCCGAGTATGATTCACTGGAGAGCAAGAGGGGTTCCTTTCCTTATGGAGGGTAGACTGGTATGACACTTGTCTACATGAACCACTGAATTTTTCTATGAAGGGCCAATGAGGGCAATGCTTTAGGGTTGCATCAAGTCGCCTATCACCACTGAGGTATTATGGGTTGCCCATTGAGGTTTCTCGGGTTACCTTTCCCTACTGAGGTTTCTTTTCTTTCCTTTATTTTTTTATTTTTTCTTTTGCAAACCCCATCATGGGTTGAATAAAGAGTCCTGATATAGTGAGGATATTGCCAAAATTATGGTCCTATAAAATGGTCTAAAACCCTTAGGAGAAATCCGAACGGCATGACTTTTATGACAAAGGGTAGCCTTGCCCCACTGTTTAAGTTGACACCTACACGCATTGATAGGTGGACAGCTATTTGAATCATCACTAAAAGCGATCTTAGGGAAATACAGTCCCACACCAAAATTGAAATGGTGCCGAATTATGTTTTCCTTTCTTGGAGATGTTCAGATAGAATACGTGTTTCAACAAGCTACATCGAGATGCCGAATCAGTCGCGATCATATCTGGGCCTGAAACCTTTAGGTTTGTTGACAAGTATTGATGTTGAAGGTCCAAGAGGACTGAAGTGAAACTGTCCACATGGGTCTACCATTGGGAGAGTATTTGGTTGTTTATGTAGAATGGGTTTATCTTACCGAGAAGATCCCATTTTATTGGCTTGAAAAATGAAGGGCTTATAGGAACCTTGGGAAGCCGTCGAATGTAATGAACGACAGATGAGAGTTCCCACCAGATTCATGAATTTGTACATAAAATGATGACATGATCACGAGATACAATGCCATAAAAATTTATAATCAAAAGAAGGGCTTATGATAGAGACTCCTTGGAAGGCCATCAGATTGATGGACGGGAGAGACAGTCTAATGCCGATGAGAAATCATTCTCTGATGATGAAGAAGTGATGAGATCGTCTCCTGTAAAGGCGGGATGTAATTGGCCAAAATCAAAAGTCGGTCCAACATGTTGTGAATCTCGACGAATGATTGAACTTGCTATCAGGCTTTGGTTGGAACTATCATCCTCTTGAAGTGAGAGGGACAATTGGCTTACTGTTGAACTCCAATGCCATTCAACATCTTACTATTTTCTTTTCTTCTCTTTTTTTTTTATTTTTTATGTGGAGGCCACATAATGCAGTGCTTCGCTTGATCGCAAAGTTGAATCATGACTTTCAATATTGGATTGGAATCTTCTTCTTCTAAACATTTTCAATGAGATAGAACATCTTTGCCCCAGTTAATACTCTGATCTTCTGTAAACTTTATGAGCATTTGTGACTGCTCATCTAGATCTGATTTTATCTGAATGGTGAATCTATATGCTATCCTCTGGAAGTTAATCATCACCTTCTATCTGATGTGACTGCCTTCCCATTATTGATGTAGATAAAACATAGGCTTGAATTTTCTTTTTCTTTTTTCTCTTTTTTTTTTGGGTATTCCAATGACCTCATTCTTTGATCATGTATCTCTTGCTTGCAGATGATGTACTTTGCAAAAACTTTGAAATTTTCATCTTCTTGGTGGCACATCTGTCCTCTACTCATTTGTACTGATTGGCTGACCTGCTAATATGATCTGTTACTGTCTATTGCTTTCCTTAGAATCTTTTCATAGGTAGAACAAATGGCAGCTTCTCCAATACATGTTTCTTGAGATTACTCTTGTGTCTCCTGATTGATCATTTAAAGCTTTCCCAGATGGGTTGGACCTTTCTTTCTCAAGAGGCCGGGTGACGTAGAAGTTCAGGAGATGGCTCATCATTTCAATCATCTTTAGAGTCAGAATTGACTGCGCATGTAGAATAGGAGGATGTATGAAACTGGGAGGAAATGTATGGAAGAGACAAAGCACATAGATTGAAATCCCAAATGGAATGATTTTCTTTTACTTGCAGGACAGATTAGACTAGACTTGTCAACAAGCATATTAATCTTGGACCCAGACATGGATGACCTATCGAAACCGATAATAGAAAGTTGAAACAACTAGTTCGTCCAAGCGGCTCCAGTTGGGCATAACGCCTTCGATGACCACCTTCAGTCGTTGTGGGAATAAATCCTCCTTCAGACCTCTAACAGTAGGACTCATCATGCCCTTCTATCAATAGGTGCAAGATGCCTACCTTTCAGGGTTCTATATAATTCTTACCTTTTTTATCTTTTTTTTTTTTTAAGTCTGGGATCCATTCATAACCGGACTATTGCTTTTTAAGCTCAAGGTTATTCTGGTTCATGCCCCAGTTTGGGGTTTAATGGATTCATCAATGGACCATTTCTAGTTGAGTTCAAATTCATTCTAGCTTATGCCCCAGCTTGGGGAGCAAGGGGTATTGCCATTGCACTACACCATTTTATGTCCAAGATTAGACTAGTTTATGGCTTGGCTTGGGGGGTTCAATGGATTTCTTCATTAGACCACTCTCAATTTGGGTCTAAGGTCAATTTGGTCCATGCCCCAGTTTAGGGTTAAGGGTTTCCTCATTGGACCATTCCCTAGCTATGATTCTGGTTCCTATCCTAGCTTGGGGCATATCGGATCTCATCTTTGGTCAACCCTATTGCTCGAAAAAATTCCATTCCCTCTCTTTGAACAATGAGAAATATGAGGGCAACTCTTTGGATTCTAGCATTTCCTTGGCCAATGGGGCAGAAATGCCCGAGATGGGACAGCACTATCATAGCTGAAGGTTCTGATTTCTTGATGACTCCAGAATTTGGAATTGATCTTTACTGACAAGCAATGAGGAATGCTTCTCATTCACCATTCCTGACGGCTATCCTAACTTGTAGCACTGGGATATGATAGACATGGATCGGGCTCTAATTGATAGAGCCAGAGATTGATTTTGAATTGGTCTCCGATTGATAGAGACAAGATTGACTTTGAATTGATCTCTGATTGATAGAGATCAAGATTGACTTTGAATTAGTCTCTGATTGATAGAGATCAAGATTAACTTTGAATTGGTCTCTGATTGATAGAGAACAAGATTGACTTTGAATTGATCTCTGATTGATAGAGATCAATATTGACTTTGAATTGATTTTTGATTGATAGAGATCAAGATTGACAGTCATGGACTGGGCTCTAATTGCTAGAGGCAAGGATTGCTTGAGTTGGGCTCCGATTTATAGAGGCCAAGGAAGACAATCATGGATTGGACTCTAATTGATAGAGATGATGGATTGATTGAGTTGAAATGACTGAAATTCTCTTCGATTCCTTCATGAAATGGAACATGGACCAGAGGTAATGATTGAACAGGCCTAGAGGCTAACTCATGCTCACATTGAGTTCATATAAATGGAACATTCCTTAGTTCCAACATGAATTGGAACCTGAACTGGAGTTGACAGTTGGGCAAGCCTAGGGGCTAATTAAATTCAAATGAATGAAACTCTTCTTAGTTCCAACATGAATCAGAACATGAACCACAGTTGATGGTTGGACAGGCCTAGTGGCTAATTGAATTCAAATGAATGGAACTCTTCTTAGTTCCAACATGAATCAGAACTTGAATCATAGTTGATGGTTGGATAAGCCTAGTGGCTAAATGAATTTAGATGAATGGGACTTTTCCTATTTTCGACATGAACCGGAACCTGAACCAAAGTTTATGATTGGACCGGCCTAGTGGCCACCTGCTTTATAACGATCAATGGTACCGTCTGCTTTACACTTAATCCGAAAGACCCATTTGCAACCGACCACATTAAATGTAAAAGAGGGAGGGACCAATACCCATGTGCTATTTTTCAACAAGGCATTAAACTCATCACGCATTGCGGCACGCCATTGAGGATGCTTATGTGCTTCAGTGAAGCATGTAGGCTCAACCTCACTGTGGCAAAGAGAAGCCGATGGTAGTGGATAGCGAGTGGATGGCCTTGGATTTGTACAAATCTGCATACTGTGAGTGTGGACGGGTACTGATGCAGTGGACTCACCAAGTGGAACCAATTCTGGAAACAACATTAGTGGTTTCTGAAGCTACTTGTGTGGTGTTGGTGTCAGGTAACAATGGAGTAGTGGTAATAGTAGGGGGGATTGGGGTTTGGTTGGGTGAGGAGGTGGGGGCGTTGGTTACCTCATTTATGTTGGTCGATGAACCAGAGCCGACCATACTTGGGTAGCCGTGAAGATGGGCCAACAGGTGCATCAATAGTTAAGCAAGGAGAACAATGATCACTAATGGGGGAAACGGGAGCAGCAGGTGATTCAATTGGAAACTTATTTTCAATGAAATTAACGTGTCTAGCAATGTAATACAGTCTTGTTTTGTAGTCTAAACAGCGATATCCCATGTGCATAGGACTGTAACCCAAAAAACATAAGACACAACTCAAAAATTAAACTTGGCTGAGTTGTAAGGGCGGAGTGGAAAAGCTTCACAACCAAAGACTTTCAAAAATTTATAATTTGGTTGCCTATTATAAAGAAGTGAAAAAGGACATCGATTTTGAAAAATCATTGTAGGCAACCAATTAATGAGGAAGGGTGACAGTCTCAAACGCATAATCCCAAAACTGAAGAGGTAAAGACGCATGAGCTATTAAGGTCAGACCGGTGTAAACAAAGTGTCAAATATTTTGTTCTGCAGCCCCATTTTGCTCATGAGTGTGGAGACAAGCCACCCTTTGGGTAATACCACATTGCTATAGATATTTATTTAATTTATGATATTGCCCACCCCAGTCAGATTGAAAATATTTTATTCGAGTTGAAAATTGAGTTTCTACCATTTTTTGAAATTTTTGGAAGATTGTACTTACAGAGGAACGATGAGTAAGGGGATAATACCAAGTAAATTTTGAAAAATTATCAATAAAAATGATGAAATAGGTATTATTTTTAGTAGAAAGCTTTGATGTAAGACCCCATACATCACTAAAAATTAATTCAAGAGGATGAGAACTAAGAGTTCTAGTTAAAGGTAAAGAAAATTTATGGGCCCTTTCAATGAAACAAGCCAAACACTTATTGGTAGAAATTGATGAGTGACGTAAAGATTGAGTAGACAGTACATACTGGACAGTCCTTGATTGGAGGTGTCCTAGCGGAGCATGCCAGTCATCTACTAAAACTAGAGTGGAGTGAGAGACTGTATAAGCCAAAGGAGAAGACTATGTGTTTGATGCCAGCACTTGATAAAGCCCATCCTTAAGGTGCCCCTGTAGCAGTGTGCTATTGGTCAACTGATCTTTCACAACAAAATGGTTAGGATGGAACTCAAAATAGCAATTATTATCTTTAGTGAAGTTATGAATAGATAACAAATTTTTGGTAATTTCAGGAACATGTAAGATGGAAGAGAAAAGAAATTTTGAGTGTGGGTGAAAGGAGATATGAGATGAGCCAATGTGGTGGATGGGTAACCCAAGACCATTACCAACACATAGGGTTTCATTACCTATATCATTGTTGGGAACTTGCAGATTACCTAGATCCAGAGTAATGTGATGAGTGGCAGCTACATCAGGGTACCATGCCAAATTTGGTGACGTTGGCAGAATGCCGGCCATATTTGCAGCAGGAAGTTGATCCTCCAAATTACCAGTATACCGGTAATAGCACTTGGGAGTTATGTGATTTATTCAATTACAAAACTGGCATTAGTCTCGTTTGTTTTTATTATTGTTAGCATTCTTCCTTACATTCGGCTGATAATGTGCCAAAGGGACAAACAAAGTATGTGGTTGTTGATTTGGAGACCGATGATGAAAGGAAGGAGCTTTTGGTGAGACAATACTCACATTTGCAAAGAAAACCGATTAAGCGGTTTGTAGTTGAAGCTCATGACTCAGAAGCTAACGGTGAAAAGCATGAAATGAAAGTGCTTCAATTTTTGTTGCTAAGGCTACAACGATGTTGCTATAATCACCACCCCAATTGTGAAATACTATTTTATTGAGTTCTTAAGCAGATATAGGTTTACTGGCTGCGATTAATTGATCAGATATGTATTTCACCTCTCTTAGATATTCAAAAATTATTTTGTTACCTTTGGAGGTTCTCTGAAGTTGCATGTGTAGTTGAAGTACACTAGTGTGAGAGAGAGTGCCAAAAGAAGATTCTAGAGCATCCCATACTTCAGCATCTGTGGACAGCCCAACAACATAAGGGAGCATTTCAACTGAAAGAAAGAAATGAGCCAACTGAGAACTAGTTGGTCTTTGCGATGCCATTCCTCAAACTCTAGATTCAGTGTAGGAGATGTAGGTGTGGTGGATTGAGTAGAGGTAGTGGTGGTGGCAGTTGGAGGACACTTGATGGAACAATTAATGTATCAAACAAGGTTATAACTGCTGAGTAATGGCATGAGTTGGGTTTTCCATAAGAGATAGTTCTCAGAGGTGAGTTTCAATGTGAGGTGATGGTGCACGTTGGGAGTTGAGGATGACATTGCAGAAGATAGAGATGCGGAAGACATTTGGAGAGCGCTAGACCAAGATAGGAATGAGGTCTACTGATACCATTAAAACTAATTTGAAAAGAATTTATTTTTTTATTTGAACTTTGTTACCCTTGTCGTGGGTTTGTTTAGTTTAAATAGATAAAATAGGAGAATTACATGGAGGATTACAAGGAGGATTACATGGAGGATTACATGGGATAACATTTGTGGGTTTGATATGATCCCACCTTATTTAGAGGATAGTTGTAACTGACTCTATCATAATAAGGTTGAATTTCAAATTTAAAATATATTTGAAATTCAAACTTTATCCTCACTAAATGCTTATAACGATTGCATTAAAATCCTCTTAAAACCGACTGCACAAAATCAGCATGGATATCCTTGACTCTATCAAGATAAGGTTGAATTTCAAAATTTAAATTATATTTGAAATTCAAAGTTTATCCTCACTAAATGCTTATAACGACGTGCATGGAATCCTCTCATAACCAACTGCATGGAATCTGCACGGATATCCTTGATAGAGAGAACAATATAAATTTGAAGACAATAAAAAAAAAATGGGATGAACAGTGAAACAATTTGTTGATGAAACAATTCATTTTATTTTAATATATTTTCTTAAGAGTATAGATTTTTTATAAAATCTTTACTAAATCTGAGGGTATTATTATCTAAAAAACTTGGGTGATGATGAATCATCACCAAATTGCACTTGGGGGGATGAATATTTTCAAAAGCAAAGGAGGTGAGAGACATTATGAATCAAGTGGGGTGGTTGCCTTTTAAGATTCCTAGAGGGGAGGTGGGAGAAATTTTCCCTTACTTAAATCCCTTAATGCTAAATGTCTATATTTGTAGAAATAAAATTTATTTTAATGCTTTTAACATGTCATACTTCTAAATCATAAATTCACTTTCATATATGATTAAAATTGTTTTAATGATTTCTTTGGTTTTCTCTATAGGTTGTTCCTAACTCTCTTCTTCTCACTCCCAGCAATGAAACCGTTTAAAATCGAAAAATCAAAACATATTAATAATCGATTTTGGTAAATATTTTGAAACTGTATAATAAATGGTTCGATTTTGGTTTTACTCATTACACACTTAATCGAAAATCGAAACCAAACCCATATCATTTAATACCCTTAGTAGATTTGGACTTTCTCAAAGTTTTAAGAGAGGGAGGGAGAGAGAAAGTAGATATGGATTTTCTCAAAAGTTTCCCAGGACGACAAATCAGGGAAGGGTTTTTTTTGGTAAGACATCTAATTTTACCATGGAAAAGTCAAATGATAAATTTGACAATTGGTTAATCCACATTTTAAATTCTAGATCAAAACTCAATCAATTCCCATATGCATTTATCCGCGTTCATTCTTGATCTCTCTCGGATTTGTTTTGATTTTTCAATATTTATTTTTACTACATGGTGGACTATGTACGTTTAAGCTGAAATTTAACAAGTGGGTAAAGGACCTGGAAGCTCTACATATTCACTAAATTTCAATCCAATCTAACTTAGTTATGTTGACCGCTAAACCAAAAAACAATCCCTCAATTTATAGGTGAAACCTTTTATGGTTGGCAATCCACAAATAAAATTTGGGGTGAATGCACTTGTTTTGCCATGTGCAAAAGTGATGTGATGATTCTTACAATTAGATATCAAGGAAATGGTATAAATTTACTACATATCAAGTTCCAGTCTCAATTTCAATTATTTATCCTCCCATCTATTCTTGTGTATGCATTCCCATCAACTGATAAACTCGTCTCAACACTGAGAAGGGGTGAACCAGTGCTCTTCAAAAAATTTCTCCCAACCCTAGTAGTCAACTAACTAATATCAGTACCGTGACAATTGAACACACAATCATACGCATACCATCTCGCAACCACTAAATGACCAAGTCTGCAAACAAATTTACATGATTCACATTCAGAGTGTGTGAAGGCTGCCAATTGAATAACTTGAGGACATGACCTTGAGATCTAGCTCCCTAAAAACTTTCAAATCTATAATCTAATGGCATATTAGCTGCCCATCCACCGTTTAGACCCGTTGGGTTGCCATGTACCTGGCCTAAGTGCTCCATATATTAAGATAATTTACCTGAAAATGGAAATGTTGGACAATGAGAAAGAAAATCATGAATCCAAAAGTGGGAAATACCTCCATTAATTATAGCTAGCTAAAGAACAACGACAGATATACATAGAAGATCCATGCACCATCGTTACAACTTACACTCATGCAAACTATTACAGAATCAAGAAATAGAAAAGAAAAAATACACAAGTACAGAACACAAAGATTTACGTGGTTCACCAACACAGTGTGTGATGGCTACGTCTACGGCTGCAGTAAATCTAATCTTTCACTATCTCCAAATTGAAGACTGATTATAAAAAGAATTCCCACTGATTCACAATACCTAAAACCCTAAGATAAGAGGAGTTTATATAATACTCCGAAAACAGATGAAATTACCAGAATATCCTAATGTAAAAAGGCACAAAAAAATTCAAGCCCCCCGCCTCGCTTACTGGCAAGAGACCGCCGGAGTCATGGCTTGGTGAATGGCACCGTACTAATACGTGTCATCACACAACTCAAAATGGTGTTATATTCGCCTCTAGGCTTGTCCAGCTGTAACATTCGGTTGGATGATTGCAGTCTGCTGCTAGAACTCTCTCCGGACTGGTTCAGTCCCCTTCTAGAGAGGTCCGGAAGCATGTCTAGTAGCACGTGGTTCCGACCGGACCATTGACCCGACCCGACCCTTCCAATAGCTCTCTAGGGTCGTCCGGAGCCATGTCCAGTCGCACTGCCCTACGACCGGACCCTCCCATAGACTAGGTCCTGGTCTCTGATCTTGTCAGGTTGCACGGGGTTTCACAACCGCTAGACCTGCTTCTGGACAACTTTCGTTGCAGACTCTGTTGAGGATTTCTTGGTCGGAGTGTTAGGGTTGAGGATAATGAGTTAATGATAGATTACTTTTAAAAATTTTGTGAAATTTTTGTCTTACCCATAACTTAAAAAACTATTAGGAATAAGATAAATAACAATTAAAAGAAGCCGATATGTTCTTAATACACCTGCATGGTGTCATTCAGAAAATAGTACCGAGAGGTTCCTACTATTTCTTAAATGTTGGACAAGGACTTGCATGTCAAATTACATTGAAACTTCTAAGAGAACCAAAAATTACAAAGTGATCTTACAAAAATAATAATAATAATAATAATAAATTATTCCCAAAAAAAAAAAAGTAGAGGTAAATGTCAAACTGACACCCCATGAATTTAGAAAAAAAAATACACTTGCTAGAATCATTAAAGAATCTCTCTCAATTTTCAATAACATCAATCAAAATAAGAAAGAGACCGGAAAAGAGACACCTGTATCAAGTAGAGAGAGAATGGTAATGTTACATCTATGTTGACTAAGAGTGCTAACAAGATCGCAATGGTGGAACAAATTTGTCCGAAAATGATATCTTCACGTTTATACTGCCCCCCTGACTCCAATAAGCGAATTTCTACATATGCTTTCACTGTAAAGCCCGCACAGAGGTAGAGAATGCAATTACCAAGAAGGAATTTCAAGGGTAAAGAGATATAAAAATCCTCTTGTTGGAAGTGTGTCCAATGAAGATGTAGAGTGAGTGACAATGAAGCAAAAGAGAAGAATAAGGATAGTGACACTAAACGAAAGTATGTTCTAATGTATTTGTGATAAAGGAGGGTAGGAAAGCCAGTATCAGATTTGAACCCACCGGGAACAGATAAGGTTGCTGTGAACATCACGGACACTACGAGAGTAGCAACAACCATGGTGACGACGCTTGTGTTTTCCCTCACCCATTTCGTGCTCTGTTGTAAGGGATGTTTGTGAGTTTCAGTGAACAACGCTTGGGGTGTTTTGCCCTTTTTATTTCGAAGATGACTTGCCTGCGGATAGAAACTTCCTACATGCTGCATGAAACAGAGTAGAAATAAAAAAAAAAAAAAAACCCAAAAAAAAAAAAAAAAAAACACCAAAAAAAAAAAAAAAAAAAAAAAAAAAAAAAAAAAAAAAAAAAAAAAACAAAAAAAAAAAAAAAAAAAAAAAAAAAAAAAAAAAAAAAAAAAAAAAAAAAAAAAAAAAAAAAAAAAAAAAAAAAATAAAAAAAAAATTTTAAAAAATTTTTTAAAAAAAAATTAAAAAAAATTAATATTGTTACCTTAAACCAGAATACCTCCCATGGCATCTGGTGTAAGACAGGAAGCACATGCCTGTGTTGATAAAATTCATACTTGGCTGCCAGATGCAATGGTGTATTATTCTCTTTATTGTCAACTTCTAATAGCATTTTCCCCATGGGAACATTCTTAGATTTCAACAACTCAAAAACTGTGTCTTGACGGTACTCCGCAACTATATGGAATATGTTCTTTCCAGTCATGTCTTGCACTTCAATGGCATCCGGAAACTCTTCAAGGATCACTTGGATGACTTCAATTATACCATATTTTGTAGCTTGCAAAAGTGGGTCTAAATTGCTATTCTGTCTCGACAAAGCTTGGAATTTATTCCATTGCAAATCAGAGGTCGAACTATGATGAGGATCTTCACCATGGTTTACGTAGTAGTTCAGTCTGGAGCGTTTATATTTCACCAACTGGTTTACCACCTCTACGGCATCTTTATGCTTCTGCTTCGCATTTATAACTGTTGGATCGTATTTAGCAGATCCCGATATATTGGGATCCATGCTGAATGAACTTCAACCGTCGGTTCCCTGTTGGAGATTCTCCAGCGCTGTAGAGGATTTGTTTCCCAAATTTCCAAAGAGAGTTTCAATGTTGCTACCTTCATCTGCTGGAGTTTATGGAAAACTAGGAACGACCTTTATCTTATGGAATACCCCAGTATCCAGCTGTGTTAAATTGTGGAATTTTTTTTTCCCTTCTCTACAGGTTTTTTTTGTAAAAGACACTTGTTGAGAGGGGTATTTTAGTAATCTTGCCAGTCAATGTAAGTTCTAATGTTGTTATTATTATTATTATTATTATTATTATTATTGTATACGAGGGTGAATATATTTTATTACTATTTTTTAATTATATTATATATTGGTTTATATAATATATTTTCTATACGTCCTCATTAATAGGATTTTGTTATTAAAGGAAAGATGGGTGAGTGCCATGTGGTGATGTTGTAGGTTTAAAAAAAACAAAGGATAGATTGAATCGTCAAGGGAAAGAAGTAGGAGGTGGTAAGTGATTAAAAAAAAAAACAAAACAAAACAATAACAACCTAAATCGTCAAAAGAGGAGGTGAGGGCGGTTGGAGATAAGAAGAAGGAATGAGGGGCACGTACACACTATAAAGTGAGGTGGCAGTTAATAAAAACAGTAAAAAAAATGGAATAAAATGGACGTTGTAGTTGAGTATCCATTACCGAAAACACAAACGGAAAAGTGAATAAAAGAAAACCGTAGGTAGTAGGGGAAAAAGTGGAAGAAGAATAAAGGAAGGATTTGGTTCAGGTAAGCTTTGTGCTATTGTTTCATTGGTTTCTGATTGTTACTATGGTTTCTGATTATTAAGTTGGAATTAGGAGAGAGGGTGAGAGAAGGATGTACAAAAGAATAAATATAAGGAACTAAAGGAATTGTTACAGAAGAAAAAAAAAAAAAAAAAAGTGAATTGAAGATAGAATAAGGGAGATGAAATAGGTGCTTGCTGTTTCCTTTTCTTTAGGTTAGGTTATAGTCATGGCTTGATGATACGTCGGGCCAAGGAAACAGTCTTCATAATTCTAAATTTATTAGGAATTGTTTCTAAAAAGATAGGATATAATCTTAAGGATAAATTTGACTCCCCAATTCAATTTTTTTTATATTTTTGATAAGAGACAAAACTTATTAAGAGATATATAAAATTGTGTCTAAGACTGTAGTTTTTTTTTTTTTTTTTTGCTAAAATCCTGGTTGTACTAGCATAGAAAATAAAACCACGTACAAAAAAAGTTCTTAAGTTGAGTGTAACATCTCCACTTTTGGCATTATCATCAGCAGAGACCACCCACAGAACAAAATTATTCAAAACGATATTTAGGTCTGTGGAAAGCATCCCACACAACCTCACAAGCTACAAAACCAGGACAAAAGTTCCATGTGCTAGATACTCTGTCATGGGCAGCTCTCCTAACAAACATATCAGCCACCTATTTATCTTCTTACAGCAGTGGGATATTCTGAACCAGCAGTTCTCCAAAGCTCTTGAAATCATCCTCCATTCCTACTTCAAATTCCAAGGAATGAAAAGAGAGCAAATAGCAGTAACTGATGAGCTAGAATCCGTTTCTACGCAAATCTAGTGATACCCTAGCCTGATTGCTTTTTTGATTCCTCTTATGATACTTCTCAACTTCGCCATATAATTTGTAGTAATTCCAAAATTTTGCAAAAGCAAAGACCACCCTTCCTCCAGAGGTTCTAATAACACCTCTTGCTCCAGCTTGACCTGGGTTGCCCAAGCTACACCTATCTGAGTTAATTTTACACCAATCAGATAGGGGTGGATTCTACAACAGTTTTTTGATGCATGACCTTTTTCTTGGTTTATAATTGTTGGAACCTTGGTCAAGTTGAGCAGTTGAGAGCATCTTTGTGTGTGTTGTCATTGTTGGCAAACTTGGCGACCGCTTGATAGTTGGCAAAGTGATATGGAGGAGAGAGAATATCAGCAGGCCCTCTGCCCAGTAGCACAGCCACACGGCAGGGCTTAGTGCATGAGCCGGGCGAGCAGCAGCAGCAGAGCCATGCCGCGCGCACAGCAGCACAGCACCAGGCCATGCCACGAGCACAGTAGCACAACACCAGGCCTTGCCGCGAGCTCAGCAGCACTGCTTACTGTGCACAGCAAGCATGTTGGTGCACACCAGGCAGCCATCATGCCATGCTAGTTGCCCAGCGCACAAAGCAGCAGGCCACATGACAAGTCACCTGCAAGCACAGCTATGCTGCGCACAGCAAGCCAACAGCAGCATAGGACAACTACGAAGCCAGCCTCGAGCAGGCCAGCAAGGCTCGCAAGCCCGCAGGTCAACAAGACCAGCCGCGAGCACGCCTCGCAAGCCTCCACAAGGCTTGCCACATGTGGATCACTTCTTCGACGAAATGCCACAAAGAACAATCCCTTTGACACCCTACTGGAAATAAAAGGGGTTACAGGGCATTACCACACATTTTCAGGGGCATTTTGGTCCTTGGGAAAAAGAGAAGATCCGAAATCGTCGAGCCAGATTGAGCCACGCCATTCAAATGCTCATCCAGTGGCGGAGATCAAGGTGGGCTATGGTATTTCACAGGCGCTCCGTCAAGATTCTTGCGCGTGATTGAGGATTGGCCAGATACGCCTTAAAAAGGTGATCCGCGTCACATGGAGCTGGATCCAGGATTCAGTGAAGCGCTCGTATGGTGCGTTGGCGTTGTGGATCCCAATTTGACGGCTAGGATTTGCTCCGAGCTCCGCTGATGGGATTACAAAGATCGAAAGGCCCAGAGGCTTTCCCGCTTTTACCTGACCGATCCAACGGCAGATCTTCAAGATTCTCTAATCCGCCAATCACGTCTCGACAACGTCGTACGATACGACAGAGATGATGGCGCTAGTGTGTGTCACGACGCACTGAATCAAGTCCGAAGATTCTATATCTTTTTATCTGATTGGCTGGACTTCGGATGGCCATATCTCAGCCATCTGATGTCCGATTTGAGTGATTCAAATTTCTCCGAACTCATCTTCTTGAGCACTGTTCACCTACAACAACAAAAATCAGTTTTGGTGAGAGTGGCTCCGGGTTTGTGAAGAAACAAAGGGTTTTGAGCTCTTGTGCGTGTAAATCCATCTCCACCTATCTCTCTTTGATGCTAATGGCTAAATGAAGTATGGGAGAGGTAGTGTGAGCACTTATGGTGAGTTTTGAGTGATTTGGAATGTGGGTAGAGTGTTGTAAGACTACGAACTATTGTATGAGATTGAAAATGAACATCCACCAATACTGAAGAACTGGAGAGACCAAATGATGAGCACCACTCAGTCTTGAGCACGCTGGGAAGGTAACCACTCACACAACCCCTATTTATTTATACCAATGCCATATGGGAAGGGTTTGTAATATC
The DNA here is from genome assembly GCA_028583415.1 of Protea cynaroides. Classification (NCBI taxonomy): domain Eukaryota; kingdom Viridiplantae; phylum Streptophyta; class Magnoliopsida; order Proteales; family Proteaceae; genus Protea; species Protea cynaroides. The sequence continues at coordinate 50,536,922 of CM053274.1, read as the reverse complement.
AATTTAACAAATACTTTGTAACCTGTCAAGTTGGGGGCTTGATAGGAATGAGGGTTGTTGCCTAGGACTCAGTTGCAGTTGGGAATGTGGTCGATGTTGTAGCATCTGGGTTGTAGGGGCAACCATAGCATTAAAGTAGCGTATTGGGTATAATACAAAATCCTGGTTAGTGTATTGTCCCATGGAGTAGCCGTCACAATGTGTGATAGGTGAACCACGTTACATAGTGTCATGTGGATGTGGATGTGTTTGTTTGTGTTGTGCATTTGAAGTACATGGGTTGCAGGTCTGGGTGTACACACTTGGTAGGCCAAGACTCTGGTATGGATACCGGTAGATGTGTGGCATGGTGTGTTACACGAAATGTGTAAAATGAACAAATATGTGAACTATTCAGCTCAAGGTAGCACAACATAGACAGACAGCTCAAGGCAGTATTGTTTAATCAGTCTGGACTGACCTCACATTGTTGGAAAGATTTTTAGTGGTCACTGATTCACACCCCCCCCCTCTCAGTGTCAACCTGGGAATCACAATTGGTATCAGAGTTGAGTTCCCTAGGGAGGAAGACAAATAGTTTCAGGTATAGACAGAAGTGAGAGGCAGTGAAAATGGTATCCAGTGAAGATCACCACAAGAATGGAAGGATTCTCATATTTGATGGGTCAAACTACAGTGTATGGAAAGTTAGAATGGAGGCATATCTGATTGCTTAAGGCTATGGAGTTTGGCTAACAGTGAAGAATGGATACACACATTCTACAGAAGACATCACTGATGCAGTGGAGATGAAGAAAAGGGAAAATGAAGCCAAGGCAGTTATAGCTCTTCTAGCATCACTTGTGAGCAATGAGCTCACCAGAGTAATCAGTTGTCCCACCTCCAAAGAAATTTGGGACAAGCTAAAAAGTGTACATGAGGGAGACTAGAAGATAAAAAAGGCCAAGTTACAAATTTTGAGATCTCAGTTTGAGAGTCTAAAAATGCCTGAAGCAGAGACCATTGAGTTCTATCTCAATAGGGTGACTGGCATCACCAATGCAATCAGAGCATTGGGTGAAGAGATGAAGGAGATACATGTTGTCAAGAAGATTTTAAGAATTCTGCCCAAGTTGTACAATGAAAAGGTGTCTGCACTTGAAGAACTATCTACCTTGGACAGCTTGACCACTGATGACCTACATGGCATCTTGACCACATATGAAATAAGGATGATTGAACCAGAGCCAGTAGAGAAAGAAGCAGCTTTTGAAGCCCTGAGAAAATTAAAAATCAAAGAACCCAGTGAGAAGTCAAAAGCAAAAGAGGTTAGTGAGTTTGATGACTCAGATGATGAGTTGATTACCTATCTTGCCAGAAGACTTAAAAAGAAAAGTGAAAAATATAAAGGCAAGTCAACATTAACATGCTTCAGCTGTGGAGGCATAGGACACTTTGCATCCAAGTATCCAAAGAAAGGAAGAGTTTATGACTCAAATGATGAAGATCTCAATGAGAGTCAAGACCAGAAAGGAAAGAAAAATTTTTTGCCCAAGAAGAGAAGTCTGCTTGCAAAGAAGAACAAATATTCCTCAGATGTATCAACAGAGGATGATGATGATGAGGTCCTCTTCATGGTCCTTCTTTATGAGCTTCAAGGGAAGAAGAAAAAATCTAAAAAGAAAGATGGAGTTGAAGAAGAGCTTGATCTTGAGGCTGAGTTATTTGTAGCTCTTACAGAACTCAGAACAGAGAGGAAAAAGAACAAAAATTTGAATGATCAATATAATGAAGCAACTGAGCTGATGAGTCAACTGAAAGTCACCACTGAAGAATCAAAGAAGATAGCAAATGATCTGAATAGTAAGTTGTCCTCAAAATCAGATGAATGTGCAAAGCTTGAGGAAGAGATTATGAGACTAGAAACTGAGCTTGCAAGCTCTGTGAGGGAGAACAAGAGTTACATGGAAGCAACAACATCATCTCCATCAATAACTATCCTAAAATCAAAAGAGAAGACAGTAACAGATCAAGAGGTTGAGGATGACTGCTTACAAATGGAAGAGGAGAATATTCTAGATGAGATTTTAAGCTACCAGAGGTCATCTCACATCAAGTCTAGACTTGGTTATGAGAAGCAGAGGACAGAAAAAGCTAAAGGTAAAGGGTTTGTTGAGAACCCCATTGTGTTTGTCAAAGCAAAACAGATGAGGTCACATGTTGAGAAACAATCTAAGAACAAGACTGGCAGAGATGGCATCAGTACAGTCAACCAGCACAAGTAGAGGAAGCAAGGCAAAAATCCTAAGCAGAGAGAGAGCTTCAGAGGGTACCGCTATGGCTGTGAAGGGTATGGACACAAAATTACAGAATGTAGAAGACAAGTCAGACAACCAGTGTTCACAAGCAGAAATAGATTTGCTCCTTTGACAGAAGACAAGATTGAATGCTTTAGGTGTCAGAGGTTTGGTCACATAGCCAGAAATTGTCAGACACTCCTTCCATCTCAAAGGCAACCAAGAGGGAATATTAGAAGAAATACTCCTAGAAGACCAGCTCAAAGAGAAGAAAGAGTTGTGAAAGAAAAGGCAAGAAAACCCATCACAGTAAAAGAAATAGCAGTGTAGGTTGAGAAGTGCAAGAATAAGGGCAACAAATCTCTCATTGTGCAGACAACTCTTAAGGCCAAAAATAAACCTACACCATGGATCTTGGACAGTGGGTGCTCCACTCACATGACAGGGGATAAAGATATATTTTCAAGTCTGAATGCTGAAAAAGGTGGATCAGTTAGATTTGGAAACAATGATGGTGCAAGGATCAAAGGAAAAGGAACTGTCAACATTTGCAGTGCAGAATTAAAATCCCAAAAGGTTCTGCTTGTCAATGGCCTAAAACACAATCTCTTGAGTGTGAGTCAAGTTTGATATCAAGGCAATGAAGTAACCTTCACCAAGGATGGTTTTGTGGTGAAAAATGTTGAACAAGGGAAAGTTGTGGCACAAGGGACAAGAACACAGGACAACCTGTATGTTCTTTCAGAAAAATTGATAGTCTACTAGCTGTGTGCTTGGCCAAGTCTGTTGATGACAAAAAGGGCACTAGTGGCGGTGCATTCTTTTTGGGAAAAGTTTTGTGGCCTAGCAAAGCAGGAACAGAGTACATAGTAGCTACAGTCAGTTATGATCAAGTGATAGATGTCTTCACAAAGACCTTCCCAGAAGACTCATATGAGACTCTCAAAGACAAGCCAGAAGTTGTGGCTTTTAGTGCGCAGTTAATGGCACAGGTGTAAGGGGAGTTGGTGACTGCATAGCATTATTTTTCATCTATAGGATTGGAAAGATGCGGTGGGCACTCCTATAGGTGAGTTTATGCAGGGGGAGTTCTGATGTAGGGGGAGCAGTGATTAAGGGGGAGTATCATTTTCCCCTTTGTACTTGTTGACAAAGGGGGAGAGAGTGCTTGATATCATATGGAGATATCATGTAGGTTGCCAACAATTCCAAAGGGAGAGATTGTTGGAAACCTTAGCCAAGTTGAGTAGTTGAGAGCATCTTTGTGTGTGTTGTCATTGTTGGCAACCTTGGCGACCGCTTGATAGTTGGAAAAGTGATATGGAGGAGAGAGAATATCAACAGGCCCTCTGCCCAGTAGCACAGCCACACAGCAGGGCTTAGTGCATGAGCTGGGCAAGCAGCAGCAGCAGCAGCAGCAGAGCCATGCCGTGTGCACAACAACATAGCACTAGGCCATGCCACGAGCACAGCAGCATAGCCATGCCGTGCGCAGAGCAACACAGCACCAGGCCATGCCGCGAGCTCAACAGCACAGCCATGCCGTGAGCTCAGCAGCACATCTTATCGTGCATAGCAAGCATGCTGGTGCACAGCAGGCAGCCATCATGCAATGCCAGTTGCCTAGCGCACAAAGCAGCAGGCCACATGACAAGCCACCCGCGCGCACAGCTATGTCGTGTACAGCAAGCCAGCAGCAGCATAGGACAGCTGCGTAGCCAGCCTCGAGCAGGCGAGCAAGGCTCACAAGCCTGCAGGCCTGCAAGACCAGCCGCGCGCTAGCCTCACAATTGCCCCGCAAGCTTCCGCAAGGCTTGCCCCGCATGTGGATCACTTGTTCGACGAAATTCCGCAAAGAACAATCCCTTTGACACCCTACTGGAAATAAAAAGGCTTACAGGGTATTACCACACATTCTCAGGGGCATTTTGGTCCTTGGGAAAAAGAGAAGATCTGAAATCGTCGAGCCAGATTGAGCCATGCCATTCAGATGCTCATCCAGTGGCTGAGATCAAGGCAGGCTATGGTGTTTCACAGGCGCTCCGTCAAGATTCTTGTGCGTGATTGAGGATTGGCCAAATACACCTTAAAAAGGTGATCCGTGTCGCATGGAGCTAGATCCAGGATTTGGTGAAGCGCTCGTATGGTGCGTTGATGTTGCGGATCCCAATCTGATGACTAGGATTTGCTCCGAGCTCCGCTGACGAGATTACAAAAATCGGAAGGCCCAGAGGCTTTCCCGCTTTTACCTGATCGATCCAACGACAGATCTTCAAGATTCTTTGATCCACCAATCACGTCTTGAAAACGTCATACGATACGCCAGAGGTGGCGACGCTAGTGTGTGTCGTGGCGCACCAAATCAAGAAGATTATGTTTCTTTTAATTTGATTGACTGGACTTCGGATGGCCATACCTCTGCCATCCGATGTCCGATTTGAGTGATTCAAATTCCTCCAAACTCATCTTTTCAAGCACTGTTCACCTGCAACAAAAAAAAAAATCAGTTTTGGTGAGAGTGGGTTAGGGGTTTGTAAAGAAACAAAGGGTTTTGAGCTCTTGTGTGTGTAAATCCATCTCCACCTATCTCTCTTTGATGCTAATGGCTAAATGAAGCATGGGAGAGGTAATGTGAGCACTCATGGTGAGTTGTGAGTGATTTGGAATGTGGGTAGAGTGTTGGAAGACTACCAATTATTGTGTGAGATTGAAAATGAACATCCACCAATACTGAAGAACTGGAGAGACCAAATGATGAGCACCACTCAGTCTTGAGCATGCTGGGAAGGTACCACTCACACAAGCCCTATTTATTTATACTAATGCCATATGGGAAGGGTTTGTAATATCTATTTAAAAACAAATACATTGTAACCAGTCAAGTTGGGGGCTTAACAGGAATGAGGGTTGTTGCCTAGGACTCAGTTGCAGCTGGGAATGTGGTCGATGTTGTAGCATCTGGGATGTAGGTGCAACCATAGCATTAAAGTAGTGTATTGGGTATAATATGAAACCTTGGTTAAGGTATTTCCCCGTGGAGTAACTGTCACAGTGTATGATAGGTGAACCACGTTACACAGTGTGTCATGTGGATATAGATGTGTTTGTTTGTGTTGTGCATTTGAAGTGCGTGGGTTGCAGATCTGGGTGTACACATTTGGTAGGCCAAGCCTCTAGTATGGATACCGGTAGGTGTGTGGCATGGTGTGTTACACGAAATGCGTAAATGAACAAATATGTAAACTAGTCAGCTCAAGGCAGCACAACATAGACAGACAGCTCAAGGTAGCATTGTTTAATCAGTCAGGACTAACCTCACATTGTTGGGAAGATTTTTAGTAGTCACCGATTCAGCCCCCCCCCTCTCAGTGTCAACCTAGGAATCACAATAATGTAGAGAAAGAACTTGTACAATTCTCAAATCATCTGTCGTAATTACTTTATGAATATTACTTATTGTAAATATGGTAGGTTTTTCTTTTCCATGCATGGTAAATTAAGGTTATTGTAAATATGGTACCTGATAGGGTGATCCCACAATCAAAGGAGAACCTCCAACGCCATTTATTTCCAAGGTTCTAAATCATGGTATCGGTCATGTCTAAAACCAGATTAGATCCATATATAAACATATAATAATATTAAAATAAAGATCAGATTGGGTATCGGATTGGAATTGAACAAGTCCAAAACCAATATGAATCGACCGTTCTGGTCGATCCCGACTCCTTTAACCATATCTGTATCTATTGTGACTTATGACCTCACTATATGAGGCAACCAAACCCTTTCTGGCTCTAAAGGGGTTCGTGTGTAGCAAAAGAATTGAAAATATTAAGTTGTAATTCAAATTTAGCAAACATTTAAGAACTAATTTGTTATTTAGATTTTATTTTTGAACCACAAGCAATTTTTTTTTGGGGGGGGGGGAGGTAAGGACCACAAGCGATCCAATTTTTTTTTTTTTCTGAGTATGCACTACAACACTCATAGGCTTCTAAAGCTATAGGTTGAAGGGGGGATGAGAATGGTAAAGTTATTAATCAGTATGGTTCCAGTTTGGTACGATAATGGTCTTTCCCTAACCCAGAACCCCCCTTTGTACATTGTAAACAAGAGTAATGGGTGGAAGTAAATATAGAGGTTCTATCAATATTAAGATAATAAGTGCGGAAAAATAATTCTAAGTATCAAAACCAGCATTATCTTACCGGTATATTTTTTATGTATGGAAAACAAAAGTAGTATATCAAGACATAAATGGCTGTTTTAGCAGCAGCTTATTCGGTTCAGTGTGAGAAAAATGATACATAATGAGGTAATGTAGGAAATTGTTGCATCACAAGGAAAAATATATTGTTTAAGACTATCTAATAAGCAAATGATATTAAAGATAATATCAATAGTCAAACCATATGATTATGTAATCAATCAATATAATGAAATATAAAGGAGTATAGACACATACCTTATACAATCTAAAACAAGTAATCAACTAAGGCTGAGTCGTGTTGGTACACTCTCCTTAAGATTGTGTTTGCCCCCTATGTGGTGCAACGGATCCCCGTAAACCAACCTCCAAGATAAAATAGCCCTTCAATAGGACACCCACCCAGTGTGCACTCACTGTTAGGTGTATGCAGACCCGACGGTTAAGGTTAACAATCCTTTAAAACAAGAATGTAACAGACTCTATCGATAAATCAGAGTAAAGAGAGAGAGTTGGAGTGAAAAGGAGGAGAGACATGAATTTTGTATTCAAATCTTGAGTGTTTTGGAATGAGGCAACATCCTCTATTTATAGAAGACAAGAGCCTCTCCAAGGGTCACTACCAAGGGGTATGGGTGTATTTCTTCATACCAAAAGGTATAAGTCACCACCCTTCCAAAAGGGTACACTTAAATAGGTATGTATCCATACCCATATCCATATCCATTTTACTATCCATATCCATATCCATTTCCAAATCCAACTCAAAACAAAATTTAAATTAAATTTCCCTCAAAATTAAAAACAAAACTTTGAATTTAACTTTTTAAAACTTTATTTGTTTTCGATATTAAAAACAACAGGTAATATCAAAATTGTACTATTTGTTGAATGGTTTTTAATACTTATTAATACCAAACAATTTAACAATCCATTTGACACCCTTAGAGGGAGAGAAAATTTTAGGAGTACAACTTCTCCATGAAGACAATTTAACAATCGATTTCTAAGCGGCCACCCGATTCTGCCATTTGGCACTATCAAAAAATAACTTTTGGCGACGGTTTCATGAAACCGACGGTGAAGGATGTTATCTAATTGATATTGGCGACACCGCTGTAATAATATATTACCCACGGTTTAAAAACCGACATTGTAATGTATTATATGGTGGCAGTGGTTTTATTCAATTGCCAGAGTAAGCTAGAAACAAAGTTTGTTTTAATATTCCGGCCTTGTAATATTTTTGTAATATTCTCTTATAGCAGTAGTTTAACAAGACGGCTGGATATTACCAAAACTTTTACCTCCCTAATATTTCACAATTAACGCCGGTTCTTCATCAACCGTCGCAGAAGGTCCCCATCAAAGCTTCTTAAACTCTATTCTTTTATTGTGAAATGCATAACTTAGAAATTCTCATTGTTGGATATCAGGGGAATATTTGGATTGGCCGTGTGTCAAAATTTCATAGAACCTTAAGTGTGGTGGGACATTGGTAGTTGTCTTACCTTAAGATTGAGATAAAAAGTATGGAGAAATCTCAAGCTTAGACATCTTAGAACTCTGAGATCAATGATCCTCACACACCATTTCAAGCTCCAGCTGTGCAACTATGATGCCTAAACATTTGACTAGTTCAGCCATTCTGTGAGATTTCGTTCTAATACCTCCTAAGCAGTATGTGATCTTGCAAGACTAAGATCTATGAGGAATTTTTGTTCTCCAAGTCCTTTAGCTAAGGGACAATGCAGAAAGCCTTTTGCCTTTCATAAAATTGAGTATCCCAACTTCATCAGTGACGTATAGGAGATCATCTTGCAAAGATCCATTGGATCCCAAGCAAGATAAGTGAGGTTTAGATCAAAAGGTTCAAATTGTGTGCAAAGCCTAGGCCAATAGAAAGATTAATTGTTTAATTAATTAAACACTTTTGTTTATATATTCCAATACGTCTTTGGGGATGATAGAAAGGTCCTCATGCAATTAAGGAGTTCATAAAGATAGGGAATAGGAGATTAATTTAGAGTCTGGAGGCTCTAAGCCACTCAAATCACTCAAAATGGATCTTGCAAAACCTAGGATCCAGAGTCGGTGAGGCATGGTCCAACAACGGCTGGAGCCAATCCGGCATGTCCCCATGCTAGTTCTAGGTGGGCTTAGAGAAAGCATGAATGTGTAATCTTTAGTGTGGATCTAATTTAAAGGATCTAGATCATTCAAGCATCCTAGCTCGTTTGATGGATAGTTGACGTGGTTGCACGATAGGAGAGGATCTTTTTCCTACTTTGATGTTGTAAACATCCATCATTAGATTAAATGCTTGAGTGTTTTTCATGTTCTACAATGATCTATTTTCTAATATGGTTACTACTATCGCCAAATTAAGTCTGGACCTCCCGATGACAACACCTGTCACAAGAAACAAGCAAAAAATAGAGGGGCGGGTTGGATAACCCTGTGGCCACTCCAATGCCTAAGTCAACTCTTCTAGCAATAAGTAGATGAATTCAGGAATAACAAAAGCCGAGTTCAAGGTAGAGAGTGTCTCAAGTAAATTTTCTGGGGGGTAAGGAAGTGTGAAAGTGTGTGAGAGAGAATAAATGAGCTAGTAAATCTCAAAGAGTCGATCCATTTATCTTTGTTGTTGGGGGTATCTGTAAAGTGGCAAGGAGTGGCATGTTTCTAAGAACATATCTTTGGAGTTGCGTGGATCTCAGGGCTTAATCCAAGATCTTAGGGGAGTTACCATCACTAGTAGGAGCCTAAGTGTATCTCCGTCGGTTCCATCCCCAAAGTCGGGGGATCGTGTGGATTCGGAAGAGTCCTTGGCTGTCTAAAGAGGATCCTGTGATCGGGTTTGTTATAACCGTCCCTAGATTCCATGATACGTGATTAATGCTACCTCTAGTAGTTGACAAGTGGAACTACCAACAGTTAGTGGGTTAGTTAATGCTTATCTGAACTTAGTGGTTGAGAGCATGTTCCTCAACTATCTGAAAGTATGGAAGTGTGTGTGATACACCTTGCCGATATTCTGACACCTGTCCACTGAGGCAATGGATCCGTCTAAAGAAACGTACCCTCTTTCGGTTGGTTGGCTTAATTGTGATCCTAACACTTGCCCCTTGCTTTTTCGAGTTTGAAGAAGTCAAGGGAGCAACATTGTCTGTCACACCCTAATTTTGGGTGAACTAGAAGTGTGAATGAACCGTCACTAAACTATCAGTTCAAGCTAGGATCACATAGGACTGCGCCAATAATCAAACCATACACATTCCATACAATCAAAAGTAATAATAAATAACATAATTATATTAATGATGAACTGAGTGTTTAATGTGATAAATAAATATTGAACCAATTATCTCCAAGTAAACCAAAACGTTATAAGTGAACTATTACATATCTCATAGTCAAAATATAAATTATTCTCACACTAGCCTCGCATGAAGATCATGCCCACCTCCACGTGGCCATACGCATGGCCACGTGCATACATGATTAATATAGTCTTTGATAGTTGTACCTACATCATCAACTAAAAGAAATAAGATATCATAGCGTGAGCACACAACATAGCTCATTGAAAAAATAAAACAATGTACAAACATATACATGCAGTCATATTCTTATCTTTGGTCTGGCATAAGCTTGCAATGTATTATGGTATGGATAGGCAGCCACCACACTTCTATGCACGAGAGTGATAGCACGCCTAATGGATTACACACCGCTGTCGCCCCACATCATCCACTACAAAATAGAGATAAAGCTAGAGTTCCCAGATCACACACTGCTAGAACTCCCCCTGATATCCTACTCCATACCAGTATGTATGCCCCTACTAGCGAGGACTTACAAACTGGGTTTGTGTCTAACCAATCCTAGATGTCATCAAAGTTTGTATCTAAGGCCTTACCCCAACATCCCTTAATACGCCCATAGAGATAGAGCTACGGTCTGCCGGCAGAGCTTATAGCTACACACCACGATCACCCCCCCCCCCCGAATACTCTATGACGTACTAGTTCTGCTAAGGCAATGGTGATACGACAATGTCAATGTGATGAATGGTTCAATGCTCCAACCTCTTCCCATTCAACGCACCAACCACACACAAGCACATGCCTATACCTATCATCATCATCATAACATTATAAGAAAATAATAAAATATGCATGAACAGGAATAGCAATTATTAGATGACATGTGAGATGCGTAAATAATCATACAAGCATAACATCATTCATTTTAATATAAAGTAAAGATAGCTTGTTATTAGCCTATTAGTTTAGTTTTTGTTCCCTCACCTATGGTGGTGATTGTTCCTCTTCCAAGCTCTGGAAACTATATTGATTTAATGCAAAACCTAAACAATTATAGAATTAAATTAAGGTTTGTATTCTATTCCACTGTCTGGTCACCTTTATATGGCCTCTGGACACTATCTGGTTTAGTCACTGATTATGCATTGGTCGACCAATGAATCTTCCGGACAACACCTTATAGACTTCCCGAGAGTCATCAGTCGTCTTACTGGTCTTTTATATAGTCGACCGGTCAAGGGACCGAACAAATCTTGAGTTATACTTCAAGTTTGTCTCTTCCAGTTTGAATTCCTTCTGAGTCGATTCTTCGTCTCAACAATGGGATTCATCCTAAAGTCATACTATGGCCTTTATTTCTGTAAGATTAAACCCTTCGAAGAAATCCTAACATCTAGCATACACGTAAATTAGTATAACAGTCCTTTGAATCAAAATTACAGTATTGGATCTGCTTTAATACCTTGGAATCTCAATCTAACCCTAACATTATCTAATTCTAATCTTCTACAGAGACAAAGCACTTACCATTGCTCCTTACTATGATAAATTAATGTTCCAATGGAAATTCCCCTTCTGCAGAACCTCTTCTTCTTCCTTTAAGCTTTCTTCCTCTCTAAGTCTTCTTCTCCTTCTTTTCCTTTCTTTCTTTTAGTTTTTAGGGTTTGAGAATGAACAAAAAGAGTGAGAGAGAGTAGAGGGACATCCTTTATATAAAAATAAAATCTTCTTATAGAGTTCTCTCTCAATTACGAGAATGACCTCTTTAAATTAGGAAACTTTCCTAACTACGAAGTCAGATCTGGGTCTGACCAGTCGACTCACCGGTCTCAGAATATGAGGACCAGACAAATCAAAACTCTCGACTAGACAACCTACTATCAACTGGTTTGCTTACCTGGCTTGGTGGTCCATCTTCCATCTGGTTCATCCTGACCTGGTTATGATGGGAAGACCTAGTACAACAAGGTTAGACCGAATTGGTGGAGTGCGGGTCTTACATTGTCCCTAATGTAATGTCTGAATTTTCCTTCATAAGGTGACGGTCGAGTTATGATGTCAACCGCTGACAAGTCATGTGAGATGACCTATGAATTGAAGTGAGCTCCAACTTCAAAGGGTGAAGGTTCTTAAGCCTTAAGTCAGACGTTGTCGACCTACACTTATGCTGAGGTTGATTTTCTGGAGAATTGACTGGAGAGTTTGACTATGTGAGTTGATGCTGATATTAATTTATTGGGATATCTCAAGATATTTTATTCAATCCCGAGATATCCAGCTTGCATTTATGGCTACAAGCTCATTACAAATAAGGCGTCGCCATGTGGGGCTACAAATCAGAAAATTTAAAGCACCAAAGTTGTCATTATGATAACTTTTTGCCGAAGGGACACATAAGCCTCTAAAAGGATGCCATGCATTAAGTAGCAGCTAGGAATTCGAAAAGGATTGCGCCTTTTCAAAAAATCACTCATTGTATTTAATTTTGGCTTTTGGAGTTCTGTCATGTGTTAAGCCTTTTTGGAGAACGAGGAGTTGGAGCAGTTGGGGGGGTCTGTAACGACAAGGGCATTCATATAAGCTCTCCAACTTGAGCTTAGTAAGAAAGAAATAGGCAAATAAGCAGATGCATGATAGATTTATTACACACAACAATGCAAAAGTTTGGTATAATATATATTAGTGCTAAGGTAAGGCTGGTCATACTCATCGAAGCTGACCAAAACCTCCATGCATAGGAGAAAACAGACACTCGCCAACCTACACCAATAATCCTGGTGAAGCTATGCATCTCCTATATAGACAGTGATAAAGCAAAGGTCTGACCAATGATGTTTCAATGAATATTGTCATCACCTCCTCCTCATCCCCTATCCATACCAACACCTGATCCCTTGTTGGCCAGGGTCGCTTACATGGTAATTCCACTAACCAATCCTACATGTCATTAAATGTACACCTCTTACTATCCCAGCATAAATCCTAGAATGTCTGTCTCCCTCCCCCCCAGATGTTGTCATGTCACTAGGATATGAAAGGAATACATGGCAAGGGATTGCCTGGTGGGTTGGATCTTGCGATCCTCAATCGTTTCACACTGCCTACAAGGTAGCAACAACACACATTCACAATAGTCACAAGATAAATGCAAATGCATGCAAAAGATAGTTATTGGATGATATGTGATTCACAATAAGCATACAACATAAACAAACACATGATTATAAAACACTTCAAAATTAATTCAGGGTTCCGTTCCTCACCTGAGGTTTTGTAAATACGATTTACCATACCACAAGAGTCTATGTCTTCTTTGTATGCGACACTTGGGTAGTGTGTGAAGGTGTTAGTTAATTGCTCATGTCATTATATGGTGATTTAAGGCTTTCTGGAACTATCCAGTCACAGCTCTAGAAGCATAGGATCGAGTCCGATGTTGCTTCCAGCTGGAATCCAACCTTCTATTAATAGTCGGTCACAACATCGGTCTTACAGTATTCGCGATTGGCGTTGTGTCCCTTTACTTACCGAGACCTACTATGAGTGACTGGTCGCAATCCCGGTCGCACAGTCTCGCATCCAAAATCACATTCGGACCCTCCCCGAAGAGTTGGTCAAGGTCAATTGGCCTGGCCGGAGGTATGAATTTGCCTCCAGCATCCCCTCTTAGACATGCTACTGGGATTTTTCTATGTAAGTCTATCGGCAGTCCTTCTAATCGAAGTTTCATTAATAACTTATTCCATAAATTGTTAGCTATGTGGTCGATTAAGATGTACCTCCTAGGTCTAGGTATTTTGATCATGGCTTTTAACTAAGGATGGTTCCAAGGTTTATCCCGAACAATTCATAGAGAGAAAATCTTCTCTAGATTTAACAGATGATACTCTGCTCTGCCACTAGTGGAAAGTGAAGCTTCATCATGGAATAACGGTCTAGATTAATAAATAAGTCAATATCACCTACATTAAGATACTATGGTATGGTTTAAGTAGTTTTACCGGCAACCGTTCGAGCGATGGTGTAAAGCGATGAACAACACCGATAGTTCTCCAAGCGAATGTCCATCCAAGCTTCTCTTCCTCCTTCAACTCTCTCCCTCTCTAAGAACCCGTCAGAGTTTTCTTGTGAGTGATACATACTCAGAGGAGACGAGTTTGATAGGGTTTGATTAACTGGAGTCTCCCTCTTAGAGTAGGACTCCTAATTAGAGTGGGGGACTGTAAAGAGTTGCCAAGTGGCAATGCTGATAGTAAGAAAGGGTTCAACTCCCTAATCCTAGCTCAATCAGTTGATTGGGAGCTGGGACCCAATGGGTTCATTCTTGGGTCCAAGGGAATATTCCCTTCCTTCCCAACTGATCAAACTCAATTTGAAATTCCATGGGAAGGCTTTTTCTGTAAGACCCGTATCAAACTAACCGGTCTTACCACCTTGTACCAGGTTTACCTATCATGGTCGAGCCAAGTGGACCAAGTACGTGAAGGAAATCACAAGACCAGGTATGAAATTGACCAAAAATAGTAAAATTGAGGGTAGGGTCGCATGCGTAAACAGGTAGGGTCGACCCCACCTCAATAGAGTCCAACCCATGACTTTTCAGTCCTAGGGTCGGATGACTTGAAACCCTAGGGTCGACGGGTCCTGCGACCCTAGCATCGACCCTAGGGTGACAGACTGAAACTGTAATTAGGAAACTTTCCTAATTTCAAGGGGATCCTTTCCTAATCTCGATGGGACTTATTTTGGGAGGTTTTCCTCTATAAATAGGACGTCCCTTAGCCTCTTTCACTCCTTTTGAAACCCTAATTGAAAGTAAGAGAAAGAGAACAAAAGAAGAAGAAAAGGAGAATTGGAGAAGAAGATTAAGGAGAATAAATTTAGAGAAATCTCTGGAATCTCAGCAATCCTAAGGTATGAATACATTCTCCATGAATTATGTAAGACCCTAGCATAGTTCATGAAGAGGGTAGGATCTAGGAGAAACCCAAATCATCCATCCATGGATAAATTCCAATGGAATCCATTGAGGAAATCATTGTAAACAAAGTAAAGTGTGTAACTTGGAGTTTTGAGCCATAGAACAATCATAGAATGGACTATAATAGTAAACCAAAGGATCCAAACATGAAAGAATGGACTATAGGATGAAAGGTTGACTCAAACTACGTATGGTCGCACCTAGGGTCGATGGGTAACCGACCCTACTCCCTGGGGTCGCAGAAAACTGCGACCTACCTACGACCCAACCTGCGACCCTAGCAATACAGCAAGCTTAAAATTGTTGGAATTAATTTTAATTAAAATCTATCGACTTGTTAGGTTCTCCTAGTGATATAAAAGTGATTCTTAAAGCTTGAAAGAGGATCTACACTCGATCAAAGGTAAGGGAACAAGACCTAAACTAATTGACTAATAATAAACTGTTTTTGTTTATTGAGTCCAATACTATGAATGATTCTATGCTTGTATGCTTGTATTGTGCATTTAACATGTCATCCAATATTCCTGCTATTAATGTTCATGCATATTTAATTTCGTTATTCATAACATGATGATGATGATGATGCTAGGAATAGGCATGTGAATGTTTGCGTATGGTTAGTGTACTTGATGCGAGTGGGGCATAAGGGGAAGTGTGATGCGGTGCGGTCCAAAGCACTTTAGCTCTATCTCTACTCAAGTCTTGTCCACTAGCATCGTCGTATCGCCATTATCTTAGCAGAACTATTACGTCATAGGGCATCAGGGGAGGTGGTCTCGGACCGTGTAGTCTCTGACTCTATCGGGGGGCCTTAGCTCTATCTCTATTGACGTATTGAGGGATGCTGGGGTGAGGCCTTGGATCCACTGATTGACATTAGGATTGGTTAGTTGTGAGTTCAGTTTGCAAGCCCTCGCCAACAGGGGCTTACGTGTCGGTATGGGTAGAGCATCAGGGGAAGTGTGATGTGGTGCGGTCCTAAGCACTTTAGCTCTATCTCTATTCCATGGTGGGGTGCATGTGGACGACAATGGTGTTTGATCCATTGGGTGGGCTTACACACCCTGTGTATAGAGGCGAGGCGGCCACCAAACCTTTCTATAGCACATTACAAACTTATGAACCAGACCAAAGATATGAATTGAATGTATGCATATGTTTGTTGCATTGTTTTGTTTGCTCACTGAGCGGTGATGTGTGCTCACCCTTTTTGAATTCAAATATTTTTAGTTGATGATGCAAGTATGACCGTGGAAGATTATATGAATGCCCCGCATACGGGCACGTTGCGGCGATGAACGCAGAAGATATAATGGAGACGCATGAGTCGTCATGCGAATACAACTCAAGCCTTTTCAATTAGATTTTCATTTAGATTATTGAGGAAATTTAATTGATTATTTTATTTACTTATGTCTCAGTCAATGAAAGATAATTGGATATTTTATTTATGATTATCACATTTAGATTCTCAGTTCATTTAATATTTAAGACTTCCGCTATTGTGTATTTACTCTAATTATGGTTGTGGATGTGTATGGTTTAAGCAAATGGACACAACCTATTTGAGATCCTGGTTGAACCGTTGGTTATTTAACGGTTCATCACACTATTCTGAACAGTGCAGAATTGGGGTGTGACAACTTGGTATCAGAACTCTCAGGCCCTGTCTATTAAACCGGTATACTTCCACCAAAATTTGTAAACTGAGTTAGGATAAAATTTAAAAGCTTTAATAAAAACACCCTGTAAGCACCTGTGTTGTTTGAGACAAAATTAAGAAAGAGAATAATGCACATATAAAGGGAGAAACAAGCTTTATATACAACAAACCAAAAGCAAGTTTATATACATATCCAAAGCAGAGTACAGTCCATAACCCAGACAGTTACTCTGTAATACAAAAGAAGAATAAAAAGAAAAATACATCATGGAGCTGGAGGTGATGGAGGAGGCGGTGTCTCGCGATCTCTGTCATAGTTCTCAGCATAGACTCTAGTCAACCAGGCTACCTGAGTCTGGGTCGTCTAGAGACTAGCTGTCAATGCAGCCATCCAGTGATCAGACGCACGCTAAGCATCTAGAAGCTCTCCCACTCTCAAATCCATTGCACGTTAAGCCTCCCTGATCTCACGCAGTAATCCCATCATATCATCAAATGGTGGGCGTGAAGGACCAGCCATGTGTGAAGGAGTCCGAGATGGATCAGCTCCAGTAGAATGTAGAGGTGATGGAGGAGGTATGGAGTCCACATCCATGTACATCCGATCCTCATCCTCAGCATCACCCCCGTGAACCCCTGCTCCGGCGGCTGCTACTGCTGCTGCCTCAGCGTCTGCCACCTCCACCCGAGTACGAGGTCGCACCAGAGCGTTCCTCTCATCATTACTGACCTGAGCATCGTGCATGCCCATCCTACAGATGGCCTCCCATTCCAGAACCGCTGAGAAGGTCTCTGAATCCTCTCATCCACTAATTCAACAACTAGGCGGGTAAGCAGTGTAGTGAACAGACGTCCGTAGGGTAGGTTGCCTATCTGACCAGGCAGCATAGCACAGATCATCGTTCTCATGATGATGTAAGGAAGGCAGACAGGCTGCTTAGTGCAAATGTAGTAAAGGACAAACTGGGTCAACTAGGAGATCCTCTCATAATGTCCATTCTGGGGTATCAAGTTGTGCTGGATGATCTTATAGTACACCCGAGGCTCTGGACGTAGGTTGATCGCTTTCATCTCCCAGCGATCATCTCTGATAAGCTGACGGTCAATCTCAGCACGTATCTCCAAAGAAAGGAACTGGGGCTGTAAGACCCGTGTCAATCTAACCCGGTCTTATCACCTTGAACCAGGTTCACCCATCATGGTCGAGTCAAATGGACCAAGGGAGTGAAGGAGATCGAGATCCCAGGTATCAAATCGACCCTAAAACACTTAATTTAAGGGGGGGTCGCATATCCAGCCAAGGAGGGTCGGACGCCCCAAAAATAGAAAGTCAGACCCTCAGTTTTGAAGGGAGGGTCGGACAACTTAGAAACCTAGGGTCGACGGGATCATTGACCCTCCCATCGACCCTCAGTTGCCGCCGAAACTAAAATCAGGAAATTTCCTAAATTTTGATTTGGATTCTTTCCTAATCTCAAAGGGACTTAATTTAGGATGTTCCTACTCTATTTTAAAGACGTCCCTAAGCCTCTTTCACTCCTTTTACAACCCTAATTGAATTGAGAGGAAGAGAAGAGAAGGAAAAGATGAAGAAGAGAAGCAAGGGAGAGAATTTAGCCAAAAGGAGAAGAGTTGCAGAGAAGGAGTAATCTTCTCAGGTATGGATACTAACTGCATGAGTTTCTACATACTTTAGGTTAGAAAATGATGAGAGTATGATCTCGGAGAAACCCAAACCATCAATCTATGGTTAGGTTTTCATGGAAAACCATAGGAGGATGCATGAAAGCTATTTAGGTGGATGATTCATGGTTCCAGACCATGGAATGAATGTTGAATGAAATGTAGGAGCAAGCCATAGGAACCCAAGCACGAAGAATGGACTAAAAAGAGGGAAATTGACCAAAGTACACCGAGGGTCGCATCGAGGGTCGATGACCATCCGACCTTAGGTGATCTTGAGTATCGACCCTCAGTGTTCGGGAAGTCCAGATTGGGGAGGGTCGCACCCAGGGTCGATCAGGACTCCGACCCTACCTCCGACCCTCAGTTAACATAATGGTTTTTAAATTCTAAATAAATTTTAATTAAATTTTATCGACTTTGTTAGGTCTTCTAGCAATATAATAACATTATAAAGGTGATTCTAAAGCTTAGAAAAGTATCTATTAGCAAGCTAAGGTGAGGGAACAAGACCTAAGCTAATTGGTTAATAATAAATTGTTTTACTTCTTGAGTCCAATGCCATATTGATTCTATGCATGTATGCTTGTATGTGCATTTAACATGTCATCCAATATTTCTATTATTTGTTCATGCATATTTATTTTATTGTTTATAACATGATGATGATGATGATGATAGGAAAAGGCATGTGAATGTTTGTGTTTGGCCAGTGTATATGGTGAGGGTAGGAATGGTATCAACCGGTACAACCATGGCCGTTCTTCATGGGGTGTATATTGTGCTATGGTCTACTCAAGTCATGTCCACTAATGTCGTCGTATCGCCATTACCTTAGCAGAACTATTGCGACGTAGGGCATCAAGGAGGGTCTCGGTCCTTGAGTTCTATACTCTACCAAGGGGCCTTAGCTCTATCTCTACGGGTGCTCTGAGGGATGCTGGGGTGAGGCCTTGGATACACTGTTTGGCATTAAGATTGGTTAGTTACGAGCCCAGTTTGCAACCCTAGCCAGCAGGGGTTTATTTGTTGGTATGGTATCAACCGGTACAGCCATGCCGTTTTCATGGGGTGTATATTGTGCCATTTTGGGTGCTGTGGGCGACAGTGTAGGAGTCATTGGGTGTATCCACACACTTGTGTATAGAGGTGTGGTGGCCACATATCCTTTCTATAGCACAGTGTGAACTATAAACCAGACCAAAGATATGAATTGATTGCATGCATATGTATTGTTGCATTGTTTTGTTTGCTCACTGAGCCATGATGTGTGCTCACCCCTCGACGTCGATTTTTAGTTGATGATGCAGGTTTTACCGTTGAAGACTATGTAAATGCTCCAGAGTACGGGAATGTAGCGGCGATGGAAGCTGAAGATGAAGTGGATACACATGACGTCTCTTGCGAGTGCAACTCATGTGTATTCAATTAGATTTTTGGTTTATTTATTTAGATTCATTAAAGACATGTATTTGTATTTAATTTGTCTCAGTTGATACAAAATAATTCGTTATTTAAATTTTAATATCACATAGATTCTCAGTTCATTTTATTATAGGACTTCCGCTATTGTGTATTTACTCTGATTATGAATGTGGATGTATGGAGTTTAGATAACACGGATATAGCCTATTCGAGATCGTGGTTGAACCTTTGGTTTGCTAGATGTTCATCACACCATTCTGAACAGTGCGGAATTGGGGTGTGACAACTTGGTATCAGAGCATCTTAGGCCTTGTCCGCTGAACTAGCATACATTCAAGAAAATTTGTGAATTGAGATAGGATAAAAGTAAAAACTGTAATATTAACACATTGTAAGCACAAGTGATGGTTGAGACCAAATTTAAAAAGAGAATAATGCATCTATTAAAGGGAAAAAAAGTTTACATACAATGAGAGAGAAATAAAACGTATATACATAACTAAAGCAGAGTACAGTCCACAACCCGGACAGTTACTCTGTAGTACAAGGAAAATAAAAACAATCAAGAAGCTGGAGGTGAAGGAGGAGGCGGTGCCTCACGATCTCTGTCATAGTCCTCAGCATAGACTCTAGTCAACCAGGCTATCTGAGTCTGGGTCATATGTAGACTAGCTGTGAGATCGACTACCCTCCGGTCAGTCGCACGCTGAACCTCTATGAGCTCTCCCATCCGCGTGTCCGATATGTGCTGGGCGGCTAACAACTCATCCACTCTCACACGCTGAGCATCTAGTAACTCCTCCATCCTCAGATCAGATCTGCGCAGAGCCTCCCTGATCTCCTGCAACAACTCCATCAGGTCAAAAGGTGGGCGTGAAGGACCAGCCGCATGAGAAGGACCAGTCTCAAGTACAGGATCTGCCACAGAAGAAGTACCAACTCCAGCCGCATGCGTAGGTGAAGGCGGTGGTATCGAGTCGACATCCATGTACATACAGTCGTCATCATTGACAGGATCCACAGGAGCTCTAGCAGCGGCAGCAGCGGCCTCAGTGTCAACCATCTCGATGCGAGTTTGAGGGCGTACCATCTCGTTCCTCTCCTCGTCACTAACTTGGGCATCCCGCATACCCATCTTGCAGATAGCCTCCCAATCTAGAGGCGACGAGAAGGTCTTCTCCTAAATCTTCTCATCCACTAAGTCAACCCCCAGGCGGGTCAATAGAACAGTAATCATACGTCCATAGGGTAGATTACCCCTATGACCGGACAATGTAGCACTAATCATGGTCCGCATGATGATGTAGGGAAGGCAGACTGGCTGTCTAGTGCAGATACTATATATCAGAAACTGGGTCAGCTGAGAAACCCTCTTGTAGTGCCCACTCTGCGGAATCAGATTATGCTGGATAATCTTGCAGAAGACCCGTGGAGCTGGACGCATGTAATAAGCTCTCATCTGCCA
Source organism: Protea cynaroides (assembly GCA_028583415.1). Taxonomy (NCBI): domain Eukaryota; kingdom Viridiplantae; phylum Streptophyta; class Magnoliopsida; order Proteales; family Proteaceae; genus Protea; species Protea cynaroides. Next base: position 50,515,887 of record CM053274.1, on the reverse strand, counting down.
GCGATCAGGTTGTAGCAGCTGATTGTCGATCTCTGCCTTCATCTCCATGGAAACAAACTGGGGCTCTCCAGGCGCACAGTAGACCATGGGGCCATCATAAGGAATGTCCAGTAGGTCGACCAGTTACTGATAGTCAAATGAGATATTTATCCCTTTGACGTAGCTAGTGATGCGCAACTCTTGACCCCTCTCGACATCATTGTAATTCCCCACCACCTGGAGGTTACAATAAAATTGTCGCACCAAATCTAGGCAGGCGCAAGCGTCGTAAGTGATGACAGGAGCCACCCCATATCACCGAATGCTCTCTCTACGTTGAACAAGGCTAGGTCAGCCAAGTTCACCATACGACCACCCTCCACTTTCTTACGAGCATAGTCGGCATACTGTGCCTCGGCTTCGTTGGAGCGGAAGCGAAGCGGATCACGAACTCTGGGTACCTTAGTACGAGCCATGGTATCTGCAAAGAAAATCAGATAATGAGTTAATACGATAAAAATCCAAAATTTGACATTATAACGACGTAAGTGGCCAAAGGCCTCACTTGTCACCCATACACGTGGGCAGGAGGACTTACGTAGGTTCTAACATATCCTACAACACACATACAGTAGGAAATTTTAACTAATGAGGTCCAATTTGAAGAAATTTCAAGAAATCAAAAATTTTGACAAATTAGGGCAAAAAGAGCAAAAATCCAAGTTTCTCGGTAACCAACCGATGGAACTCAAAAAATTTTGAGGGCTTCCGTTCCTCGAGACACCAATAACAAAAGCCCCCAATAAAAATCAAATTTTTACGGTTGAAAAAAGTTTAATTTGAAAAATACAATTTAAATGGGTAAAAACCTAGGAATGGAAACCTAAAAACAGGTAAAAATGAGAAAACATACTTGTAGGGATGATGTTGATGTTGAAACACGGATCCAAATTGACCAAAATAGCGGAGTGGCACTGTAGCAACTCAGAGGTGAGAGACGAGTCGAAACGGGAGGGAAATAAGAGAGAATGAACCCAGAATCGGATCTTAAAGGTCTGATTTTTGGTCTGAGGGTCGGACAACTTGACCAGAACCATCGACCCTCGGATCGACCCTCCCATCGACCCTCGGCTCTCGGGAATCTGACAGAAAACTAAGGGTCGGATACTGAGGGTCGGACACCCATCGACCCTCACATCGACCCTCAACTCTCGGGAAGAACAGGTCATTCCCAGGGTCTGATACTAAGGGTCGGACATACCATCGACCCTCACCATCGACCCTGCATAGAAAAGACAGTAAATTTGTTATAAAATGAGTTGAAATTTTAAATTTTACATCGGTTAACGTGCCTACATGAAGTATCAATGATTTTCTCACTTATTTTGATGATTTTCAGGCACCACCAATCTCAGAAGAAATTATGTCTGGACGTAGAGTAACCAGACAGAGCCGAAATGCAGTTCCACCACCACCACCTGTGGAAGAAACTAACCAAGAAATCCAGATCAGGCAAATCCTACAAATTTGCCACCTCCACCACCAGAGTTAGCAACAGTGGTGATGAACTTAGCACAACAGCTGCAACAGTTGCAACATGCACAGGCTCAAATGCCAGTTGCCATGGGAATCATGTTCCAAGCCACACATGCTACACCCATGCAGACGGGACAAGCCAGTGCAGCACCGGTGGGTAACCACCCAGCACCTCAAACACCTCAACCACCAGCTGCATAGATTCCAGTACCGGGTCCAGAAGCAGCCCAGGTTAATTATCAGTATCCACAACCTATGTTTGGGGCATACCCCCAAAATCAGATGGATCACTCTCGACTGGTTAAGAAATTTCTGAAGATGAAGCCCAGGGAATTTAACGGTAAACCATCGGATCCGTTATGGCCAGCACATTGGATCGACGAAATGGAGAGAAACTTTCTGATGATGACTATCACCGAAGAAGAGAAAGTACTATGTGCCACCTTCATGCTAAAGGGTGTCGCACATCATTGGTGGAAATCTACCCGGGCCTATTTACTGACCAAGCACGCCCTATTGACTTGGGCTATTTATAAGGAAGCTTTCTTTGAGAAGTATTTCCCACGAAGCTTCAGAGATTCTATGGAGAAGGAGTTCCTGAGTTTATATCAGGGACTGATGTCAGTGGATGCATATCAACAGCGTTATGATGAGCTATTTTTCTTTGCACTGCTCAGTATGCAAGAAGAGGACACCAAAACCCGTAGGTTTGTCACGGGACTTAGAGGAAGCATCAGAGAGCACGTTTTGGGCTTTAGGAAAAAAAGATTTATAATGAATCTTTCCAAATCGCTCGGGTTATTGAATCGAACCAGAAGGAAAGCTACTTTACACAGAACAGAGGCATGAAAAGGCTAGCGAGAAATTTGTACAACGGAGGTAATAACAAGACATACAAACCTTTTCGTCCTCAGAATTTCACTGCTGCACCCAAGACCACTCAAGCAGCTCAGCAGCAACTGAAGCCAAATTCTGAAGGTCCAAGATGTTACAACTGCAACCAAGTGGGACACATGATCAGGGAGTGTCCTAAACCCAAGAAGCAAGTACATCAAGGATGAGTATATGTTGTTACATCCGAGGATGCTACCGCATCACCCGATGTGGTCACAGGTATGACCGAAACCTTTTAAGTTGTAATTACATTCTATGAGCATGTGGACTAAGTTAAATAAATCACAGGTATCGTACCTATAAATGGCGTACCCGCCAAAGTACTCTTTGATTCAGGAGCTACTCATTCCTTTATATCTGTGTCATTCGGAAAGAAGATTAATTTACCCATAAAAATATTGGACTACAAACTACTTGTACGATCACCAATGGGGTTAGAAGTGGAATTGGAGAAAGGTTATGGACCATGTCCAGTTCTCATTGGTGAGAAAACCTTAGATGCAACCTTGATACAACTTGAGATGGTAAACTTTGACGTCATCTTGGGAATGGAATGGTTCGCTCGACATTCTGCAAATCTATTATGCGCCGAAAAGAAGCTAACATTTAAAGATAAAGAAGGAGCAGAATTCAGTTTTTTGGGAACCAAACTTCCCCGTAGACGCAAACTCATACTCTCAGCACTAAAGGCTAAGAAGTGCCTTGAGAAGGGAGCAGTCGGGTATCTAGTATCAGTGGTTGACCTAACCAAGGAAGCACCACAAATGGAAGATATTGATGTCGTGCGGGACTATCCCGACGTATTTTCGGAGGAACTACCAGGATTACCACCCGACCGAGCCATCGAGTTTGTGATAGACCTTATACCTGGAGCCGCACCAGTATCAAAAGCACCTTATAGAATGGCTCCTACTAAACTAAAGGAACTGAAAGTGCAACTACAGGAACTGCTGGACAAGGGTTATATTCAACCCAGTATATCACCATGGGGAGCATCGATATTATTCGTGAAGAAGAAGGACGATAGCGTTCGATTATGCATCGACTATCGGGAGTTGAATAAACTGACAATCAAGAATCGATATCCACTACCTCGGATCGATGACTTGTTCGATCAGTTGCAAGGAGCAAAGGTATTTTCTAAGATCGATCTTCGGTCAGGCTATCATCAGTTGAAGATTAAAGAAGGTGATATTCCTAAGACAGCTTTCAGGACCAGATACGGACATTATGAGTTCTTGGTCATGTCTTTTGGATTAACAAACGCACCGGCAAATTTCATGGAACTTATGAACCGAGTTTTCCATGATATGTTGGATACGTCGGTTATTGTATTCATTGATGATATATTGGTATATTCCAAGGACAAAGAAATCCATATCAAGAACCTAAACGCCGCCTTACAGCGTTTAAGGAAAGAGAAGCTGTATGCCAAATTTTCGAAGTATAAGTTTTGGCTAAGTGAAGTCGCCTTACTAGGCAATGTAGTATCTGCTGAAGGAATCAAAGTAGATCCCAGCAAGATCGAGGCTATTGTAAAGTGGGAAGCACCAAAGAGCATGTCAGAAATTAGAAGTTTTCTGGGTCTCGCTGGTTATTTTTGGAGATTCGTAGAAGACTATTCCCGGATTGCTGTACCTCTCACCAGTTTGACTAAGAAAGGTGAAAAGTTTGTGTGGACGGATAAATGTGAGAAGAGTTTCCAGACATTGAAAACCAAATTGATATCCGCTCCGATTTTGACTATTCCTATTCTAGGACAGACATTTACCTTATACATTGATGCGTCAGGACTGGGATTAGGATGTGTGCTTATGCAAGGAGAGCAAGTAATTGCTTATGCCTCGAGACAGTTGAAGATACATGAGAAAAATTACCCCACTCATGATTTGGAGTTAACGGCAGTAGTACATGCTGTCAAGATATGGAGACATTACCTATACGGAGAGAAATTTCAGATTAAGTCGGACCATAAAAGTCTTACGTATTTATAATCAGAAGGAGTTGAATATGAGACAAAGAAGATGGCTGAAACTATTGAAAGACTATGATTGTGATATCCAGTATCATCCGGGAAAAGCTAATGTAGTAGCGGATGCGTTGAGCAGAAAGGCAATGATAAAATCTCAAGGAGAGGTTAGCACAACTGCAGCAATGTGTACTACCGGAATGGTATTCAATCACGGCAATGAGCAATATGTGATAGACGCAACGGATGAATCAGCCAACCAAGGGTTTATTCATCGATTTTCAAATATGTTCGCTGCTTTGAAGATTATACCGGATATAATGGATGAAGTAAAGACAGCTATTAAATCAGATCCTTATCTGAGAATAGTACAAGAAGATATCGAGAAAGGTAGGACTAATTTTCGAATGAAGTTGGAGAACGTAGTATTGTTGGACCGGAATTTGTTGAAGAGACTTGTCGAGTGGTCGACATTATCAAGGAAACAGTGAGAACAGCTCAGAACCGTCAGAAGCAATATGTAGATACTCGACGCAGAGATCTGGAGTTCGCTGTAGGTGATAAAGTATTTTTGAAGGTATCGCCTATGCGAGGATTGAAAAGGTTCGGACAGAAAGGGAAACTAAGTCCAAGATATGTCGGGCCGTATGAAATTCTAGCTAAGTGTGGGAAAGTGGCTTATCAGTTAGCACTACCACCATCTATGTCAAGTGTGCATGACGTATTTCACATTTCCCTATTGAAAAAGTATGTCAAGGATCCAACACACGTTTTGATAGTAGATTTACCGGAATTGACTGATGATTTGACATTTGAAGTAACACCAACTGAAATCACCAGCTGAAAGGTTCAACGACTATGCAATCGAGATATCTATTATGTTAAGGTCACATGAAAAAGTAGAGACATGAAAGAAATTACATGGGAAGAAGAAAATGCTATGCGAAAGCAATACCCTCACTTATTTGATTCAGAAGGTACGTATAATTTCGAGGACAAAATTTTTATAAGTAGGGGGGAGTTGTAAGACCCGTGTCAATCTAACCCGGTCTTATCACCTTGAACCAGGTTCACCCATCATGGTCGAGTCAAATGGACCAAGGGCGTGAAGGAGATCGAGATCCCAGGTATCAAATCGACCCTAAAACACTTAATTTAAGGGGGGGGTCGCATACCCAGCCAAGGAGGGTCGGACCCCCCAAAAACAGAAAGTCAGACCCTCAGTTTTGAAGGGAGGGTCGGACAACTTAGAAACCTAGGGTCGACGGGATCATCGACCCTCCCATCGACCCTCAGTTTCCGCCGAAACTAAAATTAGGAAATTTCCTAAATTTCGATTTGGATTCTTTCCTAATCTCAAAGGGACTTAATTTAGGATGTTCCTACTCTATTTAAAGGACGTCCCTAAGCCTCTTTCACTCCTTTTACAATCCTAATTGAATTGAGAGGAAGAGAAGAGAAGGAAAAGAAGAAGAAGAGAAGCAAGGGAGAGAATTTAGCCAAAAGGAGAAGAGTTGCAGAGAAGGAGTAATCTTCATAGGTATGGATACTAACTCCATGAGTTTCTACAGACCTTAGGTTAGATAATGATGAGAGTATGATCTCGGAGAAACCCAAACCATCAATCTATGGTTAGGTTTTCATGGAAAACCATAGGAGGATGCATGAAAGCTATTTAGGTGGATGATTCATGGTTCCAGACCATGGAATGAATGTTGAATGGAATGTAGGAGCAAGCCATAGGATCCCAAGCACGAAGAATGGACTAAAAAGAGGGAAATTGACCAAAGTACACCGAGGGTCGATGACCATCCGACCCTAGGTGATCCTGAGTATCGACCCTTAGTGTTCGGGAAGTTCAGATTGGGGAGGGTCGCACCCAGGGTCGATCAGGACTCCGACCCTACCTCTGACCCTCAGTTAACAGAATGGTTTTTAAATTCTGAATAAATTCTAATTAAATTTTATAGACTTTGTTAGGTCTTCTAGCAATATAATAACATTATAAAGGTGATTCTAAAGCTTGGAAAAGTATCTATTAGTAAGCTAAGGTGAGGGAACAAGACCTAAGCTAATTGATTAATAATAAGTTATTTTACTTCTTAAGTCCAATGCCATATTGATTCTATGCATGTATGCTTGTATGTGCATTTAACATGTCATATTTCTATTATTTGTTCATGGATATTTATTTTATTGTTTATAACATGATGATGATGATGATGATAGGAAAAGGCATGTGAATGTTTATGTTTTGCCAGTGTATATGGTGAGGGTAGGAATGGTATCAACCGGTACAACCATGACCGTTCTTCATGGGGTGTATATTGTGCTATGGTCTACTCAAGTCATGTCCACTAATGTCGTCGTATCGCCATTACCTTAGCAGAACTATTGCGACGTAGGGCATCAAGGAGGGTCTCGGTCCTTGAGTTCTATACTCTACCGAGGGGCCTTAGCTCTATCTCTACGGGTGCTCTGAGGGATGCTGGGGTGAGGCCTTGGATACACTGTTTGGCATTAGGATTGGTTAGTTGCGAGCCCAGTTTGCAACCCTAGCCAGCAGGGGTTTATTTGTTGGTATGGTATCAACCGGTACAGCCATGCCGTTTTATGGGGTGTATATTGTGCCATTTTGGGTGTTGTGGGCGACAGTGCAGGAGTCATTCGGTGTATCCACACACTTGTGTATAGAGGTGCGGCGGCCACCTATCTTTTCTATAGTACAGTGCAAACTATAAATCAGACCAAAGATATGAATTGATTGCATGCATATGTATTGTTGCATTGTTTTGTTTGCTCACTGAGCCATGATGTGTGCTCACCCCTCGACGTCGAATATTTTTAGTTGATGATGCAGGTTTTACCGTTGAAGACTATGTATGTCACACCCCAATTCTGATCCAACCAGAACGGTGTGAGTGAACCGTCATTGAACCAACGGTTCACACCAGGATCTCGAATAGGCCGTGTCCACCCATACAAACCAATTACACATAACCACAATCAGAATATAATATACAGCGGAAGACTTTAAATAGAATGAACTGAGTATCTATTGATAATGTAATTAAATATCCCATTATTCAAAATCAAACACATAATAATGATATCATTACATCCCTTTTAATCCAATCAAAATAACTGAAATAAATAAATAAAACAAATCACAGGTACACGTAGAAAGGGCACTCGCATGAAGCATCATGCTCGTCCTCCCCTGCTTGTACATCCAAAGCAGCTACTTCATGCTCGTCCTCCCCTGCTTGTACATCCAAAGCAGCTACACCTCCATACGCCGGAGCGTTCACATAATCGTCCACAGTGTATCCTGCATCAACATCTAAAAACAATGTATATACAAAGGGTGAGCACACAACACAGCTCAGTAATATAATCAGACAGTTTCACAAGATTATGCATGAGTAACAATCATTTTATGCTGTGGTCTGATTTTAAGTTTACAATGTGCTATAGAAAGGTTTGGTGGCCCCTACACCTCTATACACAAGTGTGTGGCGTCGCACAGTAATCACACTACCACCAACCCACATGCACCCATCATGGAATAGAGATAGAGCTAAGGTATACCCGCACCTCCCCTGATACTCTACCCATACCAGTACCTAAGCCCCTACTGGCCAGGGCTCGCAAACTGGGCTCGCAACTAACCAATCCTATATGTCAACAATGTATGCTCTATCCCAGCACAGCCGTCAACGACATAGAGATAGAGCTAGAGCGTGCAGGCCGGGTCGGAGACCACCAAACCTCACCTCCCACGATACCCTATCCGCAACTAACCCACTAGGATAGAAACAATACGCAGTAGACCCTATCCCAACACAACTCCCTACGGCATAGAGATAGAGCTAAAGCATCGTGGACAAGGCAGCGTCGACTCGGAATCCTCAGTACCACCCAACGATGGCCGGGACAACATCAATATCGGAGACCAACGTACCACGATCTTCCCCTGATACCCCACCTGTACCAAACATGTTAAGATAGAATACTACAAAAAGGTGCCAGTGTGAAGAGCGATCCTAGGCCCATGCCCCACTCCACACACCAACGAAAACAATCACATGCCTAACAATCACATCCTATGAATGCATGAACAATAATAATAACTGAAAGTAAAGGATGGCATGTGAATATGCACAAACATCACATCATAGATATTCAATGATTAACAACGATTTCTTGTCCATTAATTATTAGGTTTAGGTCAGATTCCCTTACCCGGCTCGTTCGACTACTTGCTCCACGTCACAAGGTCCAAACGATAAGTCACAAAGTCCTACATAATATCAGGGTTTCATTAGAATATATTATTTAAGGTTTCATGTTGGTCGGAAACCAATAGAGATCACAAAATACCCTCACGAGCTGACGGTGGCATGTACCGGTCGCGGCTGCGTGGGAAGACTGGCGACCGGTATGGTCAGCCGGTCCCCCACAAACAACCTCCCGAGAGGTAGCGGTCGCAACATACCGGTCGCACTATGTGCAACCGGTATAGTCGACTGGTATGTCTCCGGAAGACCATACATGGGTTCTTCGACTGCCGTCGATCATCCTCCATGGATTTTCAGGGTTTCTCCTATCCATCCTAAGTATAGGCTTTGAGTTAGAGTTATCCCCAACTCATTCAAGTCTCGTTTCGATGAATATCATCTCGAAACTCGAATCTAGGGTTTGACGGCAACTTAGGGTTTATTGGCCAATTTAGGGTTTTAGATCAATACCTACTTTGCATGGTATTGATCCACCCACACCACTAACATAGGGTAAGAAGATGGATTCAAACACTTACCGTTGACAGGTGTAGCGAGAGCTTCGTCAAACGGTAATGGCGGCACCTCCTTCTTCTTCCTAGCTCCTTCTCCTTTCCAAGCTCTTTCTCTTCTCTAGGGTTTGTGAGAGACAATGGAAAGGATTTGAGGGGTTTAAGGGTGTATTTATAGGCTAAAAATAGGGTTTAGTAACCCTACTAGGATTAGGAAACTTCTAGGATTCGAAATCAGAAAAGCGGGACCCGCAGAGACCAATTTCCAAATTCCCGCACATAGCTGTGCAGGCCATACCGGTCGACCGGTACCATCATCCGGTACCATCGACCGGTATACCTAAAATCAGGTATAAATGGTCGACTTCCGACTTCGGTCCGATTTCGTACCTGTTTGTTATCCGCTTGCCCCGTCTGGCTCGGTGATGATCGGAAGACCTGTCACGATACAAAAACCAAGGTTAGACCGGGTTTTCAGAGTGCGGGTCCTACAACTCCACCACCCTTAAAAGAAATTTCGTCCCGAAATTTGCATGTAGGTACTACAACTCCCCCACCCTTAAAAGAAATTTCGGCCTCGAAATTTGAACGTACCTTGATCGTCAAAAAGGTTAGGGTACTCCTTTCTCATCGCACTCTCTTCTTCCCAAGTAATTTCCTCCACATTTTGGCTTCTCCAATGCACCTTTACATAGTGGATATCCTTGGTTCGAAGTTGCTGAACTTTTCGGCTCGAGAGCATTACAGGCACCACTTCAAAAGTTAAGTCTTCCGTCAAGTCTGGAGGATCAGCGCTCAAGATATGCGATGGATCTCTGACATACTTCTTTAGTAATGATACATGGAACACATTATGAACGCTGGACATAGATGGTGGTAGAGCCAACTGATATGCTACATTACCACGTCGATTCAATATCTCATATGGTCCCACATACCTGGGGCTTAGCTTCCCCTTCTTACCAAACCGTTTCAGACCTCGCACCGGTGACACCTTCAAGAATACTTTGTCACCCACTGCAAACTCCAGATCTCGACGTCGATTATCTGCATAGTGCTTCTGTCGAACCTGAGCTGTCTTTACTCTCTCTTTGATCTGATCAATCACTCGGCAAGTTTCTTCAACAAACTCCGGTCCTACAATTCTTCTTTCTCCCACTTCATTCCATAACAGAGGTGTACGACATTTTCTCCCATAGAGAGCTTCATATGGGGCCATCTGAATTGTAGCCTGATAACTATTGTTGTAAGCAAACTCGATAAGTGATAGCTTCTCATCCCAAGCTCCTTTGAAATCTAATGCACAAGCTCGAAGCATATCTTCCAAAATTTGAATAGGTTCGTTCTGACTGTCCGTCCGTCTGAGGATGGAAAGCCGTAATGAACTTCAACTTTGTTCCCATAGCTTTCGTAATCCTTCCCGAATTTCGATGTAAAACGGGGATCTCAGTCGGATACTATACTCTCCGGAACGCCATGAAGTCCGACTATATTATCAACATATAACTTGGCCAGCTTCTCCATGGTATACCGAGGGTCCGACCGCAATAAATCGAGCTGTCTTGGTGAGCCGATCTACTATAACCCAAACTGCATCCACTGACCTTGGTGTCAAAGGTAGGCCAGTGACGAAATCCATGGTGATACAATCCCACTTCCATGCAGGTTCTGGTAATGGCTGTAGTAAACCTGCGGGTCTTTGCCTTTCCGCTTTAACTTGTTGACAATTCAGACATTGGAACACAAAACGAGCTATATCAGCTTTCATACCCCTCCACCAATATAGTCTTCTTAGATCATGGTACATCTTGGTACTTCCTGGATGTACCGAATATGGAGTGTAATGAGCTTCAGTCATAACTCGGCCTCTGATATCGCAGTCTTCGCTCTCTGGTATACATAACCGTCCGCGATACTTGAGTACTTTGTCCCGATTCCAAGGTAAAGTCAGGATTACACGTACCCTTCTCTAAGTCTTCCTGCACTGTCTTGAGATATGGATCCTGTAGGATTGCTACCTTGACTTCATCAATTAGACTCGGTGAGATCTTCAGTGCGGCGAACATCATAGTGAACTTATGAATCAAGCCTTGCTCCACTGGATCTTCTGTAGTTTCGATAATATGTTCTTCATCAATTTCCATCGAACTTGAGGCTGCAGCACACAATGCAGCATTTGTACTCGGTCCTGCCTCAGGTTTCGATGCCCACTTTCTGATAAGTTAAGCTCTTGTGATCGACTTGATCCGAAACTTCTCACCGTACAAATAGTGTCTCCAAGTCTTGATTGCATGAATAACTGCTGCTAGCTCCAAGTCATGCGTAGGATAGTTCTTCTCATGCTCTTTTAACTTGTCTTGATGCGTAAGCTATCACCTGTTCTCCTTGCATCGAAACACACCCAATACCCAACCCCCGAAGCATCCGTATATAGAGTAAACGGCACGCTTGGTTCGGGGATGGTCGGGATAGGTGCGAGAGACCAGTCTTGACTTCAAGGTCTGGAAGCACTTCTCACACTCATCTGTCCATATAAATTTCTCTCCCTTCTTGGTCAATCTGGTGAGTGGAACCGCGATCCTGGAGTAATCTTCCACGAATCTTCTATAATAACCAGCCAATCCAAGGAAACTACGAATCTCTTGCAACAGATTTTGGTGCTTCCCATCCTACTATAGCAGCTATCTTGCTTGGATCAACCTTGATACCGTCTCCGGATACAACATGGCCCAAGAAAGCCACTTCCTTCAGCCAAAACTCGCACTTCTTGAATTTTGCATAAAGCCTCACATCCCTCAGCCGTTGTAGGGCTGCTCTCAAATGCGCTGTATGAGTCTCCATGTCCTTAGAGTAAATCAATATGTCATCGATGAATACGATGACCGATGTGTCCAACGTCATGGAACACTCGGTTCATCGGTTCCATAAACGACGCTGGAGCGTTGGTCAACCCGAAAGACATAACCGAAACTCATAATGCCCATACCTTGTCCTGAAAGCGGTCTTCGAAATATCTCCGGCCTTGATCTTCAATTGGTGATACCCCGATCGGAGATCGATCTTTGAGAAAACCTTTGCACCCCTTGCGGCTGATCGAACGGATCATCGATCCTAGGCAAAGGATACCGATTCTTGATCGTCAACTTGTTCAGCTCACGATAGTCAATACATAGCTGTACACTTCCATCTTTCTTCTTGACGAACAACACAGGTGCTCCCCAAGGCGAAATACTAGGTCGTATGAAGCCCTTATCCAGCAATTCTTGTAATTGGGTCTTCAACTCCTTTAACTCGGTTGGGGCCATCCCGTATGGCGCTTTAGACACGGAGCCGAACCTGGTATAAGATCTATCACAAATTTTGTAGCCCCGTCCGGTGGTAAGCCTGGAAGATCTTCGGAAATACATCCGGGAAACTCCCGAACCACCTCTATATCCTCCATCTTGAGTGACTCTGCTTGTGAGGTCGACTACGAATCTGAGATAACCCACTCCCCCTTTCTCCAAGCATCTCTTAGTCTTTAGGGCGGAGAGGATCAACTTTGCTTCCTAGATAGCTTAATTCCAGTGAAACTGTATTCCTTTCCCTCTCCGTCGGTAAGCATAAGCTTCCTTTCACCACATAAAAGGACGGCCGAATGATGGCCTAGCCAATCCATCCCTAAAATGACATCAAAATCTGCCATCTCAAGTATTACTAGGCTTGCTTCTAGGTCTCGGCCCTCGATACTTACAATGACATGGTCCATAATACTTGGTCAAAGCCACTTCGACTCCTAGTGGAGAGCGAACTATCAAGCTTGGGTTCAATTGCTTGATTGGTAACTCCATTCGCTTCCCAAAATAAACGAAACAAAGGAGTGCGTGGCCCCAGAGTCAAATAATACTCTGGCGGGTAAACCAGCTACATTTACAATTCCTCGGAATATATTGTCCCTTAGTTCTATATGCTCCTGCAATCGAAAGAATAAACCAAATAGTAAGGGATAAAGTCGTACCGGTTACCACATCGGGTGATGCGGCTGCCTCTTCGGTGGTGACTGCATAAACTCCGGCTTGTTGGGGAGCTTGCTTCTTAGGTAGCGTGTAGTTCCTTACAACATGTCCCATTCTTGACGGTTATAACATTTAATATTTGGGTTGGGTCTGGCTAATTGTGGCACGGTGGTGCCAGGTTGTTTCTCGCGGTGCTGTTAGCGATCTGCCCCCTGTATGGGCGGAATGGTCTAGTATTACCGCAACCCGAGTTCTCTCCAGCAGATCTCTTCACTCCCCTGTTCTAAGCGAAGAAGCTGTCCCTCTGACTGGACTCTATCACCCTCGCAACCTGCACTGCCTCGTTGTAAGTCTTCTTGTCCAGACCCAAAAGGTGCTCTCTGATGCTCCCACGTAGTCCCATGGTGAACCTACGTATCTTTGTCTCCTCTTCCCGCATCTGGCTGGTGCGAAGAAGAACAGCTCTTCGTACCTCTGGCGATATGCATCTACGGTCGGCCCGACCGACCTGCTGCAGGTTGAGAAACTCTCTCTCCATTTGATCTCTGAAGCTCTTTGGGAAGTATTTGTCGAAGAAAGCCGCTTTAAATACTTCCCAGTCCACTAGTGCGTATTGGTTCTCCAAATACGCCCGTGTGGAATTCCACCAAGCATTCGCATCCTCTCTCAGCATGTGAGTGGAAAATAGAACCTTCTGCTCTTCAGTACATGTCATCAATCGGAAGTTCTTTTCCATTTCTGAAACCCACTGTGCTGGCCACAATGGTTTCCCTGTCCTGCCTGTGAACGATGAAGGTTTCAACTTCAAGAATCTGTCCACTGACCCTCGCTAATATCGTGCTTGTCCCTGTGTGTCTGCTCCGTACCATGGTGGTGGATACGGATACGCCCCTGGATACGCAGAAGGCGATGGAAACCGATGCGGTGGTGGTACATGCTGTGCTTGGGCCCTCGGCCTTGGGCTACTCTGCACCCGTTGGGTGGTGTTAACTCCTCCTGACTCGGGCGTATTACCAGCGGGAACAGAACCTGCTGACCTAAGCATCTTTAGTACCTCGCTCAGAAATTCCTTCTGTTGAGCTTGCATCTGATAGACCAAGTTTGTAACTATGGTCTCGGAATTCCTGTGAGGTGGTCCCGGTAATTCTGTCGGTACTTCCGGGACCTGTTCCTCCTCCACTTCAGGGCTGGTTTCTCTAACCCTTTGCTCTTCCTCTAGGCGCTTTCGGCCTGATGATGTTTTCGACCCCTTCGACCGTTTCCACCTGCCATCTCAGACTATTATTTGGATCTGAGAAGAAGACATAACACGTGAGAACATCAATAATAGTAGTGTTAGTCTTGAATACTGCAGGTAAAAATATATAGTCGAGAAGTAACATTTCGATTTACACAATTTTGGAAATTTTTAATTAAATTTTCTGGCTCTTTTGGGGCGTACCGGTCGCAACATACCGGTCGCACACCTGTGGAAATATGCTGCGGCCGGTATAGTCGACCGGTCAAAATTAAAATTCTGGCCGAGACATACCGGTCGCATGTCTATGAGATACCGGTCGCCACTCTGTATACAGTGTTGCGACCGGTATAGTCGACCGGTCAGAAAAATTTTCTGGCCGAGACATAGCGGTCGCACACCTGGGTCGATACCGGTCGACCGGTATAGGCATAACCGTAGACCGGTATGCCCAAAATGGCTTTAAAATCGCGAAAAAGTGAGATTTTCCTCACTTTTTCCTTTCTCTTTCTCTCCGGTGGCGATTCTTCTCTGGGTTCCGAGTTGCTACAGTTCGACCGGTGCTATTTGAAGCCGATTCCTTCCATTCAAGACCTAGCATATCGTCTCCAGGTAGGTCTCTACCCTCTCTCTCATATTTTTAGAAATTTTCCATATCGTCTTTATGTAGAAATTTAGGTTTTTCTTTGTTCGAGATGTTTTAACCGTAGGAATTCTTTTCCTTCGGCTTAGAAAGGGTTTAGGGACCCCCAAGAGCAAAAGCCCTCAACTAATTTGGGGTTCCACCAAACGGTTTTCCTAAAAATCAAAATTTTCATCTTTTGACCTAGGTTTTCATGAAATTTTGAGATTTTTATAGTTTTTCTAAATTCTTGAAATTTCTTGAAATTTCTTGTTATAATTGCTTGTGATTGGCTTATTGAAGAGTGTGGGGGTTACGTAAGTCCTCCTCCCCATGTTTTGGGTGAGTTCGAGGCTTTTTCTTGAATTATAGCCGTTATGCTGCCGAAATTTTGAAAATTCTAACTTTTTATCTCATTTCCTTTTGTTTTGCAGGTTCTAAATGGCTCCTAGACGCAACCTCGGGAAACGCTCACATGGTTCTAGTTCTCGGGTTCCCTCTCCACCAATCCCTCAGCTAGATGAGCTATGGTTTCGCTCCTTGGAAGCTCAGGCTCGGTTTCCCTGGTTTGATGATAAGAGTATTGTATCCGGGCGCCGGGTCAACGTGGGACAATTGCACCGGTTCAATGTAGAGACGGCTTTTGGCGCTCTAGGTTGGCTGCCGGTTATCTCCTACCACGAGACTACACGCCCTAACCTGGTCAAGCATTTTTTATGCAAATCTGGAACTTCGAAGGGGATGTCGAAGACCCGAACCGGTGTAGGGATCTACGCATCACCGGTTACGTCCGGGGTGTACATATTTCCTTCAACACCCACCGGTTGGCTGATCTGCTTGGGGTTCCCAATGATGGAGATTTGGTGTCTTGCGCCCCCAAGGCGAAGGTTATTTGGACCGAAGATTTGCGCCGAGAGATAGCGCATCGGATACTCAACCCCGGGGCTCCTATGAAGGCAGCTAGCTTGAGACCTATACCCCGGGTCTACAGCCGCATCATCCGGGACGATATAGTGCCACGGAGCGGTCACTACAATGAGTTGTCCCAGCTCACCCGATGCGTCACCTATTGCGTGCACCGGAGAGCGGATCTCACTTCCATACCTCATCATTCGGACTATGCATCGAGCGGCCGTGGCCGTCGGGCCAGCAACCTTCCCTATGGCCGTCTCGTCACTTTCCTTCTTCGCCCGTCCGGGCGTGAGTTTCGAGGGAGAGACAGCCGTCGAGGACTCCATGACCTCGACATCGGCCGGGATGCGATAAATAGGATGCGGATGGTTGACCTGCCCGTTAGTGATGATGAGTTGGAGGCTCGCCCTCGTCCACTTGGGAGAGTAGCGGCAGCAGCCGCGGCCACATCGCGGCCTATGCGGGAGATGGGGGATGATGATGATGACGATGTAGTTGGGGAGGCACCGGTGCCTGCCCCACGGCCTCCACCTGTACCACCACCATCTGTTCCCACAGCTTTGGGCCATCTCAGCCCCCCTCCCGACTCGGTGTTGAGTATGTTTTACGAGATCGGGGACACCCGGAGGGTCATCCTGGAGTCTCGGCGATGGGTCGGGAGTTGGGACGCCTTGGCTCGTGGTCTACGAGTGACTCGGGACCGGGTGCATTGGCTTAGGGTCGCATACGAGCGGGACTATGATATAGCTGACCCCATTCCTCCCAGGCCTCCTACCCCATGATTTTCCATTTACTTTTCTTTTCATATGACTGTTTATATAACAGGGTAACTTTCCGGTTTGTGGACTGTACCCTGTAGCACTATTACATTTGATACACTTTTCTTTTTAATGAAAGTTTCATGGTTTTTCCTAACTAGTATATGTGAACCAGCGGTGTGAGTGAACCGTCATTGAACCAACGGTTCACACCAGGATCTCGAATAGGCCGTGTCCACCCATACAAACCAATTACACATAACCACAATCAGAATATAATATACAGCGGAAGACTTTAAATAGAATGAACTGAGTATCTATTGATAATGTAATTAAATATCCCATTATTCAAAATCAAACACATAATAATAATATCATTACATCCCTTTTAATCCAATCAAAATAACTGAAATAAATAAATAAAACAAATCACAGGTACACGTAGAAAGGGCACTCGCATGAAGCATCATGCTCGTCCCCCCCCTCTATACATCCAAAGCGCACTTCATGCTCGTCCCCCCCCCGCTCCCAAAGCAGCTACACCTCCATACGCCGGAGCGTTCACATAATCGTCCACGGTGTATCCTGCATCAACATCTAAAAACAATGTATATACAAAGGGTGAGCACACAACACAGCTCGGGAAGATAATCGACGTTTCACAAGATTATGCATGAGTAACAATCATTTTATGCTTTGTGGTCCGGTTTTAAGTTTGCAATGTGCTATAGAAAGGTTTGGTGGCCCCCCGCACCTCTATACACGAGTGTGTGGCGTCGCACAGTAATCACACTACCACCAACCCACATGCACCCATCATGGAATAGAGATAGAGCTAAGGTATACCCGCACCTCCCCGATACTCTACCCATACCGGTACCTAAGCCCCTACGGCCGGGGCTCGCAAACTGGGCTCGCAACTAACCAATCCTATATGTCAACAATGTATGCTCTATCCCAGCACAGCCGTCTACGGCATAGAGATAGAGCTAGAGCGTGCAGGCCGGGTCGGAGACCACCAAACCTCACCTCCCCCTGATACCCTATCCGCAACTAACCCACTAGGATAGAAACAATACGCAGGTAGACCCTATCCCAACACAACTCCCTACGGCATAGAGATAGAGCTAAAGCATCGTGGACAAGGCAGCGTCGACTCGGAATCCTCAGTACCACACAACGATGGCCGGGACAACATCAATATCGGAGACTAACGTACCACGATCTTCCCCGATACCCCACCCGTACCAAGCATGTTAAGATAGAATACTACAAAAAGGTGCCAGTGTGAAGAGCGATCCCAGGCCCATGCCCCACTCCACACACCAACGAAAACAATCACATGCCTAATAATCACATCCTATGAATGCATGAACAATAATAATAACTGAAAGTAAAGGATGGCATGTGAATATGCACAAACATCACATCATAGATATTCAATGATTAACAACGATTTACTGTCCATTA
Source organism: Protea cynaroides (assembly GCA_028583415.1). NCBI lineage: Eukaryota > Viridiplantae > Streptophyta > Magnoliopsida > Proteales > Proteaceae > Protea > Protea cynaroides. Next base: position 50,497,723 of record CM053274.1, on the reverse strand, counting down.
ATTATTAGGTTTAGGTCAGATTCCCTTACCTGACGCTCGTTCGACTACTTGCTCCACGTCACAAGGTCCAAACGATAAGTCACAAAGTCCTACATAATATCAGGGTTTCATTAGAATATATTATTTAAGGTTTCATGTTGGTCGGAAACCAACAGAGATCACAAAATACCCTCACAGAGGCTGACCGGTGGCATGTACCGGTCGCGGCTCGTGGGAAAGACTGGCGATCCGGTATGGTCAGCCTGTCCCCCACAAATAACCTCCCGAGAGGTAGCGGTCGCAACATACCGGTCGCACTATGTGCAACCGGTATAGTCGACCGGTATGTCTCCGGAAGACCATACATGGGTTCTTCGACTGCCGTCGATCATCCTCCATGGATTTTCAGGGTTTCTCCTATCCATCCTAAGTATAGGCTTTGAGTTAGAGTTATCCCCAACTCATTCAAGTCTCGTTTCGATGAATATCATCTCGAAACTCGAATCTAGGGTTTGACGGCAACTTAGGGTTTATTGGCCAATTTAGGGTTTTAGATCAATACCTACTTTGCATGGTATTGATCCACCCACACCACTAACATAGGGTAAGAAGATGGATCCAAACACTTACCGTTGACAGGTGTAGCGAGAGCTTCGTCAAACGGTAATGGCGGCACCTCCTTCTTCTTCCTAGCTCCTTCTCCTTTCCAAGCTCTTTCTCTTCTCTAGGGTTTGTGAGAGACAATGGAAAGGATTTGAGGGGTTTAAGGGTGTATTTATAGGCTAAAAATAGGGTTTAGTAACCCTATTAGGATTAGAAAACTTCTAGGATTTGAAATCAGGAAAGCGGGACCCGCAGAGACCAATTTCCAAATTCCCGCACATAGCTGTGCAGGCCATACCGGTCGACCGGTACCATCATCCGGTACCATCGACCGGTATACCTAAAATCAGGTATAAATGGTCGACTTCCGACTTCGGTCCGATTTCGTACCTGTTTGTTATCCGCTTGCCCCGTCTGGCTCGGTGATGATCGGAAGACCTGTCACGATACAAAAACCAAGGTTAGACCGGGTTTTCAGAGTGCGGGTCCTACAATGTAAATGCTCCAGAGTACGGGAACGTAGCGGCAATGGAAGCTGAAGATGAAGTGGATACACATGACGTCTCTTGCGAGTGCAACTCATGTGTATTCAATTAGATTTTTGGTTTTATTTATTTGGATTCATTAAAGACATGTATTTGGTATTTAATTAATTATGTCTCAGTTGATACAGAATAATTTATTATTTAAATTTTAATATCACTTAGATTCTCAGTTCATTTTATTATAAGACTTCCGCTATTGTGTATATACTCTGATTATGAATGTGGATGTATGGAGTTTAGATAACACGGATATAGCCTATTCGATATCCTGGTTGAACCGTTGGTTTGCTAGTGGTTCATCACACCATTTGAAAAGTGCAGAATTGGGGTGTGACAGGGGCTCCCTAGGAGCACAGTACACCAAAGGGCCGTCATGTGATAAGCCCAAAAGATCAGCTAACTACTGGCAGTCAAAGGAAACCTCTACTCCTTTGACGTAGCTCGTGATCTTGAGCTCCCTACCCCTCTCAGTGTCATTGTGATCCCCCACCACCTAGAGATTACAATAGAACTGTCTCACCAGATCTGGACAGGTACAAGTGTCATAGGTAATCACAGGGAGCCAGCCCATGTCACCAAATGCCCTTTCCACGTCGAACAAGGCTAAACTAGCCAAGTCCACACGACGACCTCTCTCTACCTTCTTACGTGCATAATGAGCATACTGAGCTTTGGCCTCGTTGGAGCAGAAGCGGACTGGGTCATGAGACTTAGGAACCTTAGTACGAACCATGTTATCTGCCAAAACAAAGAAAAACAGATAATAGATCAGTAATGGTGAAAAATCCAAAAATTTTGGCATTATAATAGCATAAATTGGTCAAAAGCCTCACTTTTCACCTATACACTTGGGCAGGAGGACTTACATAGGTTCTAAACTATCCTGCAAGGCTCATACAATTGGAAATTTAATCTAGAAAGATTGAATTTGAAGAAATTTCAATAAATTGGAAAAAATCTCAAAAATTAGGTCAAAAAATGGAAAATTTCAAGTTTCTCGACAACCAACCGATGGAACTCAAATATTTTTGAGGGCTTTCGTCCATTGGGTGACCAATAGCAAAAGCCCCCAACAAAAATGAAATTTTTACGATTGGAAAAAGTTTAATTTGAAAAAAAATGATGTAAATGGGCAAAAACCTAGTTAGAAAGCTTTAAAAACATGAAACAATAGAGAACATACCTGTAGAGAAGGAGTGGTAGTCACGAACGAAAGATAGGATCACCAAATAGGTAGGGGTCGTTACTGTAGCAACTCAGATAAACGAGTTGATTTGGAAGACAGGAGAAAGAATGGGAAATGAATCCAAAATTGGATTTAAAAACCTGATTCTGGATCGTAGGGTCGCATAATTCGACCAAAACATGCGACCCTATCTCCGACCCTCCCATCGACCCCAGCCTCTCGGTGTTCTGACATAGAACTAGGGGTCGACCCTAGGGTTGGACATATACCGACCCTACCATCGACCCTAGGCTCTCGGTAAGCTGACAGTGATTCTCAGGGTCGCATACCCTAGGGTCGCATAATGATCGCCCCTACCATCGTCCCAACGATGGAAAATATAGTATTTTTGTCAGAATGATCTAAAAATTTTGAAAATTATATTGATTAGTTGGATTTTTTACTGGAGAACAACTATATTGATTGCCTCACATGTGCTATGATTGGTTACAGGCACTACCATCATCAAAACAGAAAATGGCTGGGCGAAGAGTGACTAGACAAAGCCGTAACTCTATTCCACCACCACCACCTATGGAGGAAAATAACCATATAAATCATGAGACATAGGAGAATCTAAATACGGCACCATCCGTGGTTAATGTCCAGACAAATCCTACCAACTTGCCAGCCCCACCTACAGACCTGGCTACAGCCGTAACGAACTTGGCACAACAGCTGCAGCAAATACAACAGGTACAAGCTAATATGCAAGCTGCCATAGGCATGGCTTTTCCAGCTGCACAAATGACACCGATGCCAGCAGGACAGGCAAGCACAGTACCAGGGGGAAGTAACACAGTACCCCATGCACCTCAAACTCCAGTCATGCAGGCTCAAGTGTAGAACCCTGAAGTAGCTCAAGGTGGTTATCAGTACCAACCACCTATGTATGGGGCCTACGCTCCGTATCAGCTGGACAACTCCAGACTGGTCAAGCGTTTCTTGAAGATGAAGCCCAAGGAATATAATGGTAAGCTAGCTGATCCTTTGTGGCCAGTACACTGGATTGATGAAATTGAGAGGAATTTCATGATGATGACAGTTACTGAGGAGGAGAAAGTACTATGCAACATTCATGCTGAAAGGCGATGCACACCACTGGTGGAAGTCCACACGGACTTATCTGATAACAAAGCACGCCCAACTGACCTAGGGTATATATAAGGAGGCATTCTTTGAGAAGTACTTTCCTAGAAGTTTCAGAGATTCTATGGAGAGAGAGTTCCTGAGTTTGTATCAGGGACAGATGACTGTCGATGCATATCAACAATGTTATGAGGAGCTGTTCTTCTTTGCACCAATCAGTATGCAAGAGGAAGATACGAAGACCAAAAGGTTCGTCATGGGACATAGGGAAAGTATTCGTGAACATGTTCTAGGACTTGAGAAGAAAGTCTACAATGAAGCTGTACAAATTGCTTGGATGATAGAGTCGAGCCAGAAAGAGAGCTATTTTGCTCAAAACAGGGGTATTAAAAGGCCAACTGGAAATTCATATAATGGAGGCAATACAAGGACATTCAAACCCTTCCGTACTCAAGGCTTTAACGCTGCAGCCAAGACTACTCCAGCAGCTCAACCGCAACAAAAGCAAAACAAGAAGGAGTAAAATGCTATAACTGCAATCAAATAGGACATTATTCAAGGGAGTGTCCTAAGCCCAGAAAGCAGCTACAGCAAGAAAGAGTTTACGCTATTACATCCGAGGATGTTGTCGCATCGCCTGATGTGGTCACAGGTATGACCTGAACCTTTCATTTTGTGTTACATTGTATGAGCATGTAGACTAAATTAAAACAAATCACAGGTATCGTACCTATTAATGGCATTCCCGCCAAAGTACTCTTTCATTCAGGAGCTACTCATTCTTTTATATCTGTGTCATTTGGAAAGAATCTGAACCTACCCCTCAAATCTTTAGACTAAAAACTACTTGTATGATCGTCGATGGGATTAGAAGTAGAATTAGAAAAAGGCTATGGACCATGTCCAGTTCTTATTGACGAGAAAACCTTGGATGCAACATTGATTCAACTTGAGATGGCAGACTTTGACGTCATCTTGGGAATGGACAGGTTAGCTCGGCATTCTGCAAACCTATTATGTGCCAAAAAGAAGCTGACATTTAAAGACAAGAAAGGAACGGAGTTCAATTTTGTGGGAACCAAACTTTCCCGTAAATGAAAACTCATCCTCTCTGCATTAAAGGCTAGGAAATGCCTCGAGAAAGGAGGAGTTGGGTATCTAGTATCAGTAGTCGACCTCACAAAGGAAGCACCATGAATGGAGGATATTGATGTCGTGCGTGATTTTCCAGATGTATTTCCTGAAGAATTACCAAGACTAGCACCCGACCGAGCTCCAAAGTTTGTTATAGATCTAATACCTGGAGCCACACTAGTATCTAAAGCACCTTATCGAATGGCTCCTACTGAACTAAAGGAATTAAAAGTACAGTTACAAGAACTACTGGACAAGGGTTACATCAGACCTAGCATATCACCATGGGGAGCGCCAGTATTATTCGTAAAGAAGAAGGACGGTAGTGTTCGATTGTGTATAAACTATCGGGAACTGAATAAGCTGACAATCAAGAATCAGTACCCATTGCCTTGGATCGATGACTTGTTCAATCAGTTGAAAGGTGTCAAGGTGTTCTCCAAGATTGATCTTCGGTCAGGATACCATCAATTGAAGATCAAGGACGGAGATATTCCCAAGACAGCATTCAGGACGAGATATGGACATTATAAATTTTTGGTCATGTCTTTTGGATTGACTAACGCACCAGCAACTTTTATGGAACTTATGAATCCGGTATTCCATGATATGTTGGATACGTCGGTTATTGTATTTATTGATGATATATTGATTTACTCCATGGATAAGCAAACTCATATTATGAATCTAAGAGCTGCTCTGCAGCGATTACGGAAAGAGAAGCTTTATGCCAAATTTATAAAGTGTGAGTTTTGGCTAAATGAAGTCGCTTTCTTAGGCCATGTTGTATCCATTAAAGTAGATCCTACCAAGATTGAAGCCATTGTGAAGTGGGAAGCACCGAAGAGTGTTGCAGAAATTAGATGTTTCCTAGGTCTAGCTGGGTATTATCAACGATTCGTGGAAGACTATTCCAGAACTTCCGTACCTCTCACCAGTTTGACTAAGAAGGGCAAAAAGTTTGTTTGGACTGATAAATGTGAGAAGAGTTTTCGAACATTGAAGGCTAGATTGATATCTGCTCCGATCTTGACTATTTCAATTCCAGGATAGCCATTTATTTTGTACACTGATGCGTCAGGATTGGGTTTAGGATGTATACTTATGCAAGGAGAACAAGTAATTGAATTTGCCTCAAGACAACTGAAGACACATGAGAAGAACTATCTCACTCATGACTTGGAATTAGCGGCAGTGGTACATGCTGTCAAGATATGGAGACCTTACTTGTACGGAGAGAAATTTCAGATTAAATCAGATCATAAGAGTCTCTTTTATCTCTTTAATCAAAAGGAGTTGAATATTGGACAAAGAAGATGGCTGGAGCTATTGAAAGACTATGATTGTGATATCCAGTATCCGGGGAAAGCTAATGTGGTAGCTGATGCGCTGAGTAGAAAAGCAATGATAAAATCTCAAGGAGAGGTTAACACAACTGCCGCAATGTGTACTACCGGAAAAGTGTTTAATTACGGTAATGAGCAGTTCGTGATAGATGCACAGGGTGAACCAACCAACCAAGGGTTTATTCATCGGTTTTTAAATATGTTTGCCACATTGAAGATTGTACCTGATATAATTGATGAAGTGAAAACAGCTATTAAATTAGACCTTATCTAAGAATGGTACAAGAGGACATTAAAAAAGGTAGGACTAGCCCTGAGTTCGCCTTGGACGATGAAAAGGTACTGAAGTACAAAGGAAGAATATGTGTACCTGAAACAGAAAGTTTGGACATTAGACACCGGCTAATGAAAGAAGCCCATACCACCGTCTATTCGATATATCCTGGAAGTACAAAAATGTATCATGATCTAAAGAAATTATATTGGTGGAGATGAATGAAAGCAGATGTAGCTAAATTCGTGTCTCAATGCCTAAATTGTCAGACGGTGAAGGCTGAACGATAAAGACCAGCAGGACTGTTACAGCCGTTATCGAAACCAGCATGGAAATGAGACTGCATCACTATGGACTTCGTCACCGGGTTACCATTGACTCCCGAGTAATTGACGCGGTTTGGGTGATTGTAGATCGCCTGACTAAAACAGCTCGATTTATAGCTATACGACCTCAGCATACATTGGAGAGGTTAGCTAACTTGTATGTGGATAATATTATCAGATTACACGGTGTACCTGAAAGTATTGTGTCCGACAGAGATCCACGATTTACTTCAAAGTTTTGGGAAGGATTGCAAAAGGCTATGGGTACAACATTGAAGTTTAGTACTGCATTCCATCCTCAAACAGACGGACAGTCAGAGCGTACCATTCAAATTTTAGAAGACATGCTTCGAGCCTATGTAATTGATTTTAAAAGATTACGGGATGAAAAATTACCAATGATCGAGTTCGTTTATAACAACAGCAATCAGGCTACTATACAGATGTCACCCTATGAAGCACTGTATGGTAGGAAGTGTCAAACTCCTTTGTTTTGGAATGAAGTTGGAGAACGTAGCATTGTTGGACCAGAATTTGTTGAAGAGACATGTCGAGTAGTCGACATTATCAAGGAAAGAGTAAGAACGGCTCAGAATCGTTAGAAACAGTATGCAGATACTCGATGCCGAGACCTTAAATTCGTCATAGGTGATAAGGTATTCTTGAAAGTATCACCTATGCGAGGTTTAAAATGGTTCGGACAGAAAGGGAAACTAAGTCCGAGATATGTCGGGCCATATGAGATTCTAGCAAAACATAGAAAAGTAGCTTACCAGTTAGCACTACCACCATCTATGTCAAGTGTGCATGATGTATTCCATGTTTCATTATTGAAGAAGTACGTAAGAGATCCAACACACGTTTTGACAGTAGATCCACCTGATTTGACTGATGATTTGACATTTAAAGTAGCACCAACTGAAATCACCAGCTGAAAGGTTCAACGACTACGCAACCGTGACATCTATTATGTTAAAGTCACCTGGAGAAGCAGAGATATAGAAGAAATCATATGGGAAGAAGAAAATGCTATGCGAAAGCAATACCGTCAACTTTTTGACTCGGAAGGTATGTACCAATTTTGAGGACAAAATTTTTAATAAGAAGGGGGGAGTTGTAAGACCCGTATCAAATTAACCGGTCTTACCACCTTGTACCAGGTCTACCTATCATGGTCGAGCCAAGGGGACCATGTGCGTGAAGGAAATCACAAGACCAGGTATGAAATTGACCAAAAATAGTAAAATTGAGGGTAGGGTCGCATGCCTAAACAGGTAGGTTCAACCCCACCTCAACAGAGTCCAACCCATGACTTTTCAGTCCTAGGGTCAGATGACTTGAGACCCTAGGGTCGACGGGTCCTGCAACCCTAGCATTGACCCTAGGGTGACAAACTGAAATCATAATTAGGAAACTTTCCTACTTTCAAGGCGATCCTTTCCTAATCTTGATGGGACTTATTTTGGAAGGTTTTCCTCTATAAATAGGACATCCCTTAGCCTCTTTCACTCCTTTTGAAATCCTAATTGAAAGTGAGAGAAAGAAAAGAGAAGGAGAAGAGAAGGAGAATTGGAGAAGAAGACTAAGGAGAAGAAATTTAGAGAAATCTCTAGAATCTCAGCAACCCTAAGGTATGAATACATTCTCCATGAATTATGTAAGACCCTAGAATAGTTCATGAAGATGGTAGGATCTAGGAGAAACCCAAATCATCCATCCATGGATAAATTCCAATGGAATCCATTAAGGAAATCATTGTAAACAATGTAAAGTGTGTAACTTGGAGTTTTGAGCCATAGAACAATCATAGAATGGACTATAAAAGTAAGTCAAATGATCCAAACATGAAAGAATGGACTGTAGGATGAAAGGTCGACTCAAACTACGTATGGTCGCACCTAGGGTCGATGGGTTACCGACCCTACACCCTAGGGTCGCAGAAAACTGCTACCCTACCTGCGACCCAACCTACGACCCTAGCAATATAGCAAGCTTAAAATTATTGTAATTAATTTTAATTAAAATCTATCAACTTGTTAGGTTCTCCTAGTGATATAAAAGTGATTCTTAAAGCTTGAAAGAGGATCTACACTTAATCAAAGGTGAGGGAACAAGACCTAAACTAATTGGCTAATAATAAACTATTTTTGTTTATTGAGTCCAATACTATGAATGATTCTATGCTGTGGATAATATTGTCAGATTACACAGTGTACCTGAAAGCATTGTGTCCGACAGAGATCTACGATTTACTTCAAAGTTATGGGAAGGATTGCAAAAGTCTATGGGTACAACATTGAAGTTTAGTACTACATTCCATCCTCAGACAGACGGACAGTCGGAGCGTACCATTCAGATTTTAGAAGACATGCTTCGAGCCTGTGTAATTGATTTTAAAGGATCATGGTATGAAAAATTACCATTGATCGAGTTCGCTTATAACAACATCTATCAGGCTACTATACAGATGTCACCTTATGAAGCATTGTATGGTAGGAAGTGTCAAACTCCTTTGTTTTGGAATGAAGTTGGAGAACGTAGCATTGTTGGACCAGAATTTATTGAAGAGACATGTCGAGTAGTCGACATTATCAAGGAAAGAGTAAGAACGGCTCAGAATCGTCAGAAACAGTATGTAGATACTCGACGCCGAGACTTTGAATTCGTCATAGGTGATAAGGTATTCTTGAAAGTATAACCTATGCGAGGTTTAAAATGGTTCGGACAGAAAGGAAAACAAAGTCCGAGATATGTCGGGCCATATGAGATTCTAGCAAAACGTGAAAAAGTGGCTTACCAGTTAGCACTACCACCATCTATGTCAAGTGTACATGATGTATTCCATGTTTCATTATTGACGAAGTACGTAAGAGATCCAACGCACGTTTTGACAGTAGATCCACCTGATTTGACTGATGATTTAACATTTGAAGTAGCACCGACTGAAATCACCAACCGAAAGGTTCAACGACTATGCAACCGTGACATCAATTATGTTAAAGTCACCTGGGGAAGCAGAGATATAGAAGAAATCACATGAAAAGAAGAAAATGCTATGCGAAAGTAATACCCTCGTCTTTTTGACTCGGAAGGTATGTACCAATTTTGAGGAAGAAATTTTTAATAAGAAGGGGGGAGTTGTAAGACCCGTATCAAACTAGCCGGTCTTACCACCTTGTACCAGGTCTACCTATCATGGTCAAGCCAAGTGGACCAAGTGCGTGAAGGAACAAGACCAGGTATGAAATTGACCAAAAATTGTAAAATTGAGGGTAGGGTCGCATGCCTAAACAGGTAGGGTCGACCCCACCTCAGAAGAGTCCAACCCATGACTTTTCAGTCCTAGGGTCGGATGACTTGAGACCCTAGGGTCGACGGGTCCTGTGACCCTAGCATCGACCCTAGGGTGACAGACTGAAACCATAATTAAGAAACTTTCCTACTTTCAAGGCGATCCTTTCCTAATCTCGATGGGACTTATTTTGGGAGATTTTTCTCTATAAATAGGACGTCCCTTAGCCTCTTTCAATCCTTTTGAAACCCTAATTGAAAGTGAGAGAAAGAAAAGAGAAGGAGAAAGAGAATTGGAGAATTGGAGAAGAAGACTAAGGAGAAGAAATTTAGAGAAATATTTAGAATCTCAGCAACCCTAAGGTATGAATATATTCTCCATAAATTATGTAAGACCCTAGAATAGTTCATGAAGAGGGTAGGATCTAAGAGAAACCCAAATCATCCATCCATGGATAAATTCCAATGGAATCCATTGAGGAAATCATTGTAAACAAAGTAAAGTGTGTAACTTGGAGTTTTGAGCCACAGAGCAATCATAGAATGGACTATAAAAGTAAGCCAAAGGATACAAACATGAAAGAATAGACTGTAGGATGAAAGGTCGACTCAAACTACGTATGGTCGCACCTAGGGTCGATGGGTAACTGACCCTATGATGGACCCTATACCCTAGGGTCGCAAAAAACTGCTACCCTACCTGCGACCCAACCTGTGACCCTAGCAATATAGCAAGCTTAAAATTATTGGAATTAATTCTAATTAAAATCTATCGACTTGTTAGGTTCTCCTAGTGATATAAAAGTGATTCCTAAAGCTTGAAAAATGATCTACACTCAATCAAAGGTGAGGGAACAAGACCAAAACTAATTGATTAATAATAAAATATTTTTGTTTATTGAGTCCAATACTATGAATGATTCTATGCTTGTATGCTTGTATTGTGCATTTAACATGTCATTCAATAGTTCTGCTATTAATGTTCATGTATATTTAATTTCATTTATTCATAACATGATGATGATGATGATGTTAGGAATAGGCATGTGAATGTTTATGTGTGGTTAGTGTACTTGATGCGAGTGGGGCATCAGGGGAAGTGTGATGCGGTGCGGTTCCTAAGCACTTTAGCCCTATCTTTACTCAAGTCTTGTCCACTAGCATCGTCGTATCACCATTATCTTAGCAGAACTATTACGTCATAGGGCATCAGGGGAGGTGGTCTCGGACCGTGTAGTCTCTGACTCTGAAAGGAGGCCTTAGCTCTATCTCTATGGACGTATTGAGGGATGCTAGGGTGAGGCCTTGGATACACTGATTGACATTAGGATTGGTTAGTTGCGAGCCCAGTTTGCAAGCCCTCGCCAACAGGGGCATACGTGTTGGTATGGGTAGAGCATCAGGGGAAGTGTGATGTGGTGCGGTCCTAAGCACTTTAGCTCTATCTCTATTCCATGGTGGGGTGGATGTGGACGACAATGGTGTTTGATCCATTGGGTGGGCTTACACACCCTGTGTATAGAGGCGAGGCGGCCATTGAACCTTTCTATAGCACATTGCAAACTTATGAACCAGACCAAAGAAATGAATTGAATGCATGCATATGTTTGTTGCATTGTTTTGTTTGCTCACTGAGCCATGATGTGTACTCACCCTTTTCGAATTCAAATATTTTTATTTGACGATGCATGTATGACCGTGGAAGATTATATGAATGCTCCCGCATACGGGCACGTTGCGGCGATGGACGCAGAAGATATAATGGAGACGCATGATTCGTCATGCGAATGCAACTCATGCGTTTTCAATTAGATTTTTATTTGGATTATTGAGGAAATGTAATTGATTATTTTATTTACTTATGTCTCAGTCAATGAAAGATAATTGGATATTTTATTTATGATTATCACATTTAGACTCTCAGTTCATTTAATATTTAAGACTTTCGCTATTGTGTATTTACTCTGATTATGGTTGTGGATGTGTATGGTTTAAGCAAACGGACACAACCTATTTGATATCCTGGTTGAACCGTTGGTTTATTAGCAGTTCATCATACCATTCTGAACAGTGCGGAATTGAGGTGTGACATTTTCGACCTAGCTGGTCATAAAATCCTGTCACATTGGATCTGTGGATCTTCGACCAGTAGCCGCGATTGGTGCCACTCGGAGTTGCACCCCAGCACAATATTTAGATTAATTAAAGCTTCACTTGGTACCTGTGGTGCTGGTCTTCAAGTTGGCATCGATTCGGGTTCGTCTACTGTGAAAAACCCCTGGCACGAAAGAAAAACCGAATTAAGCCGGGTTTCCTAGGTGCGGGTTTTACAAACGAAGACAGTAGATCAGAAGGTCTAGCACCTGAGGCACCGTGACATTCATTACTTAAGGTGATTTAGAGGAATCACTCCATTAAGGATGTTTCCTAAGAGAAAGAATCAACTATGAAGCAGAAGAACCCCCACTAGTTTGATCTTCCAAGTAAGTAAAAATTTCGAGGAGGAAATTCTTTTGGGGGGGAGTTGTAAATCACACCCAGAAAACCCAGTTTAACCTTGGTTTTTTTCTTTCCATGCTAGGTTTTCCCACCATTGATGGAACAAAAGCAATGTTGGCTTAAAACATTTGATCAAACCAGGTAAGATATGTCTTATGTTAGTCAGACTAGTAACAGCTAGACCGATCAACGGAGTTCCGTCTCTAGGGGACTGGACCCTACAACCAAACAAGGCCAAAATTGAGTCCGCGGATTCGACATGTGTCCTATGTGTGTTAAAGTTTAAATAGGAGATATTTCCCAGTTCCAATCGTCCCTAGTGGGTCTCAGTTTGTAGATAACTCCTTCCTTAACATAAAGGAGAGTGGGTTGTGCTCTAATTTATCCCCGAGCAGACACTTATCAGCATACTCGTTCCCACTACCCTGTAATTGAGTTCCACTCAAGTAGAGGACTCCTTATCCAACGAAACGCTCCCTTACCCTCCCCTATTCATATGAACTCATCTTAAATAAACTCTGACACATTCTTGGCAAGAAAGGGAAAATTAGAGAAGAAAGGGAAGTACAGAAGGAGGAGATACAATCAAACCACTAGGGTTCTGCTCAACCCTTTCACAGCCTTACCTTATGTGTTGTCAATAAGTCTTAAACCCACATAATGTAGGTAGGCAGGGATTCTCAACCATAAAGGAAGCACCCAACCCTTTTAAAAGAGGGAGATTTCTCTCTCCAACCATTAATGGTGGTGCTGAGTTTTACCACCACGGTAAGGGAAAGAGGGAAACCTCTTTCTTATTGACTCAGTAGAAACCTTAGGGCGATCCATGGTTGTGTTTACATTTTGACTCTAAACCTAGGATGGTAAGACCCTAGTACAGTGTTAGGAATAGTAAAGTAAGACCTTCATGTTGGTGGTAAACTCCAATTTGGATACTAGCCGATAGACTTCTACAGAGAAGGTCCGGAGGCAAAACATGTGCCTCCAAACAGGACCCATTCCCAGGCCAGTCTTCTGGGGAAGTCCAATCGCAGGACTGATCATATGATTATGTCCCCAGAGCTGTTGCTGGACACCACCCAAAAGCCTCTGGGGAGGTTCGGTCATAGGACCCGTTGCACATCCTCCAACCGGAGATGCTTCTAGACTCTTCCAGAAGGATGCTTCTGGCTTGTGCAGGTGAAAGTCTGGTTGTAACCTCCAACCGGAGACCCCAACCAAACAACCCCTGTGAAGTTCAGACTATCATTCGTCAATGTACCCAAACCTAATAAGTTTATATGTAACATCTAGGTGTTACTTGCATGGATGAAGTCAAGTTCTGTAAAACGGGAAATCACTATTCCAAGTCTACAGGTGAGGGATAAAACCTGATTTATTTTTGATTATTTCCATTTAACTTGCATGTCTGTGACACACATGCTATCAATATCTATATTATTGCATGTGTTATATCTCAATTTTGTGGAAACATGATGTGTGTTTAGTCTATATGGGGAACAAAATGGAGTCGAAGATTGCGGGTTCAGTTTACCACAAGGAGACTGCTTTGCTTCGCGATGTGCCTTACGGATTGACAATGTCTAGGGGCATAAACAGATGGACTGAGATATCTACTGGGGTGTGGCCGCAGGTGCATTTATATGGAATATATGATTGGTTAGTGATAAAATATCCCCATATGTGTCAGCCTGACCAGTAGGGGGCTAGGTACTGGTGTGAAATGGGGAATGTGGAGGAAGTCCCAACGGTGTTCGTTGGAGCGTCGCTAGTGAGATTCTGTCCTATCACCATACACAATGGAAGACGCGTGGCTTCCCCTATGTTGTCGAAGCAGCATTGGGTGAGTTTCCATTCTCTCTCGTATATGGAGGAATGGTCAGCTTTGGTGAGTATGACTAGCCTATCCATATCATATTGCCGACATTACCAGACCTTGTTTGATAATTAAATATTCATGCATTATTGTGTGCTTGTTTGTCGGTCTTTCACTAAGTTCATGTTGGAGAGCTCACCCCATGTATGTATCTACTTTTAAATGATGTTATAGGTCCTATGTGGCTGACTACATCAATGCACCCGCCATCACCAGGTTAGGTAGTATGGATGTTCAAAAGACTGAGGAGGAAGGACATGGTGAGACGTGTGAGTGTGACGCCTACATTTTCGAATAAATGGGATGTTGTGGCTATCTTAGTTCTCACTTACTTATTAGGCCTTCTGGGCTAGGTTTATTTCGATGTTAAATTTACAATGGTTGTGATGAATAGTTATTTATTTATGATTTAATAATGGTATTAACTTGAAGTACTTTAATCTAATTATCACTAAATTTTCTCAGTTCCATATATTAAGATCTTTCACTATTAAATTTATTACGCTGATTTATCATGGTCAAATGGGTTTGAATGATTATGGTTAATTGGATATACACGGCTTAACGTGTTTCTGGGTCGGACCGGGTTAATTGTGTTAATGGTTTGGTCACACTTTTGTTAACCCTAAAATAGGGGGTGACATCATCAATTTGGCTCATAGGAAATATTCTAAGACATTCATTTCTTATATAGAGATGCCTTCTCAGTGCTCTTCCTTCTATAGATTAGCTCCAGGTGAGAAATATCCTCTTCTCAGATGTTTGCTACCTTTATTGGGATGATCAGGATTGCTAAGATCACTTATTCTTTGATTGCAGGATATCTTGCTAAATCTGGAGAGAAATAGCCTCTTTGTGCCATATAGGTCATACTCCTTCTAGATAAGTGTTGCAGGAAGCTTTTGGGTTAATATGGTATTTGTTGGAGGAGGGGACAACTTTGGGATGGTTAGCAAGTTGGTTTTTAATGCTACTATTTACTATATAAGGCAAGAACATAATGCGAGAATTTTTGGAAAGAAGTCCAAATTGAAGGAAGTTATGATTGAGCATATTAAGGCGGATGTTTCTGACAGATGCTTTTCAATCTCTTTCAAATGGCCTAGTACTTTTCCTGTAAAATAGGCACCCAGAAGACCCAGCCTAACTCTAATTTAATAACCTTGCTAGGGTTTTCTACCGTCAACGAACCTGACCCCATGTTAAGTTGAGGACCAACTCGAACCAGGTAGGAACCAATCCTTGACAATTTGGAATTTGGACCTAGCATTCTCAAAACGAGTCACCGGTCCCGACTTACCGGTCTCGAAAAGTCCCATCCGGACATCGCAACTGGAAAGGCCTGGACAGGATACCCGCAAAAAACCAATTCAGAACTCCATTGTAAGTCATTGTGGGAATACTCCCTAGACCTAGGGATGACCCCAATGGTCCCACATCACTCCCAACTGATCTAAAGTTGGTTTAGGATGTGGAGAACCTAAGGGACTCCTTTAGACCCCAAGTGGCAGTCTCCAACTCTCTAAGGAGTCCTACATCGAGAGGGAGACTTTTAAAACATAAAACTCTCTCCAAAACCCTACATCTCTCAACGTATCATTCTAAACCCTAGAGTTCTGATGCATTCTTGAGAGAGGAGAAGGTTAGAGGAAGAAGAAGGAGGCTGGAAGGGAAATTTACCTGAGAATCACCATCAAGTATCGACATTATCGAACTGTGGTTCGAAACCATTGTAAGTAAACCCTACCTTGCTTTTTAATGGATTCTAGAAATGAGTAGAAGGATGAATTAATGGATCAACAACCATTAATGGAGCTACTGTCCATTAATGGTTGAATGTCCAAGAAGTTCTATTGATTTAGATGCCAATAGGTACTTGTAGAAATTTAAATAAGGAAACCTAACATAAAGGATATATGGATTAACAGGTTTCAAAAGCCTAGAATAGGATTTCCAATTCCATATTGATGTCAGATCATTGATACATTAGTTGAGTTTTAAAATAAGAAGGTCTTGTTGGAAATCTGGAGAAAGAAAACCCAGACCAACTCTATGGAGAGTGTCTAGTCGCAACATATCGATCATGAAATACTCAACTAGATTCATGACCGGATACACTTGAGGAATTCTCTGGGAAGTTATAGGTCCTGACATTCGGTTGTTCCATCTATGATAGGACTTGCGACCAGTTGGGATTATGGAAGGTTCCCAAGAGCATCCGGTCTCGAACATCAGTCACGATAATCAGAACCGGTCAGTCACAATCGGTCAACCCCAGGAAGCCCTGTTAAGGCTGAATTGAACATACAAAATAACTAATGAAAATTTTACACTGTAGGTGACTTGTACGTAACCAAGAGCGATCCGATTTTGGGAGTAATGATTTTCTACCCATATCAGGTAAGGGAACAGAACCCCCATCCCATATGTGAAATGATTCTATCATAAATATGAATGTGAATGCTGAATTGATTGTGATAACATGTCATCCTCTTTATTATGCTTGCATGCATTTGTATCTCTTTATTATAAATATTGTGAATGTGTGTAGATGTGAATGAGTATCGTAGCAGTAGTGAAACGATCGAAGATCGAGGGATCCAACTCACTGATTAATTGGCTTGTGATGCCTTCGCACACTAATGGGATGATAGCACCTTTGGGGGCAAAATAGATGGACTGGGATTCCTGCTGGGTGTATGTGAGGAAACTACAGGAGATAACATGTAGAGTGATGGCTAGTAAATAACTCATGTATGTGACCCTGGCCAACAGCGGGTTAGGTGTTGGTATAGGCAGGGGAAGAGGGGAAGGTGTTGGGATGGTTGTCGCCGCATCATTGGCCAAACCTTTGCCCTAGTACTATGTAAGACCCGCACTCCAAAAACCCGATCTAAACCTCTATTTCATGTCGTAACAGGCCTTCCAATCATAACCGGACCAGACGGGAAGAGCGGATGACAATCAGGTATGAAAATAATCCAAAAATAGAGAAATAATTCATACCGGTCTCATGATACCGGTCGACCGGTATGTCTGCGCAGGCTGACTAGTTAGATTAGGAAATGGATCTATGTGGGTCCCGCTCGCCAAATCTCAATCCTAGAGACTTTTCTAACGTAGGAAAACTTCCTAAACTCCAACCTAGCCTATTTAAAGACCCTTAAACCTCCTTAAACCTCATTGATTGATTCTAACAAACCCTAGAGAGGAGAAGGAGATCTGAAGAGGAGAAGGACCTGAGAAAGGTTAAAGAGGAGCCTCTGTTGGACGAAGAACACCATAGTTCATAAACCAATGGTAAGTGGCTTCTCTCTAAGTTAAGCATTATGGATGACTCATCATGATTGATCAATACCATGCAAGGCTAGGTATTGATTAAAAATCCTTAATTTTTCGTTAAACCCTAATTGTTCGATAAACCCAAGATTTGAATTCTAAGAGAAGAATCAACGGAACTAGGACTTGAATGGAACATAAAAAAACCCTAATACATTGCTCAGGCCTAGAATGGTCAGGAAGAACCCCAGGAAGTCAAGTTGGAAACCGACGGAAAAAGAATGTTGAATTAGTAGACTTACGGAGTCTGTCCGGTTGACGTACCGGTGGCACTTGTATGAGACCGGTACCATAGACCGGTATATGCGACCGGTATGTGCAACTGGTATCTCTCGGGAAGGCTTTTAAAGGTGTCCGGTCAACTATACCGATCACACCATTTTCCACAATACTGCGACCGGTATATGCGACCGGTATGTGCCCAGACGGGTGTTTTTCGACCCCAGTTGGTTTTCGACCAACGTAAACCCTAAGGAACTAATTCTAATTAAACCCTAACATCGTGTAGGGCCTTGTGATAAGGAGTTTGGATTCTGTAACGTGGAGCAAGCTAGCAATCAAGCGTCAGGTAAGGGAATCGGACCCAAACCCTAATTAACTAATAACAGTAAAACGTTGTTAATAATTATCATTTCTATGGAGTATTGCTTGTGCATATTCATATGTCATCCTTATTTTCAGTTATTATATTATTCATGCATACTCGCTATGCTTGGATGTGATTGTTAGGCATGTGATTATTTTCGTTGGTGTGTGGAATGGGAAGGGCTTGGGATCTTGGATCATTCTTCACACTAGCACCTTTTCGTATCGCTTCTGTCTTTGCATGTTTGGTGTCGGTAGGGTATCAGGGGGAGGATGTGGCACTGTGGTCTCTGGCCTGGCCACTAGACTCTAGCCCTATCTCTATGCCGTAGGGAGATGTGCTGTGATAGGGCATACTATGATGACATATAGGATTGGTTAGTTTTGATCCTAGTTTGTAAGCCCTTGCCAACAGGGACTTACGTATTGATATAGGTAGGGCATCAGGAGAAGTGTTGGCGGTGTGTGATCCGGACACTTTAGCTTTATCCCTATTCCACGGTAGGTGCATATGGGATGACAGTGGTGTTTGATCCATTGGGCAGATTCATACACTCGTGTATAGAGGTGCAGTGGCCGCCAATCCTTTCTATAGCACATTGCAAACTTAAAACTAGACTATAATGTGAATGTTACTCATGCATGTTGCTTGTTGCATTCTCTAATTTTCTTACCGAGCTAAGTTATGAGCTCACCCTTGTGTATACACCAATTTTAGATGTTGATGCAGGATATACTGTGGATGACTATGTGGATGCTCCAGTGTATGGAGGTGCTGCTGCCTTGGAAGTGCAAGCAGGGAAGGACGAGCATCACGTTTCATGCGAGTGCCCTTATTGCGTGTACCTCTAGGATATTGTTGATTAAATTATTTTCTTTCAGTTGGATTTTATAAACAGTGTAAAGATATTTTATCTACGTTTTGGTACTTGAATAATTGGATGATTTATTTAAGTATCAATAGAATACTCAATTCATTTAATTAATGACTTCCGCTATGCTTATTATATTTTGATTATAATTATGTGCAATGGTTTGTATAAGTGGATACGGTCTTATTGAGATCCTGGTGTGAACCGTTGGTTTAGTGGGGGTTCACGCACACTTCAGGTTCAGCTGAAATTGGAGTGTGACATACTGTCTGTCTCTGAGATGACACGTGGGGACACTAGGGCTGTTGGTGTAGGCTAGTGAGCATTTATTCTCTCTTGTGCATGGAGGTTATGACCAGCTTTAGTGAGCGTGGTCAGGCTTTCCCGTAGCTATAGCATATATTATACCAGAACAATAGTGTAAACTAGGAATAATAATATGGTCATGCATATTATCATTTGCCTGTCTATTTTCTTACTGAGCTCAAATTAGAAAGCTCACCTTTCTTATATACAATTTTTAGTAAATGTAGCAGGTAGCACTGTAGCTAACTTTTTGAACGCGCCGACTGTCTCTTCTATGGTATAATTGGATGTGCAAGGTTTAGAGGGAGACGAACATGATGCGGTCGAGTAGAAAAAGCAATGGATGCTGTGTCAATTGCTGAAGAATGTTGGAGTATAATTAGTTTTGTTAATTTCGGTCTTACTTTACTTTTTACAAGTACTAGTTTATAGCCCAATGTTATATGGCTGAATTATTAATGGTTTTTATTTATGGTTGTGGATGGTTGAATCATAATAACTTTTGATACAATGTTATTTATTTTATTACAGTATCATTAAATAGCTCAGTTGGTGTAGTTATTTCCGCTATCTATATACTCTGATTAATTAAATTGTGACATTGGTCATGATGTGGTTGAGACGGGTATGACACCTCTTATGTGATTCAAGGTTGGACCGAGCATAAAATAAGTATCGGTTCAGTCAACTCCGAAATTTTACATATCGTAAATTTGAGGTGTGACATCTCCTGAGAGTGTTTATATTTCCTCCAACTAACACTTCAATGTTGCTTGAGGGTGTCAGTTGTTGTTTTACTTAGGGCTGCAAGTTTGGCCAGGCAAACCCGAGCCTGTCCTAACCCCCCTAAGCCAAAATAGGGCATGGTTTGGGCCCATGTTATTGCAAACCATGACAGGTTCGAATTGGGTTTGGGTTGAAACCTCTGGCTGAGCCCGGCCCGATCCTCTAAACAATATAAAATATATAACTATAAATATACATCTCAAAAATGAAACTCTAAAAAAAAAAAAAACCAAAATATCTCGATCCTTATCCCACACTCCTCACTCCTCACCTGATTGATCCTACTCTGTTTCACCAATTGATCCTTATCCCCGACCCCTTCGACCTTTCATTTCTCTCCCTTCTTCAAAACCCCATTGGTAGATCAGAAAGTGGACCACTGAAAACCCAGATATGAGGTAGCCGAACTTCATCTTCATTTTCCTAATTCGCAATGATTTTCAAACTGTGTTTTCTTAAAATCAGTCGCTTATCGAGCTAGTCTTTGGAGGGAAATTTTGTTTTAATAGGTCTTCAAATCCCAGGGGGAAGATTGAAAAGTAGATGGCAAAAAAAAAAAAAAACTAGATTTGAAGTGTCCGAACTTCATCTTTTAACTTGGGTTTATATCTTTCTAATCGATAGTGCTACTTTTGAAATATATAAACTTGCTTAATCAAGTCGGATGCTTTCAATGCTTCGTATACTGAACTGAATGCGTGGTCAATTCGTCAAACAAGCTCAGTGGTCATTTCGCACTAATGAATCAAATAGCATGATCGGAGGGTTGTTTGAATGGTATGGATTTTGCTCCGCTCTAGTTACCTTTGCTTCTGCCTCTAGGAAGGGACAAAAACATCATTTCTTTGAATCCCTCTGCAAAGTCGAGCTCCCCCCAATCAGAATAAGTCTATATCTAATTAGTTCATTTTTTTGTTGTTGCATTTTCTCATATTCCTCTCTATCTCTAGAATTGCAAAGCATGAATAAAGTAAGAATGGATCTGCTCGGAGAAAACTTGCATATGCATCTTTGTAGTATTTTTTTTTTTTTTTTTGCCACAAATCTGATATACTCTAATATTAAATTAACATTGAACCGCTTTTTGTTTTCACGTTGCAAAGAAAATTTCTCCAAATTCTTCGCAGACAATAATGAAAATGACCAAGAAATTCTTCATAGATCTCTTTTAGGATAAGAAACCGGTTGTAAGTAATTTCATTACATCGAATCTCTATTCTAGAACCATTAGAATTCTCTATTAACTACTATATAGCTCAATTTCAAGAGTCTCATGTACTGTGCTTTCTCAATTTTAGGAGTCCCATGCACATGCTGAGGCAACTCCTGATGCTAGTACAAAGAGAAGCCTGCTTGTAACAAGAAGGCTAAAAAACTGTAAGTATTGAGACCTGTAGATAATTTGATTTTCTCTCTTGAATCATTGATTAACAAACATGATGTAGACTCTGGTCAATTAGGGATTCAGGGCCATCTGACCTGACCCTAAGCCCTGATAGGGTTGGGCTTAGGTTGAGGCTTTATCTGACCCTGCCAGGCCTGGACCAAGCTCAGGCTGTCTTTAAGGGACCCAGGTGTAAGCACCCCATTTTTTCCACCCTCAGCATAAGTGAACCAATATGGCAGGTTTTCGGCCTTTAACCCAAAGATTGGTGATTCTCTAATGAACCCCACAGTAGGGTCATTGGATATTACCTACTTGGATGAATAGGTCGTGAATTTATCTTCGAAATGAGACCGAAATCATCAAATTCTGACGTCAAACAAGGAAGATATCATAGTTTGAAAGTGCAAGGGCATTTATGTAATTATCGTATGATGCATGCATTATCATTCAAATTTCAAGACATCATATCTTGGTCATCTGATATCTGAATCAGATAATTCAAAAGCCAATATTCCTTATTTTCAGTCCTCTTTAAAGTGGACGTGAAAAATCCCAGGTAGAAGTCACCAGTGGGCCCCTTGCAAGCTTTCATGCAAAATTATCGTTAGAACTTCAAAAGCTTCATACCTTTTCCATTCTACATTGGATTCAGATGATTCCAAGGCCATTATTCTTCATTTATGATGTTCTACAAAGTGAATGTGAAAAATCCTGGGTAGAAGTCACCAGTTGGTCCCATGCAAGCTTTCATGCAAAATTATTGTTAAAACTTCAAAGCTTCATATCTTTTCCGTTACTACGTCGGATTCAGATGATTCCAAGGCCATTATTCTTCATTTGTAATGTTCTACAAAGTAGACGTAAAAAAAATCTCAGGTAGAAGTCTCCGAAGGGTCCCATGCAAAATTACACATGAAAATGATCATTTAATCTTCAAAAATCATATTTTGGTCATCTCATATCCAAATCAGATGATTTCAGTTTCATTATGTTCCATTTTTAGTACTCTACAAAGTGGACGTAAAGAATTTCCGATAGAAGTCTCCGAAGGATCCCATGTAGAATAGTCAGACAAATTATCGATAATTGACCTGTTTAAACTTCAGAAATTCATAAGTTAACCATTTTATTTCCAAATGAGGTGATTCAAGTTTCAATATTCCTCATTTTTAGTGTTCTACAAAGTGAACATAGAAAATTTAGAATAAAGACTATCAAAAAATTTCATGTGGAATGGTGGCAGAAATCGACTATGAAATGTCAACTTTGATCCAAACCAGTTAACCTAAACTAGTCCAGTCCTGTCAATCTCGACTAGTCTTACTTGAACCAATCTGGATTGGTCCGGACCAATTTATGTCAGCGCATATGCATGTATTTCTTTGATATATTATTTATATGTTTATATAATGTATAATATATTATAATATATCATATATTATATACATGTCTTATATGTATATTATATTATATATATTAATATATTAATATATTATATATTTATATATATATTTTTTATATATAAAAAGCAAGTAGGATCCGAATAAAAAAAAGTGAGAGTCGGTGGGATTGCCGAAAGAAGAAGGAGAAGAAGGAAAGAAGAGGGAGAAGAAGGAAAGAAGGGGAGAGATGGCCGAAAAGAATAAAAAAAAAAAGGGAACTTTCACGTTTTCTAGAAAGAAAACGTGAAAGAGAGAGAGAATAAGAGAAGAAAAGGAAAGAAAGAGAAGAAGAAAAGAAAAGGAAAGAAAGAAAAGAAAAGAAAAGGAAAGAAGAAAAGGAAAAAAGAAAAGAGAAGAAAAGGAAAGAAAGAGAAGAAGAGAAGAAAAGGAAAGAGAAAGAAGAAGAGAAGAAAAGGAAAAAAGAAAGAAAAGAGAAGAGAAGGAAAGAAAGAAAAGAAGAGAAGAAAAGGAAAGAGAGAGAAGAAGAGAAGAAAAGGAAAAAAGAAAGAAAAGAGAAGAAAATGAAAGAAAGAGAAGAAAAGAAGAAAAGGAAAGAGAGAGAAGAAGAGAAGAAAAGGAAAGAAAGAAAGAAAAGAGAAGAAAAGGAAAGAAAGAGAAAAAGAGAAGAAAAAAAAGGGGGGATATTTCACATTTTCTAGAAATAAAACATGAAAGAGAGAGAGAAGAAGAGAAGAAAAGGAAGAAAGAGAAGAAGAGAAGAAGAAGAAGGAAGAGAGGGAAGAAGAAAAAAAAAGGAGAAAGAAAAGAGAGAATGAGAGAGAATCCGAGAGAGGGGAGAGAAAAAGAAAAAAAATATTAAAAGAGAAAGGAAAAGGAGAATGGGGGGGGGGAGAAAGAGAGAGAGAGGGTGTTGAGGAGAGGAAGGAAAATAGAGAGAGAGAGAGGGAGACATAAAAAAATCTCTGGAAAATAGAGAGAGAGGAAGCAGGGAAATTAAGAGAGAACAAAAAAGGGGAAGAAGAGGAACGATGAAGACGGTTAAAGAAGCAGAAGGAGCGACCAAGGTAAGCCCAGCCCTCCTTCTGCTCTAGTGTTTTTTCTGTTTTTATTTTATTTTTAGTTTTTATTTTTTTATTTTTTTTTTATGTTGATTGCTGCAGCATACAATCAAAATCACCGATTTATTAGATCACATTACCCTCTTCTAACCTGCTGCAACTTCTTCATATCCCACCTCATCACCCAGCAAAACCACTCCACCAGTCCATCCGAAAACCACCTACCTATGCATGCTCATGACCCACCTTCACCATTGTAATCAAACCAATCATGCAATCTTACATACACCTGGCCGAAACCCATTCCCACCTAAATCCTTTCCCCGTTATTGATCCAAAGCCTTTGTTTTCTCTGAAAAAATCTTAATTTATTAACATTGGTCTCAGCCATTGAATGTTAATTTGTTTTGATGTTGTTGAATTTTAAGTGATCAATAAAAATCTGATATTGATTGAATGTACCATGGATCATGGAATTCAACGAGATTAATTTTGGCTATATGATGTGGAATATAAATGTGGTTGATCCGACCACATGATCTGAATTTTTATGAGATTAATCATGGCCTTTGATATTGAATTTTTAATATGACAAAATTTTAGCCATTGATCATGAATGACTGTTACGTGATGAAAATTGAATCTCGATCATTAACCTTAATGGGATTGATCTGATTGTGGTTGGGATTTTTGATGTGATTGATCCATATGATTGGAATTTTATGAAATTGGTCCAATTATATGATTGAAAATTTTTATGGCATTGATTATGGCTATTGATCTTGGATTTTGTAGTGATAAATTTGATCATTGGATGATAATTTTATTTTTGATCATATATGATGAATATGGGCCATTGGTTGATAAGTTTATGTTAATCATGAATGAAATTTTATAGTGATTGATCTGAGAATGTCTGAATTTTATGTGATAAAATTGATCCGGATGCTTGGAATTAGTTATGAAATTGATCCAATCACATGCTTGGAATTATTTATGAAATTAATCTCATCGGATGCATGACATTGTTATGAAATTGGACCAATGTTCTTGGAATTTGATGTGATTAAAATTGGACCATTAATCTTGGAATCTTGATGTGGTTATGATCCTTTAGATTCAGAAATTCAATGAAATTGATCCAACCACATGATTTGAATTTTATGAGATTAATCATGACCATATGATTGGAATTTTAATGAGTTGATTATAGACCATTGATCTTGGAATTATGATATGATAAAAATTGGACCATTGATCTTGAAATTTTAATAAAATAGGATCATTGATCTTGGAGTTTTGATTTGATCCATTGATCATAATTTACCTTGATTTGAGTAAACTGAATGATTAGATTATTAATTTGAGTAATCTAAACCGTTGGATTGTCATCAAAAGTGATGTAAATGGATATGAACGGTTAGATTATCATGATAAATGATCTGGACCGTTAGATTATCTTTGGGAGTGATTGAAATAAATTTGAACGGTTGGACTATCATCAAGAATGATTTAAACCATTAGATTTCCATCATAGTGTATTTTAGAAAAATTTAAGCCATTGGATGGACATCATGAGTAATATGAATGAATCTGGACCATCGGATTGTCTTGATGATTGATTTAAATGAATATGAATGGTTAGATTGTGATTTTGAGAGAATTTAAACCGTTGGATCTTGATCATAAATGATTTAAATGAATTTGAATCATTGAATTTTAGTCTGATTATGAATATATCTTGACATGAGATCTAAGCCGTTGATTTTGGCTATTTTGATGAAATTTAGGAATTTGATCTTGATATATTATTGAGGAGATAAAAAGATATTTAACCATTGATTAAGGATCTGATCTTGAGAGATTCACATTAAATCCCAGCCATAGATCTAGAGAATCTCATCTGAGACACACTGAGACATAATTTGATTGGAAATAATACATGAGATGCCATTTTATTTGTCTGCTATATCTTGATGAATGCTCTTACATGCTTGCTACTATAATGATTCACATGCTTTCTTGCCATACATGAGATGATATATATTGTTTGTTGCCATATTTGAATGAAATTTTTTATTTTGATAATAATTTAATTTATACAACACCCTAGTCGAACTGCCATATCTGTATACCTAGCAAACAAATTAGGTGTGGGGACGTGTATTTAGGCACCCACATTCTTGGGAAGGACATAATGGGAATAATAAAAACCTTAATAAAGAAAGAAAATACTTTGCCAAACTTTCTAAAATTAGAGCTTAGGTTGAAAAGGGTAATTCAGGACGATTTTGTCCATCGGTAAACCCTAAACCTAGAATAGGTTCTAAATCCTAAACCTAGAACAGGTTCTCAACCCTAAACCTAGAATAGGTTCTCAATCATTCTAACCTAGAACAGGTTATCATTTACCCGAACTACGCGGATTCTGATTTTTAGGGCAAACCCTAGGATACGTAGGCCATTTGGGAGAAACACAAATTTGGATCCACACCTTAGTCCACTCGGACTATCCATAGATCCACTTGGATATCCACCCATCAGCCCGAACTACGTGGATTCTGATTCCTAGGGCAAACCCTAGGATACGTAGGCCATTTGGGAGAATCTCAAATTCGGATCCACACCTTAGTCCACTCGGACTATCCATAGATCCTCTAGGATATTTACTCAAATTTTGACCCAAATAGGATTACCCAGTTCGAAGTACACGAATTCTGATTCCTAGGGCAAACCCTAGGATACGTAGGCTATTTGGGAGAATCCCAAATTCGAATCCAAACCTTAGTCCACTTGGACTATCCATAGATCCACTAGGATATTTATCCACATTTTGACCCAAATAGGGTTATCCATATTCCAACCCAGATAGGGTTATCCATATTTTGACCCAAATAGGGTTACCCATAGATCCACTAGGACTATCTATCAGTTTGCATGGACTATCCAGATCCTAACTCATAGGGTTTCTCATCCTTTCAAGCATAAACTTCAACTTGAACAATGAACTTAATCATGCACAAGCATAAATCACAACCATAAACTTTAATCACACCTACACTTTGTTGCTTGGTTGTATTGGCTATCCCCAATCTTGGGGTTAGCTTTTTTGTGTTCCCCCCAACTTTTTAGACCCGTACTCCATGAAG
The DNA here is from genome assembly GCA_028583415.1 of Protea cynaroides. Classification (NCBI taxonomy): domain Eukaryota; kingdom Viridiplantae; phylum Streptophyta; class Magnoliopsida; order Proteales; family Proteaceae; genus Protea; species Protea cynaroides. The sequence continues at coordinate 50,470,651 of CM053274.1, read as the reverse complement.
CTGATCTAAACCTTTATTTCATGTCGTAACAGGTCCTCCAATCATAACCGGACCAGATGGGACGAGCGGATGACAATCAAGTACGAAAACAAACCAAAACAGAGAAATAATTTTATACCGGTCTCATCATACCGGTCTACATACCGACCGACCAGTATGTCTACGCAGGCAGACTAGTTAGATCCAGAAACGGATCTTTATGGGTCCCGTTTACCAAATCTCATCCTAGGGACTTTCTTAATGTGGAAAAATTTTCCTAAACTCCATCCTAGCCTATATTAGGACCTCTAAACCTCCTTAAATCTCTTTGATTGATTCTCACAAATCCTAGAGAGGAAAAGGAGCTAAGAAAGGTTAAAGAGGAGTCTCCGTTAGAAGAAGAACACCACAGTACGCAAGCCAACAATAAGTGCATGTACCTCTTCCTATGTTGTTGATGATGATCAATACTATGCAATGCTAGGTAATGATCTAAAACATTAAAAATTACAGTTAAACCCTAATTCGGTTAATAAACCCTAGATTCGAGTTCTAAATCAATGTTTCTTAGAATATAGGACTTGAATGGAAGATAAAATAAATCCTAAAACGTTTCTCAGGCCTAGAATGCATATGAGGAACCCAAGAAGCCATAATGGGTGACCGACTGAAGACGAACACCAAGTTGGTAGTCTTCCGAAGGCATACCAGTCGACCATACTGGTGGCACTAGGTGTGACCGGTATATGAGAACGATACCTCTCGGGTAGCCTGCCAAGGCTTTTCGATAAACTATACCGGTCATGCCATTGTACAGTGACCTACGACCGATATGTTCAGAATGGGTTGGTTTTTGACCCAATTGGTTTCCAACCAACGTAAACCCTAAGGAACTTATTCTAACTACACTCTAACATTGTGTAGGACCTTGTGATAGCGAGTTTGGACTCTATGACATGGAGCAAGCTAGCAATTAAGCGTCAGGTAAGGGAATCAGACCTAAACCCTAATTAACTAATAACAATAAAACATTGTTAATTATTCTTGTTTCTATGGCGTGATGGTTGTGCATCTTAACATGTCATCTTTACTTTCATTTATTATATTGTGCATGCATACTCGCTATTTACACCCCAATTTTGGCCTAACTAGAATGATGTGAAGAACCGTCAATAAACCAATGGTTCAATCAGGATCTCATATAGGCCGTGTCTATTTAATTAAATCAGATACAACCACAACCATAATCAGAATAAATAAACAATAGTGGAAGTCTTTAATATTAACGAACTGAGTATCTAACAATGATAACATAATTAATTATCCAATTATCTCCAAATGACTCAAGACATAAAATAAAATAAAGTAATCAACTACATGTTCTGATAACCCAACAACTAAATCTAATCGAAAACACATGAGTTGCACTCGCACGACGAATCATGTGACTCCATCATATCTTCCACATCCATCGCAGCAATATATCCATACATTGGTGCATTCATATAATCTTCTACAGTAGGACCTGCATCATCAACTAAAAATATTCGACGTTGAAAGGGTGAGCACACATCATGGTTCAGTGAGCAAACAAAATAATACAACAGACATATGCATGCATTCAATTCATATCTTTGGCTTGGTTCATAAGTTTACAATGTGTTATAGAAAGGTTTGGTAGCCGCCGCACCTCTATACACGAGTGTGTGAATCCGTTCAATGGATCAAACACCATTGCCGTCCCACATGCACCCATCATGGAATAGAGATAGAGCTAAAGTGCCCGGATCAAACACCGCATAACACTTCCCCTGATGCCTGATACGTGAAATTAATTAGCACATTCTTGATCATATTTAGTTTAATTTTATAATTTTTCTTAGACATTTAGTTTAATTTAATTAATGTTTTAAGTATTTTATTAATTTATTTAATTCTTAGTTATTTTTGGTTATTTGGAAGGTTTATGAATTGGATAAAGACTAAATAAGAGGTGTCAAGACAGCTCAAAGCTTGGTGTTACATTCCTAAATGATTTGGAAGATAATTGATCAAAATCTGTCTTAAAATCAGCATTCTCCAACAAATTGGGTAAGATGCAAGATTGTAAAAGACTGATTTTATGGGACTGTAAGCTTATAAATTAAGAAGAAGGAGAAAAGAAAAATACACAGAGCAAGAGGAGCTGTTCATAGAAGGGGCTACAAGGCACATTGGAGGTGGAGAGTTCGAGAGGGATAGAACTAGAAGACTAGAGAGAAATCCTAGATTCAAGCTTCATCTATTCCCATTACGAGTTCTTCCCTTTTCTCTGTGATCCCTTTGTTTATGTTTTAGAATTGTCAAAGATGAATTGCTAGATTTCTTATTCTAGGATTAGGATGGATTCATTGAAATTGTGTTGATTAAATCCTTAACTTTTGAATGATTATGTTTTATGGAATCTGGTATTTTTTTTACATGTGATTAATTGATCACTAATTGCATATCTCAAGGTATCAATTGAGGGGGCGAAAGCAGAAGATTGATATTAGTTCATAAAATATCAGTCATTGGTTGAGTATTTTCTTAGAAATAAGGGCTCACCTTTGTGATCTTTGTTTTAATTCTAATAAATGTAATGAGTTTGTATTAGAATCCTGCAAACACGAAAGTAGATGAAGGATTAATACGGGCATAATTTGTTATTCTTGAAAGAGATAACAGAATATCTTAAGGAATTGATCGTTGCATCAACATAAATTTATTCAATAAGTCTAGTTTGGTTAAGCATAATTTAATTGAGGAAGTCCAAATCCTATCTTTGGTTTCATAATCTGCTTATTAATTATTAATCTTGGTAATTCAGTTGTCTAAATAATAGAAAGAATTAATTAGGTTTGGTAATTAAACATTCTCCTTGTGGAAACGTTACTCGACTTATCATTATATTATTTGCACGACCCGTATACTTGCGGATTCAACAACAAGCAAATTGGCGCCGCTGCCGGGGAGTGGTGTTTTCAATATCAAAACAAACGATTCTCTTTATTAATTTGGATTGTATTATTTTATTTTATTTTATTTTTTATTTTATTTTTTTTGTTCTTACTGTTTCTAGTTTAATAAGGTTGTCGGGTGAATTTGTTGGTAAATTTTAATCCAATTGTGTTCAATTTATTATTCAGCTAGAATTTTATTTTATTTTTTTCTCTGGTTAACTGCTGCAGATTGCCATAGTGCATGCCACGTACCTGTGAGCTAATTGAAGCATTTGATCCTGAGATAGAACGGACTTTACGGGCATTAAGAAAAGAGCGGAGGCTTAAGCAGAAACGAGCAATAGCCATGGCAGAAAATCCGAACAATCAGAATTAGAGGTTGCTACGGGACTATGCTATGCCAAGCACCAATGGCAACCAAACCAACATAACTAGACCTGCAGTCAATGCAAACAACTTTGAGGTCAAACCTGGTCTCATTCAGATGGTGCAGCAAGAGCAGTTTGGGGGAGATATATATGAAGATCCCAACGCACATTTGGCCAACTTCTTGGAGATCTGTGATACAATTAAACTGAATGGGGTAAGTGAAGATGCATTTAGATTATGACTCTTTCCCTTCTCTTTGAAAGACAAGGCCAAAGGATGGTTGAATTCCAAGCCCCCCAACTCATTTACCACCGGATTACATTATCTCAAGCATTCCTAAATAAGTACTTTCCACCAGGTAAAACTGCCAAACTTAGAAATGATATCACTACTTTTGTGCAATATGATGGTGAGTCATTATATGAGGCTTGGGAAAGATTTAAGGAATTACAGAGACGGTGTCCACACCATGGCCTTCCTGAATGGTTGATTGTGCAAACTTTTTATAATGGTTTGACACATTCAGTTAAAATCACCATAGACGCAGCTGCAGGAGGAGCTTTGATGGGTAAGTCAACCGAGGCAGCATATGAGTTGTTGGAAGAGATGGCTTCTAATAATTATCAATGGTCCAATGAATGAGGTCTGCCAAAGAAATCTTCAGGTATGTATGAGATTGATGGCATTAACATTTTAAATGCAAAAGTTGATAACTTGGTGAAAATATTTGGTAAGTTGGGTAATGTGAATTCTGTTACTAACCTTAACCCTGCTTTGAGTTGTGAATGGTGTGGAGGCACACATATTAGTTCTGAGTGTTTACAGGTTGAACAGGCACAGTTCGTGTCAAATATGAATAGACAGCAGCAACACCAACAACAATTGAACAATCCTTATTCACAATCCTACAACCTAGGCTGGAGGAATCATCCTAATTTTTCCTGGAGAGACCAAGGCAATCAAGGTAGCAGCTCAAAGCCTTTCAATCCTCCAGGTTTCCAACCAAGGCCTCAAGGAGTGGTCCAACAGCCTGAGACCAAACCATCGTGGGAGTTGGCTATTGAAAAAATAGCCAATATGACTTTAGAAAGAATTGAGAGGATGGAAACCAAAGTTGACCAGTTAACCACTTACAATTGCAACCTAGAAATTCAAATGGGCCAATTGGTTAATGCTTTCAACTCAAGAGGACAAGGTAATTTGCCTAGCAAAACAGAGTTTAATCCAAAGGAGCAATGCAAGGTAATTATCTTGAGAAGTGGTAAGCAACTCATTCAGGTAAGTAAAGAAGTGGTAGCGAGTGATGGAGAAGAAGTGGTTCATGAAGAGGTAACCAAAGAGAATGAAACCGAAAAAACTGAGCATAATGAGACACAATCACAACCACCACCGGAAGTAAAACCTTATGTGCCTCCTATTCCTTTTCCTCAGAGACTTAAACAAAATAAAATTGATAAACAATTTGAAAAGTTTCTTGAAAAGTTTAAACAATTGCATATTAACATTCCTTTTGCAGATGCCTTAGCACAAATTCCTGCTTATGCAAAGTTTCTTAAGGAAATTATGTCAAATAAATGGAAATTAGAGGATTATGAGACTATTGCTTTAACTGAGGAATGCAGTGCAGTCATTCAAAATAAACTGCCACCAAAGCTAAGAGATCCAGGGAGTTTTTCAATTCCTTGCACTATTGGTGAAGTTGATTTTTCTAGAGCTTTATGTGATTTAGGTGCTAGTGTTTCATTAATGCCTTTATCTGTGTGCAGAAAACTTGAGTTGAAGGAGCTACAACCTACTACTATTTCTTTACAGCTAGCTGATCGATCAATAAAGTATCCATTAGGTATTTTGGAAAATGTTTTGGTCAAGGTAAAAAAATTCATCATTCCTGTCGACTTCATTGTGTTAGAAATGGATGAAGATACCGAGATACCTATTATCTTGGGTTGGCCTTTCTTGGCCACAGCTGGGGCTGTCATAGATGTTAAAAATGGTAGATTGACATTTAAGGTTTGTGAGGAAGAGATAGAATTTAATTTGTTTAAATCAAATAAATATCCTTCTTTTACTGACCATGTTTTTCAAGTTGACTCTATAGATCTAATCACTCGAGAAGTTTTTAAGCTTGAAAATCCTAAAGAACCTCTTGAAAAATGTTTAGTGAGTGCAGGAACGACAAATGATGAAATTTAGAAGTTGCAGAAATGGCATATGCTTTGGAGGACACACGGACTAAATCAAGGTAGAAAGGTTTTCATTTTGAGAATCTAGGCAAAGGTAAATCATTACCTCCCCCTTCTAATGTGCAAGCACCAGTTTTAGAGTTGAAACCAATGCCCTACCTATACCAACACTAAGCCCCTATTGGCGAGGACTTACAAACTGGGCTCGCAACTAACCAATCCTAATGCCAAACAGTGTATCCAAGGCCTCACCCTAGCATCCCTCAATACGTCCATAGAGATAGAGCTAAGGCCCCCTGGAAGAGTCAGAGACCACACGGTCCAAGACCACCTCCCCTGATGCCCTACGATATAATAGTTCTGCTAAGGTAATGGCGATTCGACGATATTAGTGGGAAAGACTTGAGTAGAGATAGATCTAGAGCCTGGTGACGAGGTCGAAGACCACCATGCCACGTCCTCCCTTGATGTTCGACTCGCATCCAACACACCAACCACATACATACATTCACATGCTTATTCCTAGCATCATCATCATCATCATCATCATGTTATAAACAAACGGAATTAAATATGCATGAACAGTGTCACACCCCAATTTTGGTCTAACCAGAATGGTGTGATGAACCGTCAATAAACCAACGGTTCAACCAGGATCTCACAATAGGCTATCCCACATATGATAAACCAAAACACATTCCACATTAATCAGAGGTAATAAAATAAATAGCGGAAGTCTTACAGATAATGAACTAAGAAATTCTAACTGTGATACTCATAAATAAAATATCCAATTATGTTGTTTCAACCGAGACATAAATAAAATATCGAATACATGTCTTTACTAAATCCAAATAAATAAAACAAAATCTAATCGAATACGCATGAGTTGCACTCGCAAGAGGAGTCATGCGTATCCACTATGTCTTCAGCTTCCATTGTCGCCACATGCCCGTACACAGGAGCGTTCATGTAATCTTCAATGGTGGTACCTACATCATCAACTAAAAGTATTCGAATTCGAAAGGGTGAGCACACATCACGGCTCAGTGAGCAAACAAAACAATGCAACAATACATATGCATGCAATCAATTCATATCTTTGGTCTGGTTTAAAGTTTGCAATGTGCTATAGAAAGGATAGGTGGCCGCCGCACCTCTATACACGAGTGTGTGGAAACGCCCAATGAAAACGGCACCGTCGCCCCACATGCACCCACCATGGACAATATACACCCCATGAAAATGGCATGGCTATACCGGTTGCCCATACCAACACGTAAGCCCCTGTTGGCGAGGGCTTGCAAACTGGGCTCGCAACTAACCAACCCTAATGCCAAACAATGTATCCAAGGTCTCACCCCAGTATCCCTCAATACATCCATAGAGATAGAGCTAGGGTCTGGTGACCAGGCTGAACACAATGCCACGTCCCCCCCCCCCTGATACCCTACGACATATTAGTTTCGCTAAGGTAATGGCGATACGACGATGTTAGTGGACAAGACTTAAGTAGAGATAGAGCTAGAGTTTGGTGACCAGGCTGAACCACAATGCCACGTCCTCCCCCTGATGCTCCCCTCACATCAAGCACACTAACACTTGCTTAGTGGACATGACTTGAATAGACCATGGCACAATATACACCCCATGAAGAACGGTCATGGCTGTACCAGTTGATACCATCCCTACCCGCACCATATACACTAGCCAAACACAAACATTCACATGCCTATTCCTATCATCATCATCATCATCATCATGTTATAAACAATAAATTTAAATATGCATGAACAGTAATAATAGAAATATTGGATGACATGTTGAATGCACATTACAAGCATACACGCATAAAATCATTCATGGCATCGGACTCAAGAAATAAAAACAATTTATTATTAACCAATTAGTTTAGGTCTTGTTCCCTCACCATAGCTTGCTAATAGATACTCTTCAAGCTTTAGAATCACCTTTATAATGTTATTATATTGCTAGAAGACCTAACAAAGCCGATAAAATTTAATTATAATTTATTCAGAATTTAAAAACCATTCTGTTAACTGAGGGTCGGAGGTAGGGTCGGAGTCATGATCGACCCTGGTGCGACCCTCCCTTAACTCTGAACTTCCCAAACACTGAGGGTCGATGCTAGGGTCGGATCTGCCATCGACCCTAGGTGCGACCCTCCATGGTTTGAGTCAAAAATATCAGATTTCATTCTCTCTTTCATGGTTGGGTCCTATGGCTTACTTCCACAATCCATTCTATACATGTTCTATGGTTTAGAACTATACTTTATTCACCTACATGGTTTCAATGAATTCCTCCATGGTTTTCCATGAAAACCTAACCATGGATGGATGATTTGGGTTTCTTCTAAGTCATATCCTCTTCATAAACCATTCTAAAGTCTTAAATAAATCATGGGGAATGTATCCATACCTTAGTTTTGCTGAGATTCAGAGTTCCTCTGAATTTCCTCTTCTTCCTTAGCCTTTTCTTCAAGTTTTCCTTCTCTTCTTCTCTTCCTTCTCTTCTCTTTCTCTCAATCCAATTAGGGTTTTAAAAGGAGTGAAAGAGGCTTAGGGACGTCCTATTTATAGTGTAAAACCTCCCAAAATAAGTCTCATTGAGTTTAGGAAAGGTTCCAATTGAAATTAGGAAGGTTTCTCAATTTTCGGTTCGTGCTGTTTTTCCCGAATGCCGAGGGTCGATGGTGAGGGTCGATGGGAGGGTCGGACAACTCATAGACCCTGCGACCCATGGTTGAGGGTCGATGGTGAGGGTCGATGGGAGGGTCGGACTTGTCTGTTAAAACCTGCGACCCTACCCTCATTTTGACTATTTTTGGGTAAATTTTCATATTGGGTCTTGGGTTTCTTCACACACTTGGTCCACATGGCTCGACCATGATATGTAGACGGGTCCTGACACGAAATGTAAGGTTAGGCCGGGTTAGTGGCGTGCGGGTCTTACAACTCCACCACCCTTAAAAGAAATTTCGTCCTCAAAATTTGAAAGTACAGATCTTACAACTCCCCCATCCTTAAATGAATTTTGTCCTCAAAATTTGAACGTATGAATCTTACAAACAGTAATAGCAGGAATATTGGATGACATGTGAGATGAACATTACAAGCATACAAGCATAGAATCATTAATGGCATTGGACTCAATAAGTAAAACAGCTTGTTATTAGCCAATTAGTTTAGGTCTTATTTCGTCACCTTTGGTCGATAATTGTTCATCGTCCAAGCTTTGTAAATCACTTTTAGACCACTTGGAAACCTAACAAATTTATAGATTTTAAAATAGAGTTTATTTCCATCAATTCAGACTTCCAGAAGCTGAGTGGTCGCAGGTGTGGTTGCACCTGTGGTCTCAATTTCTACTACCACAGAGTGTGGGGTCGATATGTGTGGTCACATATCATGCGACCACACATGCGACCACACCCTCCCTGGAAGTTTTCCGAGGGCATGTGGTCGATCATATGTGCCTCGTGTGGTCGATCAAACTGCGACCACACGAGTAATGGTCGATTTTTCCACCTCAACTCAATTCCTTCGTGTTTTGATTCCTTGGCTTATCATCATGATCCTTCCTATGATTGTTCTATGACATAAAATTCATATTTTTACATAATCCATCATCCTAATAGATTCCCTCCATGGATCTCTTAGAATTTGTCTATGGTTTTACGATTGGGATTTCACTTTGAATCACTATCTCCTCCATGATCTTTTCTACGCAGTCAAATGATATGGGGAATGTTTTCATACCTTAAACTTGTTAAAGATATAGAGTTCTCTTTGAAATTCCTCCTCTTAGTCTTCCTCTTTAATTCTCCTTCTCTTCCTCCTCTTCTCTTTCTCTCTATTTCAGTTTGAGTTCTAAAAGAATGAAAGAGGCTAAGGGACGTCTTATATATAGAGGAAAACTCTCCATATAGAGTCCTACTTAGATTAAGAAAAAACCCCCTTTAGATTAGGAAGGTTTCATAATCACGGAGTCAGTTTGACATCGTGTGGTAACACGTGGGGTCGTAGAACCCGTCGACCACACCTCCAAAAAATGCGACCACACGTCCCAGACTCCAGTGGTCTCATTATTTTGAGGTGTGGTCAACCCCACCTGTTTAGGTATGCGACCACACGGTCCTAATTAGATGATTTTGGATTTAATTTCATACCTAGCCTTGTGGTTTCTTCACGCACTTGGTCTGCTTGGTCCGACCATGATAGGAAGACCTGATACAAGGTGGTAAGACCGGTTAGTACGATACAGGTCTTACAACTCCCCCCTCTTATTATAAATTTCATCCTCAAAATTTGCACATACCTTCCGAGTTGAAAAGGTGAGGATATTGCTTTCGCATAGCATTCTCTTCTTTCCATGTGATCTCTTCTACATCTTGGTTCCTCCAAGTAACCTTAACATAATAAATGTCACGGTTATGTAAACGTTGAACCTTTCGACTGATAATTTCGATCGGTGCTAGTTCGAATGTCAAATAATCAGGTAGACCCGATAGATCCACTGTTAACACGTGTATTGGATCTCTGACGTACTTCTTCAGTAATGAGATATGAAATACATCATGCACACTTGACATAGATGGGGCTAGTGCTAACTAATATGCTATTTTTTCATGTTTAGCTAGAATCTCATATGGCCTGACATATCTCAGATTTAGCTTCCCTTTCTGTCTGAGCCATTTTAAGCCTTGCATAGGTGATATTTTCAGGAATACCTTATCACCTACTGTCACACCCCAATTCTGATCCAACCAGAACGGTGTGAGTGAACCGTCATTGAACCAACGGTTCACACCAGGATCTCGAATAGGCCGTGTCCACCCATACAAACCAATTACACATAACCACAATCAGAATATAAATATACAATGGAAGACTTTAAATAGAATGAACTGAGTATCTATTGATAATTTAAATAAATATCCCATTATTCAAATTCAAACATAAAATAATAATCTTTTACATCTCTTAATAACAAACAAAAATAACTGAAACAAATAAATAAAATCCATCACAGGTACACGCAGAAAGGGCACTCGCATGAAGCGTCATGCTCGTCCTGTCCTGCCTGTACGTCCAACGCCGCAGCACCACCATACGCCGGAGCGTTTACGTAATCGTCCACAGTATAACCTGCATCCAGATCTAAAACAAGATGTGCACAAAGGGTGAGCTCACAACACAGCTCAGTAAGACAATCAGACAGTTTCACAATATTATGCATGAGTAACAATCATTTTTATGCTGTGGTCTGGTTTTAAGTTTGCAATGTGCTATAGAAAGGTTTGGTGGCCCCCGCACCTCTATACACGAGTGTATGGCGTCACACAGTAAACACACTACCACCAACCCACATGCACCCATCATGGAATAGAGATAGAGCTAAGGTATACCCGCACCTCCCCGATACTCTACCCATACCTGGTACCTAAGCCCCTCATCGGCCGGGCTCGCAAACTGGGCTCGCAACTAACCAATCCTATATGTCAACAATGTATGCTCTATCCCAGCACAGCCGTCTACGGCATAGAGATAGAGCTAGAGCGTGCAGGCCGGGTCGGAGACCACCAAACCTCACCTCCCCCTGATACCCTATCCGCAACTAACCCACTAGGATAGAAACAATACGCAGGTAGACCCTATCCCAACATAACTCCCTACGGCATAGAGATAGAGCTAAAGCATCGTGGACAAGCCAGCGTCGACTCGGAATCCTCAGTACCACACAACGATGGCCGGGACAACATCAATATCGGAGACCACCGTACCACGATCTTCCCCTGATACCCCACCCGTACCAAGCACGTTAAGATAGAATACTACAAAAGGTGCCAGTGTGAAGAGCGATCCCAGGCCCATGCCCCACTCCGCACACCAACGAAAACAATCACATGCCTAACAATCACATCCTATGAATGCATGAACAATAATAATAGCTGAAAGTAAAGGATGGCATGTGAATATGCACAAACATCACATCATAGATATTCAATGATTAACAACGATTTACTGTCCATTAATTATTAGGTTTAGGTCAGATTCCCTTACCTGACGCTCGTTCGATCACTTGCTCCACGTCGCAAGGTCCAAACGATAAGTCACAAAGTCCTACATAATATTAGGGTTTCATTAGAATATATTGTTTAGGGTTTCATGTTGGTCGAAAACCAACAGAGATCACAAAATACCCTCACAGAGCTAACCAGTGGCATGTACCAGTCGCAGCTCTGTGGGAAAGACTGGCGACCGGTATGGTCAGCCCGGTCCCCCACAAACAACCTCCCGAGAGGTAGCGGTCGCAACATACCGGTCGCACTATGTGCAACCGGTATAGTCGACCGGTATGTCTCCGGAAGACCATACATGGGTTCTTTGACTGCCGTCGATCATCCTCCATGGATTTTCAAGGGTTTCTCCTATCCATTCTAAGTCTAGGCTTTGAGTTAGAGCTATCCCCAACTCATTCAAGTCTCGTTTCGATGAATATCATCTCGAAACTCGAATCTAGGGTTTGACGGCAACTTAGGGTTTATTGGCCAATTTAGGGTTTTAGATCAATACCCACTTTGCATGGTATTGATCCACCCACACAACTAACATAGGGTAAGAAGATGGATTCAAACACTTACAGTTGACAGGCGTAGCGAGAGCTTCGTCAAACGGTAATGGCGGCACCTCCTTCTTCTTCCTAACTCCTTCTCCTTTCCAAGCTCTTTCTCTCCTTTAGGGTTTGTGAGAGACAATGGAAAGGATTTGAGGGGTTTAAGGGTGTATTTATAGGCTAGAAATAGGGTTTAGTAACCCTACTAGGATTAGGAAACTTCTAGGATTCGAAATCAGGAAAGCGGGACCCGTAGAGACTAATTTCCAAATTCCCGCACATAGCTGTGCAGGCCATACCGGTCGACCGGTACCATCATCCGGTATACCTAAAATCAGGTATAATTGGTCGACTTCGGTCCGATTTCGTACCTGTTTGTTATCCGCTTGCCCCGTCTGGCTCGGTGATGATCGAAAGACCTGTCACGATACAAAACCAAGGTTAGACCGGGTTTTCAGAGTGTGGGTCTTACAACTACGATGAATTCAAGGTCTCGACGTTGATTATCTGCATATCTGATAGTTCTGAGCTGTTTTAACTCTTTCCTTAATTATGTTGACTACTCGACAAGTCTCTTCAACAAATTCTAGTCCAACAATACTCCATACTCCAACTTCATTCCAAAACAAAGGAGTTCAACACTTTCTACCATACAATGCTTTATAGGGTAACATCTGTATAGTAGCCTGATAGCTGTTGTTATAGGTGAACTCGATCAATGGTAGTTTCTCATCCCATGATCCTTTGAAATCGATGACCCAAGCTTGAAGCATGTCTTCTAAAATCTGAATGGTATGCTCCGATTGTCCATCTGTCTGAGGATGGAATGCAGTACTAAACTTCAACCTTGTACCCATAGCCTTCTGTAATCCTTTCCAAAACTTTGAGGTAAAGCGTAGGTCTCTGTCGGACACGATGCTTTCAGGTACACCATGCAATCTGACGATATTATCCACATATAGCTTGGCTAACCTCTCTAAGATATACTGAGGTTGTATAGCTATGAAACAAGCTGTCTTAGTCAAACGATCCACAATCACCCAGACCACGTCAACTACTCAGGTAGTCAATGGTAACCTGGTGACAAAGTCCATGGTAATGCAGTCTCATTTTCATGTCGATTTTGGTAGTAGCTGCAACAATCCTGTAGGTCTTTGCCTTTCAGCCTTTATCCTCTGACAATTTAGGCATTGAGACACAAATTTAGCTACATCCGCTTTCATTCCTCTCTACCAATATAGTTTTTACAGATCATGATACATCTTCGTACTTCCAGGATGTATCGACTAAGCGGTGGTGTGAGCTTCCTTTATTAGTCTGTGTCTAATATCCAAGTCTTCATTTTTAGGAACACATACCATTCCTTTGTATTTTAGTACCTTTTCAATGTCCAAGGTGAACTCAGGAGTAGTCCTACCTTTTTTGAGATCTTCTTGCACTGTTCTTAGATAAGGGTCTGATTTAATAGCGACTTTCACTTCGTCTAATAGATCAAGTACAATCTTCAATGAAGCAAACATGTTTGAAAACCGAAGAATAAACACTTGGTTTGTTGATCCATCCGGTGTATCTATCACAAAATGCTCATTACCATAATTAAATACTTTTCCTGTAACACTTATTATCGCATTCGTGTTAACTTCTTCCTGGAATTTAGTAAGACTCGCACGCCACGAATCCGGTCTAACCTTACATTCTCGTGTTGTGATCGGTCTTCCCATCATAATCGGCTCAAGTGAACCAATTGTATGAAGAAACCACAAGATAAGGTAAGCAATGGGTCAAATTTAATTGGTGTGGTTGACTGTTTAAGATCGTATGGAAGCAACTAGTCAAAAACTTAAAACCAAAAAATTTTGATCGTGTGGTAGTAGTTTTGAGGGGTGTGGTCGATATGTGTGGTCGACCAGACATGAGACCACACATGAGACCACACAACATGTGGTCGCATATTTTTGACATGTGGTCGACGGATTCTACGACCTCACGTGCGACCACACGATGCTGAACTGACTCCGTGTTTAGGAAACTTTCCTAATTTGAGGGGGGGCTCTTTCCTAATTAAAGTGGGACTCTATATGGAGGTTTTCCTCTATATAAGGGATGTTCCTTAGCCTCTCTCACTCTTTTAGATATCAAATTGAAACCCTAAACCTAAGAGAGAAAGAGAAAGGAAGAGAAGGGGAAAAAGGAGATTTGGAGAAGAAGCTTGGAGAAAAAGGTTTTGAAGAGAAAAGTTCTATCTCCCTATAGCAAGCTTAAGTTATGGACTTGACTCGGTAGGCGATTAGATAGGATAGGTTCCTTTTATCAAGTTGATGTGCTGAATCTAATGTAACAATTTTGGTTATGGAATTTCTAATGAAAACCATGAGAAAATAGATTAGGGATAACGGTTAATGAGAAACTGTAAATAATGGCCATAGGAAAATCATAGGATGAACCCAAGTGATGAGCCGAGGAATCGACTCAAGAAGAACTCGGATTAAAGATGAAAACTAACCAAACATCATGTGGTCGCGGCCTGTGGTCGACCACAGGGTGACCAGAGGGTCGACCACAGCTATTCGGGAAGTCCCCAGGAAAGGTGCGGTCGCATTGTGTGGTCGCACAAAATGCGACCACAAGGTCCGACCACACAGTGTGTGGTCTCATATATTGTGACCACATGTTCAACCACACGATGACAGCAAGCATATTTTGAGACTAAACAAGGTTTTTGACTATTGTAATTTGATAAACTTGAACCCTAACTTAAATATATTAATTGTTTAGGTTCTCAATAGATTCAAAGTGACTTCCAAAGCTTGGAAGAGGAATAAATATCAATCAAAGGTGAGGGAACAAGACCTAAACTAATTGGATATTAACAAGTTGTTTTATTTCATTGTGTCCAATACCATGAGTGATTCTATGATTGCTTGTTTGTAATGTGCATCTCACATGTCATCCAATAACATGTATATTTATTTCTATCTATTTACAATATAATGATGATGATGCTAGGGATAGACATGTGATTGTATGTGTGTGGTTAGTGTGCTTGATGCGAGTGGAGCATCAGGGGGAGGACGTGACATTGTGGTTCATCCTGGTCACTAAACTCTAGCTCTATCTCTACTCAAATCTTATTCACTGATATCATCATATCGCCATTACCTTAGCAGAACTATTATGTCGTAGGGCATCAGGGGAGGTGGTCTCGGACCGTGTAGTCTCTAACTCTGCTGGGGGGCCTTAGCTCTATCTCTTTGGACGTATTGAGAGATGCTGGGGTGAGGCCTTGGATACACAGGATGACATTTAGGATTGGTTAGTTGCGAGCCCAGTTTGTAAGCCCTCGCCAGCAGGGGCTTATGTGTTGGTATGGGTAGGGCATCAGGGGAAGTGTTATGTGGTATTTGATCTGGATACTTTAGCTCTATCTCTATTCCATGATGGCTGCATGTGGGACAGCAATGGTGTTTGATCCATTAGACGGATTCACACACTCGTGTATAGAGGTACGGGGGCCTCCAATCCTTTCTATAGCACATTGCAACCTTAAAAACCAGACCAAAGATATGAATTGAAAGCATGCATATGTTTGTTGCATTGTTTTGTTTTCTCACTGAGCTCAAGTTGGAGAGCTAAACCTTGCACGCGTAATTCTTTTTAGTTTCTGATGTTGCAGCTATTATGGTTGAAGTTTTTTTGACACACCAACATATGAATAGGTGGCGGCTATGGATGAGCAAGCTATGGAGGACTATTATGATTCGTTATGCGAGTGTTTCAACTATGGATGCGCTTAGTGTTTAACTTTAGTATTTGGATATTTGTAATATGTATTAATTTATGTTTTGGTTGCTTAGAGATAACTAGAATATTAATTATTTATCATGATTAAACCTCAGTTCATTATTAATAAGACTTCCGCTATTTACTTTATTATCTCTAATTAATATGGAATGTGTTTTGGTTTAACATGGTTGGCATAGCCTATACGAGATCCTAGTTGAACCATTGATTGGGGTGTAACAACTTGGTATCAGAGCTCTCAGGCCTTGCCCATCAAACCTGAATACATTTACGATTGTGCCTATGAAGTGAGTCAGGATAAACTTAAAAGCTTTAAAATAAACACACCATAAGCACCTGTATTGGTTGAGACAGAACTGAAACAAAACAATAATGTACATATAAAAAGGGGGAACCATATGTGTACACAGACAGAAAAAGAAAATCTAAATGTATCCTGATAATCAAATAATATAGGGTACGTTCTATAAGTCGAGCAATTGTCTAAGTATACAAAGGATATAGTACAGTAGCAAGAAAGAAGCATCTATAAATCAGAAAATTGGAATACCAAGTTGGTACTCACAAGATGTGAAACTCGATATATGACAAAGGAAGAAGAAAAATGGCTAGTAACACCTAAAATCCCTATAGAGGTAAAGGGAAAGATCTCGGACTAAATCCAACAGAGATAGGAGAACAATGGCCATACACTAGGAATAAGAGTAACTACAAGAAGATGAAGCTATACTCCTAGGTGACATGGAGACTCTAAGTGAGATCCGCCACACACTAATCCATCACCCACTGAGCGTTAAGAAGTGGTTGTAAGCCGACCCCACCACTATCTAGGTCGATAACAAGTAATGAGAACTCATCTGAGTAGATACCAAATAATGATAATCATACTGTAACAAATCAAAAAAAAATAAACAACCAAGCCACTCCAGCCAATCTACCTGGACTGCCAAGTACCTTGACAACAGTTGTAATAACTTGGCCCGACAAAATACAAGAGCAACAATAGATGAGACCGATTATGCAAGTTGCTATGTGAATCACTACCCAAGTTGCCAATGCTACACCAATACCTCCAGGTCAGAACATGTACAGTACCAATTAGTATCAACTCTATACCTCCAGCACATGTTACCCATAACACAGTGCCTACTATACAGCAAGTCCTAGTAACGCACCTCTCAATGCAGAAGCTTGGTGCATAATAAGCAGTGTATCAAGGTGGTTACCCTTAACAGCCATCGATGTATGGGATAGCTGCCCCATGATAAAATGATCCAACAAGGATTGAGGAATATATTTTGAAGATGAAGCCTCAGACGTTGTTAGTAAGGAATCAAATTTATTATGGCCATATAACTAGACATGTTTATATAGGACGCAGTGCATCATTGACTTACCCTTATGATTATAAAGGATGCACATACCTGATTTTAAATTCTCGTGCCTGGATAAGATACCTTCTCGATTCAACTTGCCAATTGGAGTTATAGATATTGTTTCTTTAGTATTTGTCCTGATTATACCAATCTAAGCTACTCTCATAGTCGACAACATGAATAGAGATATAAACTGAATGAATAGTTAAAGGTTTAATCATGTTGGCTGTACATCTTTTCGATTTATACCTGATTTGTTGATGTACCAAAACTTCTCTAGATTTATTCCTGTAGTGCCTCAACCAATTGGCATTATATACTCGATAAAACCTATAACCATGAGGTTAAGAGTTGTAGAACTCTATTTCCATATATTTGGACCACCGTACAACTTAACGATCTTTTGATGCTGTTTGGATTACCATAGATTTACTCATGATCCTTTAAACCTAAGTTCACTAGATAAAGCAAGTGTTCGTCATTATACTAAATTGAAAGAAGGAAATGAATTGCTTTTGGATAAACATTCTGATTCTTACAATTCTTGACATCCATTGATAAGATGTTTAGTTAATAAGGAATTATGGGAAGGAAGATGATTAAATTCATATTAGATTCTATAGCCAAGGAACCTCAGATGAAGTAATAGAGGATCTGATTGAAAATTACTGAATGGATGTATATGAGTCATGTCTATAAAAGAGTGTATGAGCAAAAAGTGAGAACTATCAAGAGTAGCCAGTAAAGAAATAGATAGCACTCAAGTAGAGTTAAAGATGGCTATATCGGTATGAATTTTGATAAGGTAGAAGATTTCTAAAGGCAAATCTAAGAGTGAATACAAGGACAAAGTCAAAAATCATGGCATTGATAGTATTCAGATTAGTACAAGTAATACTGAGTTATGCCCAATGTCGAGTGAGATGATTAAGAAAAGAGGAAAAGAGTTTGACTGAATTAATGAATTTATAAGCATATACCTTAATGCTTATAGGTAGACTTGGGATATAAAGTAACAATCACAAGATATTTTTCAAGGTATATGAAAGAGAGATCAGGGTAGAATAGCAATGATAAAATAAATATAAGCTAATGAGTTTTTCAATATATGAGATTATTAACGATAGTCTTTGAAAAACTAAGAGATGAAGGAACTGAATAAGCTCTTAAGACCTTTAAACCAGATTTTGCTAGTTCAAGCCCTTTTGGATTAAATGTTGCATTAGATGAGTGTTATGAGCAATGTCCAAATTGTATGGATGGACAGAAGTTGGATGTAACCTAATTTGACTTGAGATGACAGACTTTGACATCTTGGGGATAGACTAGATATCTCAACACTCTATAAAGTTGTTATGTGCATAAAAGAGGTTATCATTCAAGAATAAAGACGGCATATAATTTAATTTTATTGGAAACATGTTGCCGAAGAGGTGAAAGCTGATCCTCTCTATGCTAAAGGTAAAGAGATGCTTTGAAGAGAAAGGAGTTGTATATATGGTATTTGTGGTGGACGTTACTAAAGAAGTACCACAGAAGGAAGATATTAATGTGGTGCATAAATTTTCTGATGTGTTTTCAGGAGACTTACTTGGTTGGTTACCTGAGTTCACTATCGACTAGTTACCAGGGACGGCACATGTATCAAAGGCACCCTATAGAATAGCTCTTATAGAATTGAAGGAATTGAAGACTCAACTACAAGAGCTATTAGACTAAGGTTCTAATAGGCTAAGTATTACATCATGGGGAGCGCCAATGCAATTCGTGAAGAAGAAGAACAGTAGTGTCAGATTATGTATAGACTACTGGGAACTAAACAAGCTCACGATCAAGAATCAAATCTACTACCTCAGACCCATGACTTGTTAATCAGCTACAAGGAGCAAAGGTATTTCCTAAGATTGACCTTGGATAGAGTATCATCAAATGAAGAATTTAGATAGAGATATCTCAAAAATAACTTTTGGAACCAGGATTGGTCATTATGAGTTCTCAATTATGTCGTTTGGATTAACCAATGCCCTTACATCTTTTATGGAGCTGATGAACTGGGTGTTTCATGACATGTTGGATACGTCAGTTATAATTTTCATAGATGATATTTTGGTTTATTCCAAGAATGAAGCAACTCATACAATGGATCTTAGAGCAGCCTTACAACTACTGAAAGGGAGAAGCTTTATTCAAGAAGTGTAAGTTTTGGTTGAACAAGGTGATTTTCTTGGGTTACGTAGTATCATCAAAAGGGATTAAAGTGGACCCTAGTAAGATAGAAGCAATCATAAGGTGAAAAGCGCCTAAGACATTGTAAAGATCAGAAGTTCTTGGGTTCAACTAGTTATTACAGACGATTCATAAAGGACTACTCTAGGATCGCAATACCTCTTACCAAGCTAACTAGGAAGGTAGAGGAGTTTATTTGGACTGACAAGTGTATAGAATGTTTCCAAACTCTAAAAACAAGGTTGATATCAGCTCCCATCTTGATCGTTCCAGTACCAAGGGAACCTTTTACCCTATACATCGAAGCTTTCAGATTGGATCTAGGATGCGGGTTGATGCAAGGTAAATAAGCGATTGCATATGCTTCAAGAAAACTGAAGGAGCATGAGAAGAGTTACCCTACTCATGACTTGGAATTACCGGTGATGAATTATGCAATCAAGACTTCGAGACATTATCTATACGGAGAAGAATTTTAGATTAAATAGGAACACAAGAGTTTTATTTATCTCTTCACCAGAAAGAGTTGAACATGAGACAGAGAAGATGGTTAGAACACTTAAAGGATTAAGACTGTGATATTCAGTGTCACATGAGCAAGGCTAATGTAGTAGCTGAGGCCTTAAGCAAAAAGAGAATTATGAAGTCCGAGGAAGGACCTAGTATAAATGTTGCCTTATGTTTCATAGTAAAAAATTCAAATTGGAAGAAGAGTAACATATAATAGAAACTTGTGATGATCCAGTTGAGTGAGAACTTATGGATGAACTTATGGAGCAATAGTTCCTCGCTTACGTTTGTAGCATTAAAGATCATCTCTGATTTGATGGAAGAAGTAAAGGCATCAATTTTGTTAGATCTGTGTATAAGAACCATGTAAGAAGATTTAGAGAAAGAAAAACCTAACCCTAACTTACTTTCGGATGCGAAAAAGGTCCTGAGATACAGAGGATGATTATACATACCTGAAGTGAAAAACGTTAATCATAGATACAAGATAATGCTAAAAGCCCATTCTATTCCGTATTGGATACATCCTAAAAGTACAAAATATGCCAAAACATAAAGAGATTATTTTGGTGGAAAGAAATGGAAGTAGTTATGGATAGATGTATGTTTTAGTGACTAAATTATCAGTAAGTAAAGAATGAAAGACAAAGACCAACATAGCTTACTATAACCACTATCGAAGCTAGTCTGGAAGTGAAATTGCATTACAATGAACTATATTACCGATTTGCCACCGACTCCTAGATCGGTTGACGCAGTTTGGGTGATTATTGATCGCCTTATGAAGATAGCTCATTCCATTGCTATACGACCTTGGTATGCTTTGGAGCGGCTAACTAAGCTATATGTGGATTGAATTTGCTACCAAGCTACTATGTAGATGTCACTTATGAAGCATGGTACAGTAAAAATATCAAATTTCTTTGTTTTGGAATGAAGTCAGAGAATAAGGAATTATAAGACCTGAGTCTATTGAAGAAACCTATCGAGTGGCAGACGAGATGTTAAGACCTCGAGTTCGCCATAAGTGACAAAGTATTTTTGGAGATATCACTTATGCATGGTTTAAAACAATTCAACAAAAAGGGAAAGTTGTATCCTATATATGTTTTGGACCTCATAAAAATTTTGGAGAGACATAGAAAAGTTACATATCAACTAGCATTACCGTTGTCCATGTCTAGTGTGCATGACGTGTTTCATGTGTCTCTATTGAAGAAGTACATTGGAGATCCATATCAAAGGTATTGACCACTGATCTACTGGAGTAGATAGAAGATTTAAATATTGAAGTGGTACCAGCCTAGTTCACTGGTTGGAAGGTACAACATCTTCAAAACTGGGATAATTATTATATGAAAGTAACCTAGCGAAGACAAGATGTAGAGAAGAATACATGGGAAAAGGAAGATGCAATGCGAAAACAATATTCCCACTTATTGACTACGAAGTAAATTCAAATTTCAAGGACGAAATTTCTTTTAAGGGTGGTGGAGTTGTAAGACCCGCACGTCACGAACCCGGTCTAACCTTACATTCTCATGTTGTGACTGATCTTCCCATCATAATCGGCTCAAGTGAACCAATTGTATGAAGAAACCACAAGATAAGGTAAGCAACGAGTCAAATTTAGTTGGTGTGGTTGACTGTTTAAGATCGTGTGGAAGCAACCAATCAAAAACTTAAAACCAAAAAATTTTGATCGTGTGATAACAGTTTTGAGGGGTGTGGGGTGTGGTCGACATGTGGTCGACCACACATGAGACCACACAATGTGTGGTCGATGGATTCTGCGATCCCACGTGCGACCACACGATGCTAAACTAACTCCGTGTTTAGGAAACTTTCCTAATTAAGGGGGGCTCTTTCCTAATTAAAGTGGGACTCTATATGGAGGTTTTCCTCTATATAAGGGACGTTCCTTAGCCTCTCTCACTCTTTTAGATATCAAATTGAAACCCTAAACCTAAGAGAGAAAGAGAAAGGAAGAGAAGGGGAAGAAGGAGATATGGAGAAGAAGCTTGGATAAGAAGGTTTTGAAGAGAAAAGTTCTATGTCCCTATAGCAAGCTTAAGTTATGGACTTAACTCGGTAAGCTAGATCTGATAGGATAGGTTCCTTTTATCAAGTTGATGTGTTGAATCTAATGTAACAATTTCGGTTATTGAATTTCTAATGAAAACCATGAGAAAATAGATTAGGGATAATGGTTAATGAGAAACTGTAAATAATGGCCATAGGATAATCATAGGATGAACCCAAGTGATGAGCCGAGGAATCAACTCAAGAAGAATTCGGATTAAAGATGAAAACTGACCAAACATCATGTGGTCGCAGCCTGTGGTCGACCACATGGTGACCAGAGGGTCGACCACAGCTATTCGGGAAGTTCCCAAGAAAGGTGCAGTCGCATGGCGTGGTCACACAAAATGTGACTACAAGGTCCGACCACACAGCATGTGGTCTCATATATTGTGACCACATGTTCGACCACACATCCGACCACATGATGACAGCAAGCATATTTTGATACTAGATAAGGTTTTTGACTACTGTAATTTGATAAACTTGAATCCTAACTTAAATATATTAATTGTTTAGGTTCTCAATAGATTCAAAGTGACTTTCAAAGCTTGGAAGGGGAATAAATATCAATCAAAGGTGAGGGAACAAGACCTAAACTAATTGGATATTAACAAGCTATTTTATTTCATTGTGTCCAATACCATGAATGATTCTATGATTGCTTACTTGTAATGTGCATCTCACATGTCATCCAATATTATTGTTATATTTTGCTCATGCATATTTTTTCTGTCTATTTACAATATGATGATGATGATGCTAGGGGTAGACATGTGATTGTATGTGTGTGGTTAGTGTGCTTGATGCGAATGAAGCATCAAGGGGAGGACATGACATTGTGATTCATCTTGGTCACCAGACTCTAGCTCTATCTCTACTCAAGTCTTGTTCACAGACATCGTCGTATCGCCATTACCTTAGCAGAACTATTTCGTCGTAAGGCATCAGGGGAGGTGGTCTCGGACTGTGTAGCCCCTGACTCTGCCGGGGGGAGTTAGCTATATCTCTATGGATGTATTGAGAGATGCTGGGGTGAGGCCTTGGATATACTGGATGACATTTAGGATTGGTTAGTTGCGAGCCCAGTTTACAAGCCCTCACCAGTAGGGGCTAACGTGTTGGTATGGATAGGGCATCAGGGGAAGTGTAATGCGGTGTTTGATCCGGACACTTTAGCTCTATCTCTATTCCATGGTGGGTGCATGTGGGACGGAAATGGTGTATGATCCATTGGACGGATTCACACACTCGTGTATAGAGGTGCGGGGGCCTCTAATCCTTTATATAGCACATTGCAACCTTAAAAATCAGACCAAAGATATGAATTGAATGCATGCATATGCTTGTTGCGTTGTTTTGTTTTCTCACTTAGCTCAAGTTGGAGAGCTGACCCTCGCATGCACAATTCTTCTTAGTTTCTGATATTGCAGGTATTACGATTGAAGATTTTTTCGATACGCCAACATATGAATAGGTGGCGGCTATGGATGAGCAAGCTGTGGAGGACTATTATGATTCGTTAAGCGAGCATTTCAACTATGGATGCGCTTAGTGTTTAACTTTCGTATTTATATATTTGTACTATGTATTAAATTATGTTTTGGTTACTTGGAGATAACTGGAATATTAATTATTTATCATGATTAGACCTCAGCTCATTATTAATAAGACTTTCGCTATTTACTTTATTATCTCTGATTAATGTGGAATGTGTTATGGTTTAACATGGTTGGCATAACCTATACGAGATCCTGGTTGAACCGTTGGTTTAGTGACGGTTCATCACATCATTCTGGTTAGTCCAGAATTGGGGTGTGACAGATTTTCTCATTGCTTTTCTGCTTAACGCATCAGCAACTGCATTAACTTTTCCTGGATGATACTGGATATCACAATCATAATCTTTCAATAATTTCAGCCCTCTTCTTTGTCTCATGTTCAACTCCTTCTGATTAAAAAGATGAGTTAAACTCTTATGATCTGATGTAATCTAAAATTTCTCAACATACAAATAATGTCTCCATATCTTGACAGCATGTACTACTGCTGGTAATTCCAAGTCATGAGTGGGATAGTTCTTTTCATGTGTCTTTAGTTGTCTTGAGGCATACACAACTACTTGTTCTCCTTGCATAAGTACACATCCTAAACCTAACCCAAACGCATCAGTGTACAAGGTAAATGGTTGTCCTGGGATCGAAATAGTCAAGATGGGAGCTGATATCAATCTAGCCTTCAATGTTTGAAAATACTCTTTACATTTATCAATCCAAACAAACTTTTCTCCTTTCTTTTTCAAACTAGTGAGAGGTACGGTGATTCTAGAGTAATCTTCCACGAATCGGCGATAATAACCAGCTAAACCTAAGAAACTTCTGATTTCTACAACATTCTTAGGTGCTTTCCATTTCACAACGGCTTCAATCTTGCTACGATCCACTTTAATTCCTTCAGTGGATACAACATGGCCTAAGAAAGCGACTTCATTTAGCCAAAACTCATACTTTGTAAATTTGGAGTAAAGCTTCTCTTTTCTTAGTTGCTGCAGAGCGGCTCTTAGATTTGTGACATGAGTTTCTTTGTCCTTGGAGTAGACTAGTACGTCGTCAATAAATACAATGACTGACGTATCCAACATATCATGGAATACCCGATTCATGAGTTCCATAAAAGTTGCGGGTGCATTAGTCAATCCAAAAGATAGAATTAAAAATTCATAATGTCCATATCTAGTTCTGAATGTTGTCTTCGGAATATCACCTTTTTTAATCTTCAACTGATGGTATCCTGACCGAAGATCAATTTTGGAGAACACTTTGGCACCTTGCAACTAATCGAACAAGTCATCAATCCGAGACAATCGATTCTTGATTGTAAGTTTATTCAATTCTCGATAGTCTATACACAGTCGAACGTTATCATCCTTCTTTTTCACAAACAATATTGGTGCTCCCCATGGTGATATACTGGGTCTGATATAACCCTTGTCTAGTAATTCCTATAATTGTACCTTCAGTTCAGTAGGAGTCATTCGATAAGGTGCTTTAAATACTGGTGCGGCTCCAAGTATAAGATCTATAACGAACTCTGTCATTCGGTTAGGTAGAAGTCCTGGTAGTTCTTCAGAAAATACATCTAGAAAGTCACGCACAACATCAATATTCTCCATTCGTGGTGCTTCCTTGGTGAGATCGACCACAGATACTAGATACCCAGTTCCTCCTTTCTCGAGGCATTTTCTAGCCTTTAATGCAGAGAGAATGACTTTTCGTTTACGGAAAGGTTTGGTTCCCGCAAAACTAAACTCTGCTCCTTCCTTGTCTTTAAATGTCAATTTCTTTTCTGCACATAATAGGTTTGCAAAGTGCCGAGCTAACCAATCCATTCCCAAGATAACGTCAAAGTTTGCCATCTTAAGTTGAATTAAGGTTGCATCCAAAATCTTCTCGCCGATAAGAACTAGACATGGTCCATAACCTTTTTTTAGTTTCACTTCTAATCCCATAGGTGAATGTACAAGCAATTTGTAGTCTAAAGGTCTGAGGGGTAGATTTAATTTATTTCCAAACGACATAGATATAAAAGAATGAGTAGCTCCAGAGTCAAAGAGTACTCTGGCGGGTATGCCGTTAATAGGTACGATACTTGTGATTTGATTTAATTTAGTCTACATGCTTACATAAGGTAGTACAAAATAAACAGTTCAGGTCATACCTGTGACCACATCAGGCGATGCGACAGCATCCTCAGATATAACTGCATAAATATTTCCTTGTTGTAGCTGCTTCCTTGGCTTAGGACACTCCCTTGAATAGTGTCCTACTTGATTACAGTTAAAGCATTTAACTCCATCACTACTTTGCTTCTGTTGAGGTTGGGCTGTCGGAGTAGTCTTGGCTGCAGCATTGAAGCCTTGAGTATGGAAGGGTTTCAATGTCTTTATGTTCCCTCCGTTATATGAATTTCCATTAGGCCTTTTAATACCTCTGCTCTGAGTAAAATAACTTTCCCTTTGGCTCGATTCCAGTACTTGAGCAATCTATACAGCTTCATTATAAATCTTTTTTTTCAATCCCAATACATGCTCACGGATGCTTCCCCTAAGTCCCATAATGAACCTTTGGATTTTGGTATTTTCCTCCTGCATGCTAAAGGGAGCAAAGAAAAATAGCTCTTCGTAACGCTACTGATACACATTAGTAGCATGTCGAATGCACCAATTTAATTAAATATTTCTTTACTGATCTAATTAATAAACTATAAATAGGATAAGCAAAGGTCGATCCTACAGAGAATGAATTGATTAAAATTTACATTATACTCAAACTAAATATACTAATTAATGCTAATTAAACACAATAACAAAGGGGGGTTTTGGTTGTTTGAATCAAATTGAAAGTAAACAGACGAAATTTAAATAGGAAGATAATTAGATGAGAATATTCAGTTCTTGGTTCAATATCCACCCACACATGCAATGAGTAAAATTAATTGCAATGTTAATCTCTTCCTTCTAATTAGAATTAAAGACCCTAGATAACAATAAGCTTTGTTACCTGAGTTTTCCCTCAAGTATCTCTACTAAAACAAGCTCTTTAGAGAGATCTAACCATTGAACAACACTGAATAAGCTCTCAATGTTTAATTTAATGACAGCATTAAGAGGATGGAAAACAGATCAATCTAAGCAACAATCACACACAAGCGGGGATTATTTAACTTAGATTATATTATTCACAATGATGAGACAAAAACTTGGACATAATCATCTACCACTATTTGCTACGTGTGATTAGAATGAGGATGATTACATATCATAGATTTTAAATCTAGCAATTAATATTAATCTATCTAATTCAACAGGCCATTACTGAATTATTCAGACAAATATCATAATTAAAGAGAAAAAATAACATAAGCAATTCCAATAAAAGAGAGAAGAAAGACAACGTTACTGAATAGATATTACACCATTGACATGAGTTTGAGCTTCAAAATCCCCTTGAACTGAATGAGAAGATTAGCTAGACATTACAATCTTCAGAGATAGAAAAATTTTCAACAAAAGAGAGAGAGAGAGAGAGAGAGAGAGTTTATCTTAACACTAATGCTCTATATATAAAACATGACAATCCTTTGTAACTTTTAATTCCTTCTTTGTGTAGGATTCTTTCTTCATGTAGGAGTTCTTCTTTGTTTAGGAGTCCTTCTCTATTTAGAATTCTAAAATTGTAGAGTCTTCTTTTCTTCTTTGGATTCTTCTATTGTAGGTTTAGATTTCCTAACTTGATTAGGAGATTCTTTATGGAATTTACATCCTTCGTTGAATGATTTAATCTGATCAGAGGGCTACTCCAATTCGGATTCAGTTAAATTTTTGTGTCAAACTTTGAAGCCAAGTTTGGAGACCCAAACAAACTTGAATTTTTCTCCATAATATCATTCTAAAAAGTTTGAGACGTCCTCTACAACTTTACTGAAGACAACTTTTCAATTCTGAAACTCTTTTCATGTCAAAAACCTGCATGAAACTCAAAACATTAATATTAAAGATGCTGGAATTTTTTTATCTTTTAACAATTAATTCACAATGTCTCTAAAATATGTGAAATTAATAAAATTCATCATATTCAGTTCAATAACCCATAAAACACATTAAAAAGCATAGTGAAAAAAGAACAAAAATATAAAAATTACACACCTATCACGCATCCACAGTCATTTGTCCCTAATACAGACTCAAAAGCTCCTTGGAAAATACTTCTCGAAGAAAGCTTCTTTATAGATAACCCAGGTCAGTTGGGCGTGATTGGTCAATAGATAACTCCGAGTAGATTTCCTCCAATGGTGTGCATCACCTTTCAGCATAAAGGTGGCACTTAACACTTTCTCTTCTTCATTTATAGTCATCATCATAAAGTTTCTTTCCATCTCATCGATCCAATGAGCTGGCCATAACGGATCTGATGGCTTACCTATAAATTCCTTCGACTTCAACTTCAGAAAATGCTCGATCAGTCTGGAGTGATCAAGCTGATACTGTGCATATACTCCATACATAGGCGGTTGGTACTGATGATTGCCTTGGTTGTATCCGCCTTGAGGTACTTCAGGGTTTTGTACATGAGCTTGTATAAATGGCGTTTGAGGTGCTTGGGGTACCGTGTTGTTCATAGCCGATGTTTGGGGCACGGTGTTGCTACCCCCTGGTACGGTACTAGCTTGTCCCACCGGAAGGTTTAGTGTTTGCAGCTGGGAAAGTCATTCCCATAGCAGCTTGCATGTTAGCTTATACTTGCTGTATTTGCTGCATTTGTTGTGCTAAATTCATTACCACAGTAGCGAAATCTGTAGGTGGTGCAGGTAAGTTGGTTGGGTTGGCTTGGGTGTGCACATTCTAAGACACAGCATGTTGAGTTCCAATATTTTCTTCTTGTCTTTGCTGACCTTCATTGTCATTGGTCTCCATAGGTGGTGGAGATGGGTTGACATTCTGTCTCCTTCTACTTTCTCTACGGCCAGCCATTTATTTTTGGTTATGGTAGTGTCTGAAAATCAAGAAAACATATGAGGCAAGCATAATATACAATGATCTCATGTTAATTTCCAAATAAACAAGGCAATGTTTCAATCTTAAAGTCATTCAGTCAAAACAGAGCATTTTTTATCATGGGGTCGATGGTGGGGTCGCACTATATGCGACCACAGGGTTGCGACCACACAAACCCTGTCAGCTCACCGAGAGCCTGTAGTCGACCGTGGGGTCGATCTTGGGGTCACATTTTTGGTCAAATTTTTGCGACCACACGATCCCAAATCAGGTTTTTAAACCTGATTTTTGAGCCATTTTCTTTGTTTCTCTTTTGTCCACAACTCAACTTGCCACCACTGAATTGCTACAGTATCGACCATACAAATTTGGTGATTCTTTCATCGATCTACGACCTACATTCCATTCTTCCAGGTATGTTCCCTACTCTTTCTCCTTTTTAAGCTTTCATACCTAGGTTTTACATTATTTATAGGGTTTTCTTCAAATTAATATTTTTCTGACCGTAAAAATTTGATTTTTATTGGGGGTTATTACTATTGGCCACCCAATGAATGAAAGACCTCAAGAAAATTCGAGTTTCATCGATTAGTTTACTAGAAACTTGAAAATTCCCATTTTTTACCTAAATTTTGGGGTTTTACCCCAATTGTCAAAATTTCTTCAAATTCGACCTACCTAGTTTAAATTTCTAATTGTATAAGCCTTACAGGATGGTTTGAGACCTTTGTAAGTCCTTCTGCCCAAATGTTTGGGTGAAAAGTAAGGCTTTTGGCCAATCACGCCATCATAATGCAAAAATTTTAAATTTTCACTATATTTATACATTGCTTGTTGGTCTATACCCTTGCAGACAACATGGCTCGCACTTAAGTCCCCAGAGTTCATGATGTCTGTCGCTTTAGGTCTATTGAAACAGAGGCACAGCATTCCTAGTACGAGCATAAGAAGGTGGAAGGGGGTCGTTGTGTCAACTTGGCCAACCTAGCCCTATTTGATGTGGAGGGAGCATTCGGTGATATGGGCTGGCTCCCTGTGATTCTATATGAGGGTTGCACCTGTCCTGAGTTGGTGAACCAGTTTTACTATAATTTACAGGTAGAGGGTGACCCTGAGGACATAAGTAGGGGTAGAGAGCTCAGGATCACCAGTTTATTTAAAGGGGTGGAGATCTTATTTAACTGCTAGGAGTTGGCTGATCTCCTGGGTATCTCAAATGATGGTCCCTTGGTATACTGCACACCCAAGGAATCCCCAATTCCTGTCAGTGAGAATGCGCACAGAAATTAACAGCCAGATTCTTTGGGATGACTACTGGCAGATGAAAAAGGTTTCACAGTTGACCCGGTACCTTCTGTACTGCATCTGCACTAGGAAACCTGTCTCCCTTCCTTATATCATTATTAGGACCATGCACCATGCCACGACGCCTGGTCTGGTGGGTAACCTACCCTATGGGCATTTGATCACCACTCTACTTACTCGCTTGAAGATCGACTTGGTCGATGAGAAGATTCACGAGGACACTTTTTTGACTGACCTTGACTGGGAGGCCATCTATAGGATGGGGATGCGAGATGTGCAAGTCAGTAATGAGGAGAGAAACTCTATGGTGCATCCCCATACTCTAGTAGAGGTAGCAGACACGGAGGCGGCAGCAGCAGCAACAGCAAAGGTCCACGAGAGTGATGATGATAAGGATGATGATCGGATGTTCATGGACGTGGATGCTATACCTCCTCCATCACCATAGCATTCCATTAGAGTTGGCCCTTCTCGGGCTCCTTCCCACTCAGCTGGTCCTTCACACCCACCACCAGATGACGTGATGGGGCTGCTGCGTGAGATTCAAGAGGCCCAGCGTGCTACTGATCAGTGGGTAGTGGATCTGGCAACTAGTCTCCAGGTGACCCAGACTCAGATAGCCTGGCTTACGAGAGTATATGCTGAGGATTATGATCGAGATCGTGAGACACCTCCTCCTCCAGCACCCCCAGCTCCATGATGCCTTGATTCTTTTTACTTTATACTATAGAGTAACTGTCTGGATTGTGGACCATACTTTGATTTGGATATATGTTAGTTTTATTCTCGTTTGATAAATGCATAGAACTTGTTTCTTATTTTCATATGTGCATTATTTTCTTTCTTAGTTAATGTCTCATACAACATAGGTGCTTATGGTGTGTTCTTATTAAAGCTTTTAAGTTTATCCTAACTTAGTTTACGAACTCTTGTGGAAGTATACAGGTTTGATAGATAGAGCCTGAGTGCTCAGATACCAAATTGTCACACCCCAATTCTGGTCTAACCAGAATGGTGTGATGAACCGCCAATAAACCAACGGTTCAACCAGGATCTCATGCCGTACCCATTTTATTAAATCAGATACAACCACAACCATAATCAGAGTAAATAAACAATAGCAGAAGTCTTTAATATTAATGAACTGAGTATCTAACAGTGATAACATAATTAATTATCCAATTATCTCCAAATGACTCAAGACATAAAATAAAATAAAGTAATCAACTACATGTTCTGATAACCCAACAACTAAATCTAATCGAAAACACATGAATTGCACTTGCATGACGAATCATGCGACTCCACCATATCTTCCACATCCATCGCAGCAACATGCCCATACATTGGTGCATTCATATAATCTTCCACAGTAGGACCTGCATCATCAACTAAAAATATTCGACGTCGAAAGGGTGCGCACACATCATGGCTCAGTGAGCAAACAAAACAATGCAACAAACATATGCATGCATTCAATTCATATCTTTGGTCTGGTTCATAAGTTTGCAATGTGCTATAGAAAGGTTTGGTAGCTACCGCACCTCTATACACGAGTCTTTGAATCCGCCCAATGGATCAAACATCATTGCCATCCCACATGCACCCATCATGGAATAGAGATAGAATCTAAAGTGTCCGGATCAAACACCGCATAACACTTCCCCTGATGCCCTACCCATACCAACACGTAAGCCCCTATTGGTGAGGGCGTGCAAACTGGGCTCGCAACTAACCAATCCTAATGCCAAACAGTGTATCCAAGGCCTTACCCCCAGCATCTCGCAACACGTCCGTAGAGATAGAGCTAAGGCCCCCCCGGCAGGATCAGAGACCACACGGTCCGAGACCACCTCCCCTGATGCCCTATGACGTAATAGTTCTGCTAAGGTAATGGCGATACGATGATGTTAGTGGGTAAGACTTGAGTAGAGATAGAGCTAGAGTCTAGTGACGAGTTTGAAGACCACCATGCCACGTCCTCCCCCTGATGCTCGACTCGCATCCAACACACCAACCACACACATACATTCACATGTCTATTCCTAGTATCATTATCATCATCATGTTATAAATAAACGGAATTAAATATGCATGAATAGTAATAGCAAGAATATTGGAAGACATGTAAGATGCACATTACAAGCATACAAGCATATAATCATTCATGGCATTGGACTCAATAAGTAAAATAGCTTGTTATTAGCCAATTAGTTTAGGTCTTGTTCCCTCACCTTTGGTCGATGATTGTTCCTCGTCCAAGCTTTGTAAATCACTTTTAGACCACTTGAAAACCTAAAAAATTTATAGATTTTAAATTAGAGTTTATTTCCATCAATTCAAACTTCCAGAAGCTAAGCGGTCGCAGGTGTGGTTGCACCTGTGGTCTCAGTTTCTGCGACCACACCCTCCTTAGAACTTTCCCGAGGGTGTGTGGTCGATATGTGTAGTCGGATATCATGCGACCACACATGAGACCACACCCTCCCTGGAACTTTCTCGAGGGCATGTGGTCGATCATATGTGCCTCGTATGGTCAATCAAACTGTGACCACACGAATGATGGTCGACTTTTCCACTCTCAACTCAATTCCTTCGTGTTTTGATTCCTTAACTTATCATCATGATCCTTCCTATGATTGTTCTATGACTTAAAATTCATATTTTTACTTAATCCATCATCCTAATATATTCCCTCTATGGATCTCTTAAAATTTGTCCATGGTTTTATGATTGAGATTTCACTTTGAATCACTATTTCCTCCATGATCTATTATAGACATTCAACTAATATGGAAAATATTTTCATACCTTAAACTTGTTGAAGATTCAGAGTTCTCTCCGAAATTCCTCCTCTTAGTCTTCCTCTTCAATTCTCCTTCTCTTCCTCCTCTTCTCTTTCTCTCTCTTTCAATTTGAGTTCTAAAAGAATGAAAGAGGCTAAGGGACATCCTATATATAGAGGAAAACCCTCCATATAGAGTCATACTTAGATTAGGAAAGAACCCCCTTTAGTTTATGAAGGTTTCCTAATCATGGAGTTAGTTTGACATCGTATGGTCGTACGTGGGGTCGTAGAACCCATCGACCACAAGTCTAAAAAATATGACCACACGTCCCAAACTCCAGTGGTCTCATTATTCTGTGGTGTGGTCGACCCCACCTGTTTAGGTATGTGACCACACGCTCCTAATTAGATGATTTTGGGTTCAATTTCATACCTAGCCTTGTGGTTTCTTCACGCACTTGGTTCACTTAGCCCGACCATGATAAGAAGACCTGTTACAAGGTGGTAAGACTGATTAGTACGATACGGGTCTTACACGCTATGCTAGGATTGTGTGTTAGGCATGTGATTATTTTCATTAGTGTGTGGAATTGGAAGGGCCTGGGGTCTTGGATCATTCCTCACACTAGCATCTTTTCGTACCATTACTATCTTAGCATGCTTGGTACTGGTAGGGTATCAGGGGGAGGACGTAGCACTGTGGTCTCCAGCCTAGCCACCAAACTCGAGCCCTGTCTCTATGCCGTAGGGAGCTGTGCTAGGATAGGGCCTACTATGATGACATATAAGATTGGTTAGTGAAGAACCCACTTGCAAGGCCTTGCCAATAGGGATGTAGGTATTGGTACGGTGTAGGGTATCAAGGGGAGGACGTGGGATGGAGGCGTAGCCTGCCCACCAGACTCTAGCTCTATCTCTATATCGGAGTGAGTGATGTGGGGAGACAACGGTGTGTGATCCATTGGGCATGCTCACACTCTCGTGCATGGAGGTGCGGTGGCCGCCAAACCTTACCATAGCATTGTGCAAGTATACCAGACCAAATGTGAATGTTACCCATGCATATTGCTTGTTGCATTGTCTGATTTTCTTACTGAGCTAAGTTGTGAGCTCACCCTTTGTATATATACGTATTTTTAGATGTTGATGCAGGTTATACTATAGAGAACTATGTGGATTCTCCAGTGTATGGAGGTGTTGCTACTCTGGAAGTGCAAGCAAGGGAAGACGAGCATGACGCTTCATGCGAGTGCCCTTACTGCGTGTATCTCTAGGATATTATTGATTTAGTTATTTTATTTTAGTTGGATTAATAAACAATGTAAAGATATTTTATCTACATTTTGATGTTTGAATAATTGGATTAATTTATTTAAGTATCAATAGAATACTCAGTTTATTTAATTTAATACTTTCGTTGTATCTATTTATATTCTGATTATGGTTATGTGCATTGGTTTGTATAAGTGGACACGGTCTTATCGAGATCCTGATGTGAACTGTTGGTTTAGAGACGGTTTACTCACACTTCTGGTTCAGTTGAAATTGGCATGTGACAGAACTGGGTTAATGAACTATCCATTTATGTCCCCCGCCCCCCTCGCCCCCAGTGTCTCCCAACGATTTCCCATGTCTCCCTTTATTTTTTTAAAATGTCCATTGTTCTAATCTCTTTTTCTCTTTCCTTTTTGGATTCTTACTTTTACTCTGTTACCCAGAGTTTAAAGAAGGATGAACTAGATTCCCATAGGAAGAAAAGAACCTGAACAGTGTCGGTGATGTAGCCCATGTGGTGCAGCTCGGCTCGCACTTAATGGTAGTGGTGTTGCCTCAACCTCGATTGGTAGTGCATGGTAGTGCTTGGCTCAGAGCCAACTTGGAAGTGGCACTTTGCCTTGTCCTCAGCACTCGGCTCGGTGAGTACCGAGGGTAGGCACCAAGCCTTGAAATGAGAAGAGAGTGTGTCACTGCAAGTGGCATATATGAGCCAATAGTGTATATGCTTCCTCAGTAGCCCTAGTAGTGATTTGGAAGAGTTCCAACTTGTAAGATGAGTGTTAGTTGAGTCAACTGGGTTTTAATATGAGCTGACTGAGCAAAAGGAGCTTTAATGTTTAATCAAGCTCTACATGAGTTTTACGGTGTTCTAATTAGAACTGAAGTGAAAGGTAGTGTGTGGAGGTCCCATTAATCATGCATGAAAAATCTCAGGTCCAAATTCCAATGATTGTTTTGAAGTTTTGAATTTGAAAATGATTTTGGTGGGTCTCGCATCAGTGTCATGAAAAGCATCATATTGAAAAATGTAGATTGTCAAGTTGGTTTCGCAAGGGAAATGGAATTTTGATATCAAACGAGAGAGATATCTCCGTATCCATTGGAGCATGCAAAAATGCCCAAAAATCAAAGCTCATTATTGGTTTTTGAGCTACAAGGGTTTGCACCATTACTATTGAAAGTCCAAAGGGTCTCTTTGTACTTATCGTAAGCTAAAGGATGCCTTCAAAATTATCATGAACTCGGTTAGAGGCCGATCAGAAGGCTTTTGTTGAGCCACGTCATTCAGATGTAGATCCGACGATCTGCAAAATGACGGGCTACCATACTCTAAATCTGGCAGAATAATATTCTCCGGCGAGGCACGCCATTGACCAAAGTGGGTAAGTTCATTGCTCCATGATGCTTCAAAAGAATTTCATGATCCAGTCTAGTGCGCTTTCAGTGCGGTGGTATGGGAGATTGAGATCTAACGGTTATTATCAATTATGATAGTGTCTGATGGGATCCAATCGATCAGACGACTCACAAAGAATCCTGCCTCTCTAAGCTTCATCTAACGGCAACTATTTGAGATTCTTCTCTCATCAAATCACATATCGACAACCAAATTGACCTGTAGTGGAGGAGCTCCTTTGGTACTTCGCGCGTGCATGGATTGTTTTGAGAAGATTCCATTTTAAGTATTTTTAGAGGTCAATCTTCATTTGATGATATTCTCACTCACCTGATGTAAATCGGATGATCCAAAAGCCCAAGTTCGTGTCTTTAAAAGCTCTTTAACCTTAAATCGCAAGAGAGAATAAGTGAGCTATAGAAAACGTAAAACAGAGCTTAGATGGGGTTTTTAAGAGGAGAAGTTGGTTGTTGAGCATTGAGTTACCTTCCAACCTCATACTTGTATGTTTAATGATGCATTTAAGAGCGGTGAGAGGTTGGTGGAGCTTTCATTGAGCATTATTAGTGGTTGTGAGCTAGTGAGGAAGAGGGCGATGAGTTGTGAGCAAGGGTTTACTTAAAGAGTTAAGTTCTCTCAATTTTGGGAGTTGTTGAAGATTATAGTGGGCCATTGGAGACACTATAGTAATCCTCGGACATCGAAAAGCATCGGTTGTGAGATCCTCTTAACCTTCTATTGTTATATGCTTTCTATTAAAATATGCTAGTTTTAAGTGATTATGTTGAATGCGTAGCTAGTTGGAGAGAAATTGTAAGGTATTGATAAGCTTGTTAAAATTGGTTGTAGGTTGTATGTAGTGGTTTGTGGTCATAAGTTTGCAACCTGAACTATAGGCACATTTGTGCCCTCCTACTTTTACGCTAGGTAAATTAGGTGTAGGTACTCCCAACTATGGGTACAGTTAAAAGAAACGTATTGAGTATATACAAAGCTCGATTGGGCATTACTCTGTGGACTAGTCACCACACACTGTGTTGGTAAATCACATAATATCTCTATGTAATTGATTGTACTATATTCTGTATTTTGTGAAGTGCATGGAATGGATTTCAAGATGGGTGTGTAAATCTAGTAGACCTAGCCATTGAGTGGTAGCTAAGGTTGATTTGCATACTCTTATGTGTATCCGTGTGCTTGTCCGTCAGCTTTGGGCAGCAGGAAAAATGCATGAGAGAATTTTCAAATACACAAATTCACCCCCCCCCCCCTAATGTCAACCGAGGTTCATCAAGATCATAATTGAGTCCTTTGAGCTATCAGCCAATAATAAGATGAATTGACAGAGAAGTTTCCACTTGTGAGAATGGCCCTACACCATGGAATCTAGGCAACCTTCACCGCTGATCGGAATGGATATAATATCTTGCACCTCTTGGGTTTGAAAATGGCTTCTCAACTGTGGATGGTCCCATGAACCCCAAGAAGTGATTAAACCAGCCACATACACTTTGGTGCACCCTTAAGGTTTTGGTGATTACAGTCTATAACTTGGCTGTTTGGCACCCAAATATCTGTCATGCAAGGTTGATGTATCATTTCCATCTTGGATGAATTTGAGAATGAAGTGTTTGTTGCAATAGGATTTTGCCTTTCACGAAACTCTTCCAAGCCCATAAAGCTTTGCTGGAGAAAGATGCATTGAGGAAGTCACCTGAAGTGAAAGATATACTATGCATATAAATCTTTGCTTCTTCTTCTCTACTCTATTTTTAGGGTTTCCGTGGATTCGGACTTATTCGGGCCAATACCAAGAGGATTTAGATCAATTCCAATCTAATTCGAAATCGAATCTACGGAGACCAATCCATGTCCGTTTTCAGTGTTTTAAACCTTGAGAAAAAGACAGAAATTGAGGAAATGATTTTTTTAAAAAACTTGTGTGTTGACTTGAACCAAGATGTCAACGGGTCAGTCCAAACCGGTCTCGATCTAGGCCAAATCAGTGTCGAGCTTTATAGAGCCTGACCGAAACATGTCCATTAAGAGGTTTGGGATGGGTGGCTGCACTATGCACATTAACTATCGGGCTGGTCCGGTTTCGAGTTGTTATCAGGTTTAGTTTATTAGGTTTCTATCGGACCGTTTGAGCCAATTCGGGTAGGAAGCCCAGTAGGAAACTCATTAAGCTCATCCAGAAAGCTGAAGTAGTGAAGCTAGGGTTTAATATTCGATCTATATCGGTCTGGTCTGGATCATTATCTTTTTCAGGCTCATCAGTCTAATTTTTTGGCTAGCCAAGACCGGATCGAGAACAGTAGGATATGCCATGCCACAACTTGAAACATGTCCGATAACAGTTTGGTCCGGATTGGTTTCAGGTTAATTAGGGCCAACTAGGTCCAAATTATCGGTTTGATCCCAAAATTGTCAACCCTAGACTTGGTATTTACATTACAAAAATGTGATATTCTTATCACCGCCATCAATGTCACTGTCCAGGTTGCACAAAACCCTCCAATAGCTCCCTCTCCTCAAATACGAGTATATCCTCTGTGTATTTTGGTTTCCATGATAGCGCAATTGACTGTGCAATAAATGGAATCAATATCACTGGCCAATGTCAGGAAAACAAACCTATCTGAATGTACAAAAAATAAGAGTAGATTTTATTCCTGAATCGAGATAACTCTAAAACGAGGTGTTGGGCATGGTCAAAATGATCAACCTTATTTTAGGGTCTTCCTGGCTCAATCTATCAAATTTCCACAAATTAGTTATAAACAACTGTTTTCCAGCTATGGCCTCTTACAGAAGATTTTGTTACCAAATGAAAAAATAATTTAAAATAATAATAATCAAATTTACAATCATGAATCACCCAAATCATTTTTGGGAAAATTTTCCTTACCCACATTGAAGAAGAATCAATTCAACCATGGTATGGTGTGATGGTTAGATGAGATTACAAAAACAGTGCCAAGAGAACTTCAAACATTTAGATACACGCATTAAGTCATTATGAATCCCACCTGTGTGAAGTGAAGAAAAAATTTTCCACCTTTTTTTTCCATCAATGAAGAAATTTTTTTTTTCCTTTGATGAAGAAAAAAATTTCTTCACTGATGGACCTCTTGAAATAGCGAAAAAAATAGTTCAGAACAGGTCATTAGCACATCCAAATAATTGGATTCTCCTCCTCCATAGTGAATGAGAACTTCCCTCTTTTCGAAAGACAAATAGAACAATGGTTCAAGTAATCAATATCCCTGATCTAATTTTATCTTAATATCACTATATATAATCTCGACTACATGTTAACTTTCCCTTGGATCTATCCATCCAAAACTGTGATTTAGAGCCTAGCTTGAATGAAACTTATCTCTAACACAATTGAAGCTAGCAAAGAAGTTTCTAATAGGAAACTTCTACGTTTATTCAACAGCAACAAAGTGCAATATTACTTCCAAGGATAAGAAACAGATGAATAACAAGTTTATGAATCAAGAAACGACCTTGGACAACATCTATCCAAGCACCTTTTACTGTATGGAAGAACAATGGTTCCAAACCCTCACTCCCCATGGGATTAAGAAATTCACATGAGCATAAAGGTGCCAGCAAGAAAAACCACTCGCAATGATCTCCCGGCAACATTCTTTATTCTTAACGGGTATGCTGTCGCCAAAGGCTTTCACAAATACCTTAAGTGCACAGTTTTCACTATAACCTTTGCATTCACCGGCTGCATTTCCAAGTGGCGCCAACAAACCAGCCAAGAACAGCCACAGTAGCAATGTTTTGGAGTAGGATGATAAGGCCATTTCAGCACCACCTCTTTTAATTTTTTTCTCCTTCTGTATGTTATTTGTAAGCTGTGGCCTCGGCTAATTAGGAAGGGATTTCCTCCATAAATTCTCCGATCCAGAGAGAGAGGGGGGGGGTTTGTTTTTTTTTTTTTTTTAGAGGGGGAGGGGAGAATTGATTTTTTTTAAATTTTTGATTGGAGATTTATAAATTTATTTTTCTCCTTTTTTTGGTCCCCGGGGGGGACCCGGCTGTTTTTTTTTTTTTGTTATTTTGGGGGTTTTTTTTACCCCCGGCCAAAAAAACCCCCTAACCCCCCCCTAATCTTTTTCAAAAAGGTTGGAAAAGTCTTTTCGAGAAAAACCCAATCTAAAATCCATCCGAATGCCCGCAAGAACCATTTCGAGTTGATTTTTTCATCTCATCACCCCTACAAATCTCTCTCCCAAGAGTTGAACCTCTGCAAATCAGCCTTGCTGCAAAGCTACGGATTTATGCAAATTTCAAGATAATCACAAGTCGAGCAACCATTTCGAAAACGGAAGAGACTCTTGTTGGTTTTGTTAGGGAGAGAGAGGGGGGGGGAGAGAAAAAAAACTCCTTCCCAAGAAAAAAAATCTCCTTCCAAGGAAAAGTGTGGTTTTTTTTTTTCGTGTTGCGTTGCCGGATATTTTCCCCCGTTTTGGGTTTCCTTTAAGAAGATTTTTGTGATTATATCATCAGAAGATTCAGAACGCAGTTTGACGAGATTTCAATGTAAATTGGGGTTTTGGGTTAAAAAATTTTTTCAAAATCCAAATTATTTTCCTTAAATCCCCCCGTAGTAGAATCTTTGAAGTGATTACTTTTCAATCTTACGCCCCTCTCTAAGGAAAAAAAAAAACCAACCCCCCCCCCCCCCCTCACACCCCCCCCCCCCCTTTTTTTTTTTTGGGGGGGAAAAAAAAAAACTCCCTTGGCTTCCGTAAACAACCAATAACACAGGTTCAAATATTAGACTTTCTAGAAGAAGAGGAAGACCTAGGCAATATGGGTGGGGGGTTTTGTATTGTTGGGTTGAAGGCAATCTATTTTGTAAGTTCCAAGCTCTTTTATCTTGATTCAGTTTGTGTCAATTCCCTTTTATATGCTTCTTTGGGGCCCCTTTGGTTTCCGTTGCTTGCTCCTCGCTCGGTCATCAATCTTCCATGCTCTTGGGGAAGAGTTTGCAAGCTTTCCAATTTGGTCCATCATTTTGTTTTCCCGTATTTGTATTTTGTTCGTTTCTTTTCGGTGGAGAATGCGGGGTAGGGGCCTCCCTATAGTGATGCGAGGGTGTATTTGAGTGGAGGATGGCCTTCTTCATTGGAGTTAAGAACAGGGCGTTGCAAGCAAGAAGAAAGTTGTAGATCCACTACAAGAAGCCAGTTTGGATAGGGAGAGAAAGAGTAGATATGGATTTTTTCAAAGTTTATTCTCTAGTTTGGATAGGGAGAGAAAGAGTAGATATGGATTTTTTCAAAGTTTTAAATGGAAACCTAAAACCGATTACTAAACCATGTGATTCTGGTTTAAAAAATAAAACCATTTAAAATCGATTATTTAGAAGTGTTAAAACTGATTAAATTTTTACTTTAATCCCTTTGTGCTAAATGTCTATATTTGAAAAAATAAATTTTATTTTAATATTTTTCATGTGGCATACTTTTAAATTGTAAATCCATTTCATATATGATCAAAGTTATTTTAATGAATTCCTTGGTTTTCCCTCTATTTTGGTCTTAACTCTCTTTCTCTCCCTATCGACAACAAAACCGTTAAGAACCAAAAGACCGAAATAGATTAATATGATCACACCACAAGATATCACAAATTTACATGATTCACTTTCACAATATATGAAAACTGTTACCTGAATCTTAACTTGGAAAACATGACCTTGAGATCAACCTCCCTAAAAAATTTGAAATCTATAGCCATATGGCATATTTTGCTGCCCACCCACCGTTTAAGCCCGTTGGCCGGTTGCCGTGTACCCATAGTGCTCCATATATTAAGGTAATTTACCTGAAAATGGAAATGTTGAGAAGGACAATGAAAAAGAAAATCATAAATCCAAATGCGGGAAATAACTCCATTGTAGCTGCCTAAAGAACAAAGACAGAGATATACAGAAGATCCGTGCACCATGGTTACACCCATGCAAACTTCTTGCTTCTGGAAAGATTGGATATCAATCTTAAGGATGAACTTGACTCCTCAATTTTTTTAATATTTTTGGTAAGAGAAAAAAGTTATTAAAAGATACATAAAGTTGTGTGTTAGCCTGTAGTTACCTTATGAATATTACTTATGATAAATATGGTAGGTTTTTCTTTTCCATGGTAAATTAAGGTTATTATAAATATGGTAGGTGATAGGATGATGCCACAATCAAAGCAGAACCTCCAACGTCATTTATTTCTAAGGTTTTAAATCATGGTACAGGCCATGTCTAAAATCAGATGGGATCAATGTACATTAATATTAAAATTAGGATCAGATGATGAGGGATTGGATCGGAATTGAACAAGTCCAAAATCGATATAAATTGACCATTCTAATCTGTCTGATACCGACTACTGTCACCATATTTGTATCCATTCTGACTTATTATGACCTCACTATATGAGGCAACCACACTCTTTAATTTGGCTCTAAAGGGGGTATATAACATGGAAAATACTATTTTGTAATTCAAATTTAGCCAACATTTATATACTAATTTGTAGTTTAGATTTTATTTATGAACCACAAGCAATGCTTTTTTGGGGGCTAAGAACCACAAACGATCCATTTTTTTTGGGTATCCTCCACCACAACGCTTATAAGCTTCCACAGCTATAGGGTGAAGGGGGATGAGGAAGGTAATGGTGTTATGAGTGTGGTTCCAGTTTGGTATGGTAATGGTTTTTCTTTAATCTGATTGTTTTGATGTAAAATTTTATTTTACGTGTAATATTTTATATGTGAAAAATATTTCAAAATTTATTTCCAATAGGTAAAAAAAAAGATGAAGTTCCTTTTCCATCTCCCAGAAAGATTGCTATATATATATCTCTTAGAAATAAACATTGAAATTTTTTGTTACATATAAAATGTTACACGTAAAAATTTACATTAAAATTCTACGCCGAAACAAAAAGAGCATAAACAAAAACCTCCCATTGCAAATTGTAAACATGAGTGATGGGTTGAAGTAAAATATAAAGGTTCTATCAATATTAAGATAACAAGTGCGAAAAAATAATTCTATATTTCTATGTATCAAAACCAGCATTTATCTTACCGGTACATTTTTTACATTGTTGTGAAATATTTTATATGAAAAAAAAAAATCAATGTTTATGTTCAAGAGATTAAATATAGTGATCTCTACGGGGGATGGAAAATGAACCTCGTCTTTCCTTTACCTACTAGGAACAAATTTTGAAATTTTTGCATCGAAACAAATGGAGCAATATGGAAAACAAAAGTAATAGATCAAGACATAAATGGTTGTTTTTGCATGCAACAGCTTATTTTGCTTCAGTGTAATGACTGATACGTAATGAGTTAATATCAAAATCATACCGTTTATTAAACGGTTTCAAAGCACTTATCAATACCGAACTATTTAACAATTGATTTGACACCCTTAGAGGGAGGGGAAATTTTAATGGTACAACTTGTGCATACAATGAAGATAGGAGAGTCAAGCCCTTGATCTCCTAGGTGCTTGCACTTTACTTCGAGACCCACCAATCAACTGAGCAAACAATTTGTCTTTGGTCGACCCATATTTGCTATGTAGCACTAAATGAACTTTACTTAATATCATGTAGATTAACAAAATCTTCTATTTTTTAGTATTTATTGGTAAAAGTTCCTATGGTTTGGTTCATCATAAAATTATTAATCAAATTTTTTTTTTAGTTTTTCCACCTTTTTTTTTTCCTAAAAATTGGAATTTCACTGAAAAGAAAAATAAAAATACATCAAAGATCCTTGATAGAAGTAAAACCCCCCACCTTCGACAATGCCATCAGCAGGGGCCATCTAGGATCAGGAAAAAAAAAATAATAAAAAAAAAAAACTATAAGAATCTATACCAAGGTCTGTCGGAAGCATCCCACACAGCCTCCCTAGCAATAAAATCCGGACACTCCCTCCATAAGAAGGAGGATTCCTCACGAGCACCCTTTTTTGCCAATATATCCGTTACTGTGTTTGTTTCCCTGAAACAATGGGTGTATCTGATCTTGCATCCATCTAGTGCTCTAGAAATAGCTTCCACTCCTATTGCAAGAACCATGGAACTGTTCCTGAAATCAAGGCTTCACAGTGGTAGAATAATCAATTTCTACCCATATTTTAGAGTAACCAAGATTTTTTGCATGCATTAAACCCATATTGCACTCTTCATTTAGAACACAAAATTTGTAGTCAGTCCTATTGATTTGGCATAAACAAGTATCTGACCTTATTACTCCCCCCGCACCCGTTGCACTTGGGTTACCAAGACTGCAACCGTCTGAATTTAGCTTAATTACACCAGTCGTGCAATGGGGTTGCCACCACAACTCTAGAACACCACTATGTCTTTTCGGCTTGGTTGATAATCCCAACGCCTTTACAATTCTTAGGTCATCCATTGAACATACTGCGTATGGATGTCTCGGAGAAAGATCCTTACATCCACTTTTCACCGCCTCCCATATCTCATATTTTGTTGCTATAATTCCTCCATGAATTGAATGATTTCTTGCATTCCAAATAGCATCCAAAAAAATGAAAATACATACCTTCCACAACTTCTTCAATGGAACACCATCAGCCTTTTGACCCCACCATACCAGAAGGTTTGATGTAATACCCAAAGATGGGATCACCACACCAAAAAGTTGACCTACCTCCTCCCAAACAGCCTTAACTATAGCATAGGTACAAAAAAGATGGTCCATCGTTTCATTGTCAGCAAAACATAATGAACATCTTGATGCAAGTTGCACTCATTTTCTTTGAACACATTCATCTGTTGGTAGCTTTTTCTAGCACCATCTCCAAGCAAACCACGAAACAGTAGGTGTAGGCTTTTATGCCAAACTGCTACAGCCCAATGTTTCCTATCTTGCTTTCTTCTTAATTCTTCTCAAGCTGATTTCACTGAGAATCAGCCAGACTGATCAGCAGTCCACACTTTCTTATCATTATCACCGTAAACTAAAGAAATCTGTTCCGCCCTTTCAAAAATATTTTGCAAAGTGGGTGATTGAACATTTGGCCACATCCACCTTC
The DNA here is from genome assembly GCA_028583415.1 of Protea cynaroides. Taxonomy (NCBI): domain Eukaryota; kingdom Viridiplantae; phylum Streptophyta; class Magnoliopsida; order Proteales; family Proteaceae; genus Protea; species Protea cynaroides. Next base: position 50,426,083 of record CM053274.1, on the reverse strand, counting down.
CATTATATATAAATCTAGAAAGAGAACAATCAATTTCTTTAAATCTTTTCATATTCAAACTCAAATCCTCCTTCAGAGAAACATCACCTAGCCAAATGTCTGACCACATATTGATGTTTGATCCATCACTGACTAGCCATCTAATACGTTTAGAAGTCCACTCCCAAACCAGCTTTACACCTAACCAGACTGGAGACTTGCATTGAGGGCGCCTGAGAGAGCGATCATCATGGACATAGTGACTCCGCATAAAAATAGCATAACAACTATTTTCCGTCTGAATTTTCCACACCAACAGACTTAACAAAGTATCATTGATCTCACCTAAACGGCGAAGACCAAAACCACCCTCTCGTTTAAGAGCACAAACTGATTCCCATTTAACTGTCACACGCTTCCTCTTCATAGGATCCCCTGTCCAAATGAAGTTGCGCATCCACCCATCTGCTTTTTCAATAGACTTTGTGGCCATTTGTATACAGCAAATGAGTGAGTAAAAGTACTACAGAGCACAGATTTTACCAACTCCACCCTACCTGCATATGACAGAAGACGCCCATTCCAAGTGCAGAATTTACTTCTAAACCGATCCAACAAAGGGTTGAGGTATTCCCTCCTCACCCTTCCTTTAAACAAGTTTACCCCCAAATACTTCGTTGGGAAGGTTCCTCCTGAGTACTGCATGTTGGATTTTTTATTTACGATGTCCATGGACCTCTGGAGTAAAAAAACATTTTAATCTTTGGGGGACTGATCTTCTGACCCCCATTTCCTCACATAAATTAAGAAAAGACTTTAACTTTCTACCAGATCTCAAGCTTGCTTTGAGGAAAATAAATATATCATTCGCAAAAAGAAAAAAAAAAAAAAAAACTTTCGGCTGCGGTTTTCATGAAACCGATGGTGTAACCTATTATTTAATTAATATTGGCAACCACGGCTATAATATATTAACCACGACTTTAAAACCGACACTGAAATGTATTCAATGTGGCGGTTTATGCAATTGCCGAAGTATTCTATCAACAAAGGCGGTTTTACCGATCCAGCCTCGTAATATTAACGGCGGCAATTTTACAAGACCGCTGGCTATTACCGAAATTCTTACTGCCTTAATTATGTCACAATTAACAGCGGTTTTCATAAACCGTCGCAATATATTCCCATCAAAGTTCTCAAGACCCTATTCTTCTATTATGAAATGCATGACTTAGTGATTCCTACTGTTGGATATCAGGGGAATGTTTGGACTTTGGATTGGTCATATGTCAAAGAAATTCATAGAGCATTAAAGGAAGGACATGAAGGGTGGTGGGACACTGGTAGTTGTCTTACCTTAAGATTGAAATAAGAAATACTGAAAAATCTCAAGCTGGTAGACATCTTAGAACTTTGAGATCAATGATCCTCAAATACCATTTCAAGCTCAAGCTGTTCAACTATTATGCTGAAATATTAGTATAGTTCAACCCTATTGTGAGATTTTGCTCTAAGACCTCCTAGGCAGTGTGCGATCTTGTGAGACTGTGAGGAATTTTTGTTCTCCAACATAGGAGATCTCATCAACAACAATTTTCACTGCCAAATCAATGGCTCATTTGAAGCAACTCCACCACTTTCTCTAGGGATTTGGGCGGCGTTGGGTATGCATTTTTTGGAATTCATTGTCAAAATGGAGAATGAATTCTTGAAATAGAATGAGAATGGACTAAAGAATAGGGATTTTCGTTCCAGGATGCAGAATGGGCCGTATTATAGAAAACATTCTATGATCCAGGAAAGTGAAATCATATCAAACACTGTTTTTGCCATCATATTGTTCTTGATCAAGAATCCATTTAATAATGTATACCAACGAGCCATGTATCTACTTCAAAAGAACGGTTGAAAGAGTGTCATGGGGATTTATGAAATTTGTTTTATTCTTAACATTTATTAAAGATTAATTTTTTTTTATATTGTATATAATGTATTATGCCCATAATATATGTTTTATTGGTTGAGGATCATTTTCTGTCTACTTGCAGGCTATGCCAGCATCCTAGCCAACGGGGAAATTGTCAAAAATCCAACAAGGAGGACATGGACATTATTTCACAGGAGTAGCAAGAGAGCATAGGGAGATACAATCGAACAGGTAACTTTTTCCCACGTTTAAATGCAAGAGGTCGTCTTGGAGAATTGAGCCAAAAAAAAAAAAAAAGAGTAATAATGAATCTCAGATGAAATAGGGATTGTATGGGAAAGGGAGTTGGGATCTTGTGCCTTTAAAGGCTTGATGACTCCAAACCATAGAGTCTCTTAGTTAAGAGAAATGCAGAAAAAACTTTTGCCTTTCATAAGTTTAGTATCCCAACTTCATTAGTGACATATACAAAATCATTTTTCTGAAATTCATCGGATCCCAAGCAAGATACGGGAGGCTTAAATCAAAAGGTTCAAATTGGGTACAAAGCCTAGGCCAATAGAAAATTAAATGTTTAATTAATTAAACCCTTTTATTTATATTCCAACACATCTTGGGGATTAAGGAAAGGTCCCCAAGCAATTGAGGAGTTCACAAAGATAGTGAATTGAAGATTAATTTTTAAAGTTAGGCTGCCCAAATCACTGAAAATGAATCTTGCAAAACCTAGGATCCAACGCTAGTGAGGCATGGTCTAACTAGGGTTGTCAAAAATGAAATCAAACCGTGTGCCAAAATCGAATTGAACTGTTTAAATCGAAATGACAAAACCTATTATTAAATGGTTCGATTCTGGTTTTAGAAATGAAATCGTTTAGTTAAAGAGTTTGATTCTGGTCTCAAGAATGAAACCGTTTAAACTGACTATTTGAAACCGTTAAAACTGACTAAACATTTACCTTAATCTCTTAGTTCTAAATGTCTATATTTGTAGAAATAAATTATATTTTAATGCTTTCCAAATGGCATACTTTTAAATCATAAGCCCACTTTCATATATGATTAAAATTATTTTAATGATTTCCTTGGCTTTCTCTCTACTTTATTCGTAACTCTCTTTCTCTCCCTCCCAGCCACGAAATTGTTTAAAAATCGAAAAATCAAAACCAATTAATAATCGATCTTAGTAAGCATTTTGAAACCGTTTAATAAATAGTTCAGTTTTGGTTTTATTCATTACACACCAAACCAAAATTGAACCATACCATTAAACCAAAACCGCACCATTTAACACCCTTAGCTCTAACCCCGACTGGAGCCAATCCGGCATGTCCCCAGTTCTAGGTAAGCTCAGAGTATAAATATGTAATCTTTAGCATAGACCTACTTTGAAGGACCGGGATCGTGCCAAACATCCCAGCCCATCCGAAGAACAGCTAACATGGACTGTGCGATAGGAGAAGATATTTTTCCTTCTTTAAATATTGTAAACGTCCATTATTGAATTAAATGCTTGAATGTTGTTCATGTGCTACGATGATTTATTTTCTAATATGGTTACATTGGGTGTGTATGCTAGAAAAAAAAAATAAATCCTTTCTTTCTCTCCCAATAGGATCAAGGATGTAACTTGTCGTATGAGGGCCCAAAAACCCTTTCTTTCTCGCTGGTGAAGTTGAAGATTCTGGTCTCTCTGAAAACCCTTGTTGGAGATTTCATAAACAAATCGGTTTGTGGCCATGAGACTCTTTGGTGATAAAGGTATTACCTTTGCATCTGGAGAAGAAGAAACAGAGGAACCTGGCGATCACCCCTACCCTACAATAACCCCCGACAACCATCACCGATAACCCCGACGCAAGCCACCCATTGCAAACCATAAACTTGAAAACTAAACACATGAATCCCGATCTGGAACTGTTGGTGGAAAATAATAAGAGATTTAAACTCGACTGTGGATGGAGAATTTGTGACAATCCTTGAGAAGAGGGCACGTGGCACGTATCCAGGGCACGAAGTATGAGAATAAGAGATGTTCAGAAGATGAATCAGTGTTTGACCCCCTCCAGGATAATCAGGACATAATTGGACAGATTGATGGGGGTAGCTAGGGATTTAATGATCTGCCATTAATTCTCATAAATTTCGACAACAACCATAAATACCAAGTAGGCGGATTTGACTGGTTAGGTCACCATATCGTGGACAGAATCAGCAAAAAATAAAATTGAAACTTGATAAAAGTGTAAGGACAGATACAATTGTCAGAAGATATGGAGGACGTGGACTAAAAGAGGGGGTCGAAGAAGAGTGAGGGGGGTCGTAAACGGCTGACAAGACCTCCACGCGCCTTCCTAAGGGGTCGTAATCCCCTAGATCTATTTGTTCTCTAGCTGACAGGTGATGGAGACGATGGTAGGTGAGGACAGGTTTTTGTTTGTGATGTTCCCAATTGGACCTATAAGTAGTAAAAGAATATCGATTGCAAAAGATCCAGATCCAGATCCAGATCCAGAATTTCCTATCACAAGGAGAGAACATCCCATTTAGGTATTATTCCAACACTGCCATTTGAGAACTTCTTCTCCTTTGTTTATCCTAAGTTCTATCTCATTGGAAAAGAAGTGAAGGTTATTGAAGCTCATGTACCTCAAGGAAGCCCCATTTCTAAGGAGTTCTAGTGTTTCACTAGGAACTCCATTCTGCTTGTCTTTAGAATCCACTAACTTTGGCATAGGAGTGGCCTCGGAGTATATCCCGTCTACTTTCCTGTTGTATTTATGTTTCAGCCACGTGGCTTGATCTGGGAAGCTGAACGAAATCCATCGACAACAGATTGACGACCATCGTAGGGCCTTGACATACTTTGCCTTCTAAATTCTCTTTCTTTTTCCCAGAGATATTTTAAAGAACCCAAAAAACATAAAACCCTCTCCCTTTTTTCCTCCCTTTCCTTTTTACATCCTTCCAAGTTGATCTATACCTCTTTGCCCACTCATTACACATGGCACCAGTTGGGAGAGCGAAAAGTTCTTATAACCTTTGCGAAACCCAAGCCCGTCGTACAGAGGTAAATGTACGCTAAGAGCGTATGGATATTCTTATAGATCTAAACCCTCAAGATATCCCACCAAAGGATCCATCTGCAGAAGGAGTGGGCGGTCCTTATGTAAGACCCGTGTCAAACTAACCCGGTCTCACCACCTTGAACCAGGTTTACCCATCATGGTTGAGTCAATGGACCAAGGGCGTGAAGGAGAGCGAGATCCCAGGTATCAAATCGACCCAAAAACACTTAAAATAGAGCAAGGGTCGCATACCCAGCTAAACAGGGTCGACCCTCTCAAATTAGAAACTCAGACCTTGAAAAATGGACAGAGGGTCGGACAGTGTCAGACCACAGGGTCGATGGGATCATCGACCCTCTAATCGACCCTCACATACTGCTGAAACTGAAATTAGGAAACTTCCTAATTTTCGATTGGGATTCTTTCCAAATCTCAATGGGACTATTATAGGACATTCTCACTCTATTTAAAGGACGTCCCTAAGCCACTTTCACTCCTTTCACAACCCTAATTGAATTGAGAGAAAGAGAGAAGAAGGAAAAGAGGAAGAAAAGAGGCAAGGAAGAAGACTTAGCAAAAAGGAGAAGAATTTCCAGAGAAAAGTAATCTTCTCAGGTATGGATACTAATTCCATGAGTTTCTACAGACCTTAGGTTAGATATGGTTGAGTGTAGGATTTCGGAGAAACCCAAACCATCCATCCATGGTTAGGTTGTCATGGAAAAACCTAGGATAATGCATGAAAGCCATCTAGGAGGATGAATCATGGTTTCAGACCATGGAATGTGGAAGCAAGCCATAGGACCCCAAACATGAAGATTGAATTAAAAACTGGAAATTGGACCTGATTGCATAGAGGGTCGCACACAGAGTCGATAGACCCATCGACCCTATGCACCCTGACCATCGACCCTCAGCATTCGGGAAGTTCAGACGGAGGGACAGGGTCGATAGACCCATCGACCCTATGCATTCTGAGCATCGACCCTCTGATCGACCCTCAGTTAACAACATGGTTTTTAAATTGGAAATTAACTCTAATTAAATTCTATCGACTTTGTTAGGTTTGCTAGCATTATAATAACACTGTAGAGGTGATTCTAAAGCTTGAAAAAATATCTATTAGCAAGCTAAGGTGAGGAACCTTAACTCCAAACTAAACTGGTTAATAATAAACTGTTTTTTATTTCTTGAGTCCTATACTATGTTTGATTCTATGCGAATATGTTATAATGTGCATACAGCATGCCATCCAATATTTCTATTATTTGTTCATGCATATTTACTTTATTGTTTATAACATGATGATGATGATGATGATAGGAATAGGCATGTGCTTGTATGTGTGTGGTTGATGTGCTTGATGCGAGCGAGTATCAGGGGAGGTGTGATGAGAACGTCAATAAACGTTAACCTTTGGCGGGTCTCGGCACTTTAGCTCTATCTCTAACTCAAGTCTTGTGCATTGGCATCATCGTATCGCCATTACTTTAGCAGAACTATTATGTCGTAGAGTATCAGGGGAGGTGGTCTCGGTCCTTATAGTCTCTGACTCTACCGGGGGGCCTTAGCTCTATCTCTATGGACATTCTGAGGGATGCTGGGGTGAGGCCTTGGATACACTGTTTGGCATTAGGATTGGTTAGTTGCTAGCCCAGTTTGTAGCCCTCGCCAACAGGGGCTTACGTGTTGGTATGGCACTAAATAGAAATAAACGTAACCTTTGTTATATAATGTTCATGATTGGGTGCATGTGAGTTGACGATAAACGTGATCTTCGGGTAACGTCACACACTCGTGTATAGAGGCGGAGTCAATAAACGCGACCTTTGGCTACCTCAACCTTTCTATAGCATACTGCAAACTTTAAACCGGACCAAAGATATAAATTGACTTTTTACATGCATATGTAATGTTGCATTGTTTTGGCTACTCACTGAGCCGTGTTGTGTGCTCACCCCTCGACGTCGAATATTTTTAGTTGATCATGCAGGTTATACAGTTGAAGACTATATGAATGCTTCTACGTACGGAACGGTAGCAGCAATGGTCGCTGGAGCTGAAGATGAAACACACGACTCCTCTTGCGAGTGCAACTCGTGTGTATTTGACTAGATATTTTTATAGGTTTCTTTATTGGATTTATAAGACATGTATTTGGTACTTAAATATTTATGTCTCAGTTGAAAACAGGATAATTTGCTATTAAATTAATGATATCATCTTAGTTGCTCAGTTCATTTTATTATAGATTTTCCGCTATTGTGTATTACTCTGATTATGATTATGGATGTGTGAAAGTTTGGATAAAATGGAGATAGCCTATTCGAGATCCTGGTTGAACCGTTGGTTTATTAGCGGTTCATCACACCATTCTGGTTAGACCAAAATTGGGGTATGACAACTTGGTATCAGAGCATCTCAGGCCTTGCCCGCTGAACTAACATACATTCAAGACAATTGTGAACTGAGTTAGGATAAAAATAAAAACAGTAATATTAACACATTATAAGCACCAGTGATGATTGAGATCCAAATTTAAAAAAAAGAATAATGCATCTATAAAAGGGGAAACAAGTTACATACAATGAGAGCGAAACAAAGTGTAAATATATATCTAAAGCAGAGTACAGTCCACAACCCGGACAGTTACTCTGAAGTACAGGAAAAATAAAAAGTACAATCAGGAAGCGGGAGGCGAAGGAGGAGGTGGAGCCTCACGATCTCTGTCGTAGTCCTCAGCATAGACTCTGGTCAACCAGGCTATCTGAGTCTGGGTCGTCTGCAGACTAGCTGTGAGATCGGCTACTCTCCTGTCAGTCGCACGCTGGGTCTCCAACAGCTCATCCACTCTCATGCGCTGAGCATCTAGAAACTCCTCCATCCTCTGGTCCGATCGGCGCTGAGTCTCTCTGATCTCGCGCAACATCTCCATCATATCAGAAGACGGATGCGAAGGACCAGCCTCATGAGAAGGACCAGTCTCAGGTACAGAATCCTCCGCATGCAAAGTACCAACTCCAGCCGCATGTGTAGGTGAAGGTGGGGGTATCGCGTCGACGTCCATGTACATACGATCATCATCATCGACGGGATCCACCGGAGCTCTAGCAGCAGCAGCAGCAGCCTCAGCATCAGCCACCTCAACCCGAGTGTGAGGGCGCACCATCGCGTTCCTCTCATCATCGCTAACCTGAGCGTCTCGAAGTCCCATCTTGCATATAGCCTCCCAATCTAGAGGCGACGAGAAGGTCTTCTCCTGAATCTTCTCATCAACTAGGTCAACCCCCAGACGAATCAGCAAAGTGGTAATCATACGTCCATAGGGTAGATTTCCCCTATGACCGGACAATGTAGCACTGATCATCGTCCGCATGATGATGTAAGGAAGACAGACGGGTTGATGAGTGCATATACTGTAGATCAAAAACTGGGTCAGCTGAGACACCCTCTCATAATGCCCACTCAGTGGGATCAGGTTATCTTTGAATGATCCTCTGAGAACACCCGTGGAGCCGGACGCAAGTAGCACGCCCTCATCTGCCAGCGATCGGGCTGTAGTAACTGACTATCAATCTCGGCCCACAACCACGTCTCGATAAATCGTGCTCACCAGGTGCACAGTACACCATAGGACCGTCATATGGAATGCCCAACAGGTCGGCCAGCTGCCGATAATCAAAAGAAATCTGCATCCCCTTGACGTAGCTAGTGATGCGCAACTCCTGACCAAGCTCCACATCGTTGTGGTTTCCCACAATCTTTGCCTGAGTAATAGGCATACTGTGCCTCGGCTTCATTGGAGCGGAAGCGAAGCGGATCATGAACCCTGGGTACTTTGGTACGAACCATAGTATCTGTAGATAAGAAAGAAAAAGGAAAACAAGGAGTTAATAGGATAAAAATTTAAAAATCGGGCATTATAACGACGTAAGTTGGTCAAAAGCCTCACTTTTCACCCATACAAGTGGGCAGGAGGACTTACGTAAGTTCCAACACATCACACAACAATTAAACAGAAGGAAATTTTAACTGACAAGGTCCAATTTGAAGGAATTGCAAGAAATCAAAAAATTTTGACAAATTAGGGCAAAAAGAGAAAAATTTAAGTTTCTCGATAACCAACCGATGAAACTCAAAAATTTTTGAGGGCTTTCATTCCTCAAGACACCAACAACAAAAGCCCTCAATAAGAATCGAATTTTTACTGTTGGAAAAAGTTTAATTTGAAAAATACAAGTTAAATGAGCAAAAACCTAGAAATTAAATACCTAAAAACAGGTAAAGTTGGGAAAGTATACCTGTAGAGGTGATGTGGATGTCGAAACTCGGACTAAGAATGATCCACAACAGTGAAGTAGCACTGTAACAACTCGGAGAGAAGAGACGAGTCGAAACGGGAGGGAAATAATAGAAAATGACCCAAAATCGGACTTTAAAAATCTGATTTTTGGTCAAAGGGTCGGACAACTCGACCAGGGCCATCGACCCTCTGATCGACCCTCTAATCGACCCTCTTGCTCTCGGGAATCGACGAAACTACGGGTCGGACATTAAGGGTCTGACATACCATCGACCCTCACCATCGACCCTGTACAGAAAAGACAGTATTTTTTTTATAAAATGAGTTCGAATTGGAATTGATTATTGGTTAACGTGTCTACATGACATATACATGAGTTCTCGCCTATTTTTATAATTTTCAGGCACCACCAATCATCAAAAAGAATTATGTTTGGACGTAGAGTTACCCGACAGACCCGAAACACAGTCCCACCACCACCACCGGCGGATGAGACTAGTCAAGAGAACAATTATGCACAGGGTAATCCCGAACCGGCAAACCCTACAAATTTGCCACCACCACCACCAGAGCTAACAATAGTGGTGATGAATCTTGCACAACAACTACAGCAAATGCAAAACGCACAAGCTCAAATGCAGGTTGCAATGGGAGTTATGTTTCAAGCCACTCAGGCTGTAACCATGCACATTGGGCAAGCTAGTGCAGCACCAGTGGGTAATCACCCAGCTCAACAGACATCTCAACAACCGGCTGCACCAATTCCAGTGCAAGTCCCAGAAGCTGCCCAAGGGAACTACCAGTATCCACACTATGTGTTTGGGGCAAACCCCCAAAACCAACTGGATCACTCCTGACTAGTAAAGAGATTTCTGAAGATGAAACCTAAGGAATTCAACGGTAAACCGTCTGATCCGTTGTGGCCAGCACACTGGATAGACGAGATGGAGAGAAATTTCCTTATGATGACTATTTCAGAAGAAGAGAAAGTATTATGCGCCACCTTCATGCTCAAAGGCGACGCACACCATTGGTGGAAATCCACAAAAACATACTTATTGACCGGACATGCCCTACCGACATGGGCTATATATAAAGAACCGTTCTTCGAGAAATATTTCCCACGAAGCTTCGGAGACTCAATGGAGAAAGAGTTCCTGAGTTTGTACCGAGGGAAAGATGACCGTAGACGCATATCAACGGCGCTACGAAGAACTGTTTTTCTTCGCACCGGCGAGTATGCAAGAAGAAGATACAAAAACCCGTAGGTTCGTCGCGGGACTAAGAGGAAGCATAAGAGAAAATGTTCTGGGCTTAGAGAAGAAGATTTACAACGAAGCTGTCCAGATCGCTCGAGTAATTGAATCGAGCCAGAAGAAGAGCTATTTCTCCCAGAACCGAGGAATCAAGAGACCAGCCGGAAACACCTACAACGGAGGCAATAATAGGACGTATAAACCTTTTCGTCCTCAGAATTTGGCTACTCCATCGAAGCCTACTTCAGCAGCTCAACCACAGCCAAAGTCAAATTTTGAAGTCCCGAAGTACTTTAACTGCAACCAACCAGGGCATATGGCAAGAGAGTGCCCAAAACCCAAGAAGCAGTTACATCAAGGACGGGTATATGCTGTTACATCAGAAGATGCTGCCGCCTCACCCGATGTGGTCACAGGTATGACCAAAACTTATAAGATTTTAATTACATTGATTGAGCATGTAGACTAAGTAAAAACGAATCACAGGTATCGTACCTATCAATGGCATACCCGCCAGAGTACTCTTTGATTCAGGAGCTACTCATTCATTTATATCTGTGTCGTTTGGAAAGAAGACCAAATTACCCATCAAAACATTAGATTATAAATTACTTGTACGGCCACCGATGGGATTAGAAGTAGAATTAGAGAAAGGTTATGGACCATGTCCAGTTCTCATTGGAGAGCAGACTTTGGATGCAACCTTGATACAACTTGAGATGACAGACTTTGACGTCACATTGGGAATGGACTGGTTAGCTCGGCATTCTGCAAATCTGTTATGCGCCGAAAAGAAGCTAACATTTAAAGATAAAGAAGGAGCAGAATTCAGTTTCTTGGGAACCAAACTTCCCAGGAGACGAAAGCTCATACTCTCAGCATTAAAGCCTAAGAAGTGCCTTGAGAAAGGGGCGGTCGGATATCTAGTATCAGTGGTCGACCTAACCAAGGACGTGCCATGAATGGAAGATATTGATGTCGTGCGAGATTTTCCCGATGTATTTCCAGAGGAACTACCCGGATTACCACCCGACCGAGCCACAGAGTTTGTAATAGACCTTCTACCCGGGGCCGCACCCGTATCAAAAGCACCTTATAGGATGGCTCCTACTGAACTGAAGGAATTAAAAGTGTAATTACAAGAACTGCTGGATAAGGGTTATATTAGACCCGATATATCTCCATGGGGGAGCACCGGTGTTGTTCGTAAAGAAGAAGAAGGATGGTAGCGTTCGATTATGTATCGACTATCGAGAGTTGAATAAACTGACCATCAAGAATCGATACCCACTACCTAGGATCGATGACTTGTTCGATCGATTCTGAGGAGCAAAAGTATTTTCAAAGATCGATCTTCGATCAGGCTATCATCAGCTGAAGATTAAAGAAGGTGACATTCCGAAGACAGCTTTCAGGACAAGATACGGACATTATGAATTCTTAGTAATGTCATTCAGATTAACTAATGCACCGGCAACATTCATGGAACTTATGAACCGAGTTTTCCACGATATGTTGGACACGTCGGTTATAGTATTTATTGATGACATATTGGTATACTCCAAGGACAAGGAAACCCATGTCAAGAACCTAAACGCAGCCCTACAACGTTTAAGGAAAGAGAAGTTATACGCCAAATTTTCAAAGTGTGAGTTTTGGCTAAGTGAAGTCGCCTTTCTAGGCCATGTAGTATCCGCCGGAAGGAATCAAAGTGGACCCCAAGAAGATCGAGGCTATCGTAAAGTGGGAAGCACCAAAGAGCGTTTCAGAAATTAGAAGTTTTCTGGGTCTAGCTGGTTATTATCGGAGATTCGTAGAAGACTATTCTCGGATTGCCGTAACTCTTACCAGTTTGACCAAGAAAGGAGAAAAATTTGTATGGACGGATAAGTGTGAAAAGAGTTTTCAAACACTGACGATCAGATTGATATCCGCCCCGATTTTGACTATTCCTATTCTAGGACAGACGTTTACCTTATATACTGATGCGTCGGGATTGGGATTAGGATGTGTGCTTATGCAAGGAGAGCAAGTGATTGCCTATGCCTCGAGACAATTAAAGGTACATGAGAAAAATTACCCCACTCATGATTTGGAGTTAGCGGCAGTAGTACATGCTGTCAAAATATGGAGACACTACCTATACGGAGAGAAATTCCAGATTAAGTCGGACCATAAAAGTCTTACTTATTTATTTAATCAAAAGGAGTTGAATATGAGACAAAGAAGATGGCTGGAACTATTGAAAGACTATGATTGTGATATCCAGTATCATCCAGGAAAAGCGAACATAGTAGCAGATGCATTGAGCAGAAAAGCAATGATAAAATCTCAAGGAGAAGTTAGCATGACTGCGGCAATGTTCACTACCGGAATGGTATTCAATCACAGCAACGAGCAGTATGTGATAGATACAATGGATGAATCAGCTAACCAAGGGTTTATTCATCGATTTTCGAATATGTTCGCGGCATTGAAGATTATACCGGATATAATGGATGAAGTGAAGACAGCTATCAAAGCAGATCCTTATCTGAGAACAGTACAAAAAGATATTGAGAAAGGTAGGACTAACCCTGAGTCCACCTTGGATGAATAAAAAGTATTGAAATACAAAGGAAGAATATGTGTACCCGAAACAGAAAGTGTGGACATTAGACACCGACTGATGAAAGAAGCTCATACCACCATCTATTCGATACATCCCGGAAGTACAAAAATGTATCATGATCTAAAGAAACTATATTGGTGGAGGGGAATGAAAGCGGATGTAGCTAAGTTCGTGTCTCAATGCCTAAATTGTCGAAAAGTAAAGGCTGAATGACAAAGACACGCAGAGGACTGACAGCCGTTCCACCGGAACCAGCATGGAAATGGGACTGCATCACTATGGACTTCGTCACAGGACTACCATTGACTCCTCGAGTAGTTGACGCAGTTTGGGTGATTATAGACCGTCTGACAAAAACAGCTCGTTTCATACCTATACGACCTCAGTATACACTGGAAAGGCTAGCAAAGCTGTATGTGGATAATATTGTTCGATTACATGGTGTTCCAGAAAGCATCGTGTCGGATAGAGATCCCCGATTTACTTCCAAGTTTTGGGAAGGACTACAAAAGGCTATGGGTACAACATTAAAGTTCAATACGTGCATTCCATCCGCGAGACGGATGGACAATTGAGCGCACAATTCAGATCCTAGAAGATATGCTACGAGCATGTGTAATTGATTTCAAGGGATCATGGGATGAAAGATTACCATTGATCGAGTTCGCTTATAATAATAGCTATCAGGCTACTATACAGATGTCACCTTATGAAGCACCGTATGGAAGAAAATGTCGAACTCCTTTGTTTTGGAATGAAGTTAGAGAACGTAGTATTGTTGGACCGGAATTCGTTGAAGAAACTTGTCGAGTGGTCGACATTATCAAGGAAAGAGTAAGAACAGCTCAGAACCGTCAGAAGCAATACGCAGATACTCGACGAAGAGATCTAGAGTTCGCCGTAGGTGATAAAGTATTTTTGAAGGTATCGCCTATGCGAGGATTGAAAAGGTTCGGACAAAAAGGAAAACTAAGTCCAAGATATGTCGGGTCATATGAAATTCTGGCTAAGCGTGGAAAAGTAGCTTATCAGTTAGCACTACCACTATCTATGTCAAGCGTGCATGACGTATTTCACATTTCCTTATTGAAGAAGTATGTCAAAGACCCAACGCATGTTTTGACAGTGGATTTGCCAGAATTAACTGATGATTTGACATTTGAAGTAACACCAACGGAAATCACTAGTCAAAAGGTTCAGCGTCTACGCAACAGAGATATCTACTATGTTAAGGTCAGATGGAAAAGTAGAGACATGGAAGAAGTTACATGGGAAGAAGAAAATTCCATGCGGAAGCAATACCCTCACTTATTTGATTCCGAAGGTACGTCTAATTTCGAGGACGAAATTTTTATAAGTTGGGGGAAGTTGTAAGACCCGTGTCAAATTAACCCAGTCTTACCACCTTGAACCAGGTTTACCCATCATGGTCGAGTCAATGGACCAAGGGCGTGAAGGAGAGCGAGATCCCAGGTATCAAATCGACCCAAAAACACTTAAAATAGAGCAAGGGTCGCATACCCAGCTAAACCGGGTCGACCCTCTCAAATTAAAAACTCAGACCCTGAAAAATGGACAGAGGGTCGGACAGTGTCAGACCACAGGGTCGACGGGATCATCGACCCTCTAATCGAACCTTACTTACTGCCGAAACTGAAATTAGGAAACTTCTTAATTTTCGATTGGGATTCTTTCCAAATCTCAATGGGACTATTATAGGACATTCCCACTCTATTTAAAGGACGTCCCTAAGCCACTTTCACTCCTTTCACAAACCTAATTGAATTGAGAGAAAGAGAGAAGAAGGAAAAGAGGAAGAAAAGAGGCAAGGAAGAAGACTTAGCAAAAAGGAGAAGAATTTCCAGAGAAAAGCAATCTTCTCAGGTATGGATACTAATTCCATGAGTTTCTACAGACCTTAGGTTAGATATGGTTGAGTGTAGGATTTCGGAGAAACTCAAACCATCCATCCATGGTTAGGTTGTCATGGAAAAACCTAGGATAATGCATGAAAGCCATCTAGGAGGATGAATCATGGTTTCAGACCATGGAATGAATGTTTAATGGAATGTGGAAGCAAGCCATAGGACCCCAAACATGAAGAATGAATTAAAAACTGGAAATTGGACCTGATTGCACAGAGGGTCGCACAGGGTCGATAGACCCATCGACCCTATGCACCCTGACCATCGACCCTCAGCATTCGGGAAGTTCAGACAGAGGACAGGGTCGATAGACCCATCGACCCTATACATTCTGAGCATCGACCCTTAGTTAACAGCATGGTTTTTAAATTGGAAATTAACTCTAATTAAATTCTATCGACTTTGTTAGGTTTGCTAGCATTATAATAACACTGTAGAGGTGATTATAAAGCTTGAAAAAATATCTATTAGCAAGCTAAGGTGAGGAACCTTAACTCCAAACTAAACTGGTTAATAATAAACTGTTTTCTATTTCTTGAGTCCTATACTATGTTTGATTCTATGCGAATATGTTGTAATGTGCATACAGCATGCCATCCGATATTTCTATTATTTGTTCATGCATATTTACTTTATTGTTTATAACATGATGATGATGATGATGATAGGAATAGGCATGTGCTTGTATGTGTGTGGTTGATGTGCTTGATGCGAGCGAGTATCAGGGGAGGTGTGATGAGAACGTCAATAACCGTTAACCTTTGGCGGGTCTCAGCACTTTAGCTCTATCTCTAACTCAAGTCTTGTGCATTGGCATCGTCGTATCGCCATTACTTTAGCAGAACTATTATGTCGTAGAGTATCAGGAGGTGGTCTCGGTCCTTGTAGTCTCGACTCTACCGGGGGCCTTAGCTCTATCTCTATGGACATTCGAGGGATCTTTGGGGTGAGGCCTTGGATACACTGTTTGGCATTAGGATTGGTTAGTTGCGAGCCCGGTTGCAGCCCTCGCCAACGAGGGGCTTACGTGTTGGTATGGCACTATATAGCAATAAACGTAACCTTTGTTATATAATGTTCATGATTGGGTGCATGTGAGTTGACGATAAACGTGATCTTCGGGTAACG
Organism: Protea cynaroides; assembly: GCA_028583415.1. Taxonomy (NCBI): domain Eukaryota; kingdom Viridiplantae; phylum Streptophyta; class Magnoliopsida; order Proteales; family Proteaceae; genus Protea; species Protea cynaroides. The sequence goes on along the minus strand of CM053274.1, from coordinate 50,409,886 downwards.
TCACACACTCGTGTATAGAGGCGGAGTCAATAAACGTGACCTTTGGCTACCTCAACCTTTCTATAGCATACTGCAAACTTTAAACCAGACCAAAGATATAAATTGACTTTTTGCATGCATATGTAATGTTGCATTGTTTTTGCTACTCACTGAGCCGTGTTGTGTGCTCATCCCTCGACGTCGAATATTTTTAGTTGATCATGCAGGTTATACAGTTGAAGACTATATGAATGCTTCTACGTACGGGACGGTAGCAGCAATGGACGCTGGAGCTGAAGATGATACAAACGACTCCTCTTGCGAGTGCAACTCGTGTGTATTTGACTAGATATTTTTATAGGTTTCTTTATTGGATTTATAAGACATGTATTTGGTACTTAAATATTTATGTCTCAGTTGAAAACAGGATAATTTGCTATTAAATTAATGATATCATCTTAGTTGCTGAGTTCATTTTATTATAGATTTTCCGCTATTATGTATTACTCTGATTATGATTATGGATGTGTGAAAGTTTGGATAAAACAGGGATAGCCTATTCGAGATCCTGGTTGAACCGTTGGTTTATTAGCGGTTCATCACACCATTCTGGTTAGACCAAAATTGGGGTGTGACACCTTACCCTGACCCCTCTTTGTATGTCACCAGAGTCCAGTTTGATTGACTGGCCCAACAGTTTGTTACCCTGATAGATTTGTTGCAGCAACGGCCCACAACTGCGCCAACTGCCTCGATCCCTCCTGTTGATGTTCCAAAAGTCCGACAGAGGTCCCAACATCTAGGCACTCCGCTCCTCGGGCTGCGTCTCCTAGTCCAATCCGGGCCAACCCATCAGTAGGTTCATACCGAAGTAGGGGTCGAAATGACCATTATGGGGAGCCCCGCTTCCAGTATGCTCTAGAGTACGATCCTACCGAAATAGTCGAAAGTAGTCATGAGCCCCTGACTGTTTCAAGAAGATCATACATCTCGAACAGATTGGGGTCGAGGCTTGGGGGTAGATGGACCCAAGGCAGAATGTACACAGATCAAGATGTAGCGTGGAAGGCTCAGAGAAGGGTTAACGAGGCTAGACGTGCCAAAAAAGACGCATATGCCCGGGTCAACGCTGCTAGACAAGTGTGAGAAGGCACCCAAGTGAGGGTCTAAGAAGTCAGGTGAGTCCAAGAAGAAGCCCATTCTAGGGTCAATGCTGCCCGTGAAGAAAGGGCAACATCTATCCCGTTTGTTGCTGCAATTCCACCAGTCGACGATGAAAATACTGCCAGGCTGGAGCACCTAGTGAAAGATCTGATGGACCGGGTACAACAGGTTGAGCGGGGAGTCGATGCAGACGCCCTCTAAGACTATGCCACAGATACAGCTCTGACAGATGAAGTCATGAGCCATCCTCTTCCTATTAACTTTGCCCTTCCCAATATGGGGTGGTATGACGGTAAAACAGATCCCGAGAAAACACTTGGATAATTTTAAGGTTGGTATGGTCATTTATGGCCACTATGACGCCTTGTGTTATAGGGTTTTCCCGTCTACCTTGAGGGATGTTGGCAGGACATGGTTCAATAACCTACCCCCAAATCTGTGGGGACTTTCAAAGAGCTCAGTAGTTTGTTCCTCTCCCATTTCCAGAGGAGTCGAAGCTAGAAGAAGAACCTATCACATTTGATGGTGGTTAAACAAGGCGAGAAAGAGCCTTTGCGACCTTTCATCACCCGTTTCCTTGGAGTAGCGGGAGAGATCAAAGACCTACAGCCGGATGTGGTCGTATCGACCCTATCGAAAGCCTGTCTGGAGCCCCAGTTGGTGTTCTCCCTCAACAAGAAGCATCCCAAAATGCATGCCGAAATCTTCAGTCGATGCGACCGATATGAGTCAGGAGCAAAAGCTGTAGCAGAGTTACTCGAACGAGTGAATCCACCTCGAGCAGCTGGAGAAAGAAAGAAGATTGACGTTTTGGAGAAAACTCCTAAAGAAGGGGAGACAAGCAAGAAGACAAAAGTGGCCAAGGAATTGTACCCGGCCCGTCCTGCACCAGAGTACACCCCACTCAATCATACCATGGTTGAGATACTAAATATCAAGAGAGGTGACACCTTACTGGTACCTCCCCCCAAGATGATATCCTAGCCTGGGGAGCGCAATTGTCAACTATACTGTGCGCATCACCGGGATCATGGCCACAACACCAACTCATGCCGGCACCTGAAAGGCCTAATCGAAGATTTGATCCAGCACGGACAGTGGACTGAGTTCGTAGGACCCAGACCAGTGCCACCCCTACCTTCTGCACCAGTTGCGGTACTTCCACCACCTCCCCCAATGATAGCACCTGTGAGAGTGGAGAGGGTCGAGCATTGGCCCCTTTCACCACCAATGTCACCCCCGCGAGAGTTTATGGGCCAAGTTGAGCTTCACCCTTGGGGACGTTAAGAGATGATGAGAGAACAGACTACCAGAAGGGTTCGAACAGTGTGGGAAGAAAGTCCCCCCATGGGCCTATTAGGCAAGGAGGGGCCGGAGCAAGATCTGGGTCTGAGTGACAATGAGTATGTATCTTTGAGCAACCTGGAGTGTATGACCGTGACAGTCTGGCCAGAGCACACGTGATGGGAAGTGCTCCCGATTGTGGTCGAACCCGTCAAGGAAGAGTCAACTAAAAGAAAGAAAGTCAGAGAAGGAAAAGAAGACACAAGGGGATCATCCTCTAAAAAAGTCAGGTATGAGGGGTATATCTACTTTGGCGAAGATGATCTTATCGATGTAGTTACCCCTTACGAAGATCCTCTCGTTATCAAAATGGCCATTGGAGAAGAGTGGAAAGTGAATCGCATACTTGTCGACACTGGAAGTGCCTATGAGATCCTTTACTACGACACGTACCGAAGGCTGGGATACAAGGATGAGTAGTTGAGACCCATCAGATACTCTCTTATGGGATTCAATGGAAAAGGAGTACGGGTGAAGGGAGCCATCCAAATTGATACCCACCTGGGGACATACTCAGCACGGGTGAGTGTCAACTTGAACTATATGGTGGTAGATACCCGATCGAGCCACAATGGTATCCTCGACAGATTTGGTCTCAATAAGTTACAGGCTTACCTCTTAACCTATTACTCTACAGGTATGGGATTCCATAAGTACTGATTACAGATAATGGTCCACAGTTCTCAAGTTGCGTCTTCCACAAATTCTGTCATGATCATCGCATTGGTCATAGATTTATATCAGTGGCGCACCCGGAGACCAATGGACAGATAGAGATCACCAATCGTACTTTGTTGCATAGCTTAACCCGGCGAGTGGAAGAAAAGAGGAAACTATAGGCTCCGGAGTTGCCCAATGTGGTATGGTCTTATCAAACTACAGAAAGAACTGCTACAGGAGCTACTCCTTTCAAGCTGGAGTTCAGATCAGAAGCTGTCATCCTAGTCGAAGTCGTGGAAAAAAGTTACAGAGTGCTGAACTTTAATGAGAATACTAACAAAGACATTTTACTTATGGACCTAGACCTTCTGGAAGATGTTCATGAGACTGCTCGACTACATATAGCAGGATATTAGCAAAAAACAGCTAAGTACTACAACTCCAGGGTCAAGGAGAATTTGTTCCGAGTGGGTGACTTGGTTTTATGTTCGACGTCTGTCACTGCACCCACTCAACAAGGAAAGTTAACTCCAAATTGGGAAGGGCCGTACCGGGTTGCAAGAGCTACCAGACCACGGTCGTATCACTTAGAGACAGTGGGGAGGTCGGCCATACCACGTACTTGGCATTCTATAAACCTCTAGAGATATTACATGTATGGTTTATCTTTTAATAAAAGGTTCTTTTACACACCTCCATTCCTATTCATGAAAGTAGGTAGCCTAAGTCAAAGACTTGAGGGGTCGTCTTGGACTTTGGCTCGAATAGAAAAGGCCTACGGGTCTCGAAAAGAAAAGGCCTACGGGTCTCGAAAAGAAAAGGCCAACGGGTCTCGAAAGAAAAGGCCTACGGGTCTCAAAAAGGAGGGCCTACGGGTCTCATAAGAGAAAATCAAAAAAGAGACCAAGCTTACAGGTCTCAATAAGTAGATGGCCTCAGTCAAAGACTAAGCCCATCGACTTAAGGGGTAGTCTTTGACTTTGGTTCAAATAGCTCGAGCCCTCCACTTCTATCTCCTAGTTGCAGGCAAAGCACTGCACTATCAAACAGGGGGGTAACAGTAGCAGATTATTTTGTATCGAGTAAGTAAAATGTAAAGGGAAAAGTGAGTACATTGATAAGAGGAAAAGTGAGTGCATTGATAAGTACAAAAAAAATGCACAAGGGGCTTACAAAAAAAAAAAAAAAGTGCCCAAAGGGCTTACAAAAAAGAAAGACAAGTTCTGTGATCAGTCTGTATGGGGATCAATTTTGATCATTGGGAGATTCATTCAGTCAGAGGTGCATTTATTGGAGTTGTTTCTGAGGATGTCATATCGGGGGTTTCTTTTGAGGGGACAGAAGAGGGATCTTCGGAAGTTGTTCCTAGGATTTCCTGTGGTGGAATCACAAACAGAGGAGGGACCTCTTGAGGAGAAGGTACCACCGCCAATTCAGTACTAGAAGCCGCTAGAGGAGGGAGACTCGAAGGCTGACCAAGTTTATCCCTGATCACCTTGTTCATAAAGGGGACACAGGAAAAATCAAAAGATGGAACATGAGTAGACAGCTACGAGTGAACTATAAGGATGTCTTCCCTAATGGCTCGAACTCTCTCTTTCCTAAAAAGACCCTCCATGTCATCAGACTCCATCAAAGTTCTCAGGGTCTTATCTTAATCCTGTGCTAAAGCTGCATGGGCCTGCGACAGATCTTGGGTTAGGTGAGCAACGGTTGCCTGAGCTTGGGCCAGTTCTTTGGCCAGATGAATCATTGAAGATTGCATATCGACACCCTGATCCTTCATGGTGGCTATCTCCTCTTTGAGGGCTTTCTCCCTGGACAAGGTGTGGGTCAACTCAGTCTAAAACCTATCGTTCTCCGTTGATAGGTTAGCCTTCTCCCCTATCAGTTCGTCATGAGCCCCCTGAAGATCCTTGACCTCTTGCTCCAGTTGATTATTAAGGGAGGTGGTTGCTCCAAGTTGGTCTGACATGACCTCATTCAGTTAATCGCACTTCAGCCAATTCCTTATGGGTGGCCTTGAAGACTTTGGCACCAGTGGTGAAATGCTCATCGAGCCTCCTGTACTTGGTCTTTTCATCAGCAAGCCTCCTCCGGTTCAGGTCTAATGATGCTTCGGTGGTGCGCCATTTTATGTCAAGATCATTGGCCCGATTGTCTGCCTCCTTGGCGTGAGCCTCTGCGTCATCCCTCTCCTATTCAACCACTTCCAGTTCTGAAGACAGGTTGTCTCTCTCCTCAAGCCAGTTCTCCTCAGCCTCGGTCCGAGCCAAAATGGCAGCATCTCGATAGAGAACGGCCTGGTGGCGCTCTATTAGGGCAGTCAAAAGAAGCTTACTACTCTATTGTTCCAAGGCTTGTACCTCCTTAAGCTTGTGCGCAGACCCCACTAATATCTTACAGTAATAGTTTGTTCCGCACATCAACTACAAAACAAAACAAAGAAGATATCAGATACTCATAAAAAAAATAAAATATAAAAATCAAGGAAGCAGGATAAAAGAACGCGTAGCAAGAACAGAAGAATAACTGACCTAGTATAAGGCCGCGCATTGACCCTGATCTATGTTCTCAAGCTTGGCTTGCTTGAAAAAATCTGCGTCTAAGGACAGATAGGCATGTGGACTATTTCTTGAGCCACCGAGTGGTTGAATAGGCCATGCACTATGGCAAGGACCTTCCAAGGGGGAATAAATGGTGTGGGCTCTACTGTGGAGTTTGAACTGCCAAGAGTGGGGGTTGAAATTTGACTCGAGACTGCATTGGAGCTCGAGCCAGGGGTCGGAGTAGGGTCGTGACTAAAGACAGTGGGCGCCATGATAGGACCCTTACCTTTGGCGCTGGCCTCTATGGGCAGGCCAGAGGAAGAAGACGGTATCAGCATGAATGAGGTGGATATCTGTGGGAAAGTAGAGGGAGCTTGTGAGGACAAAGATGGAAATTTTTGAAGTCGCCACCTAGATTAAGGTCTAGGACCTTAGAAAATGTAAAATTTCACCCCAAGGTAAGACTTCGATTGACTCATGACCCTTAGATTGGATTTCTGGTCCATCAGAGATTAGGTAAGCGTCAGGTTACGGTTATGGGAAGGGGTTAGGCACACAAACCGTCCAATCGAAATTGGTCTCCTATATCTTTCCTGTGCTAGACTCTTTCTATTAAACCGAACCAAACCAAGTGGTTTGATATCATTGAACCGAATCTGTATCCATCAGGTTGCCTACGTATTATGGAATTATTCCAAAAATCAGGTTCACCATCGTAGTTCAGGTGTGATTAAAGTTTATGGCTGTGATTTATGCTTGTGCATGATTAAATTCATTGTTCAAGTTGAAGTTTATGCTTGAAAGGATGAGAAACCCTATGGGTTAGGATCTGGATAGTCCATACGAACTGATAGATAGTCCTAGTGGATCTAAGAATGGATAACCCTTTCTAGGTCTGAATGTGGATAACCCTATTTGGGTTAAAATATGGATAACCCTATTTTGGTTGGAATGTGGATAACCCTTTCTGGTTTGGGATGTGGATGGATATCCAAGTGGATCTATAGATAGTCCGAGTGGACTCAGGTGTGGATCCGAATTTGAGATTCTCCCAAATAGCCTACGTATCCTAGGGTTTGCCCTAGAAATCAGAATTCGCATAGTTAGAATTCTGGAATAACCTATTCTAGGTTAGAATGTGAGAACCTGTTCTAGGTTTAAGGTTTAGAACCTATTCTAGGTTTAGGGTTTATTGAGGGGCAGAAATCATCCTGAGCTACCCTTTTCATCCTGAGTTCTAATTTTGGAAGGTTTGGCAAAGCATTCTCTTTCTTTATTAAGATTTTTATTATTTCCCATTATACCCTTCCCAAGAATGTGGGTGCCTATAATGCACGTCCCCACGCCTAATATGTTTGCTAGGTGTACAGATATGGCAGTTCGACTAGGGTGTTGCATAAATTAAATTATTGCCAAAAATAAATTATTCATCTAAATATAGCATATAACACATTTATGGCAAGAAATTCACATATAGGAAGATTATGAAAATCTCCCTAATATGGCATGCATTGCAAATAAGGCAAGAACCTATATGGCAAGATCTAATATGTTAATCTAAGCATGGCAAGACCTAATATGGCAAGATCTAATATGCTAATCTAAGCATGGCAAGATTTAATATGACAAGATCTAATATGCATCTATATATCAATATGATAAGTACCAATCATAGAATGCAAATATGACATGAATTTTTCAAAAAAGATAAGATCATATGCTATTTTCTAAGCATAGTAAGACTTAAAAATGGTAATTATCAAGATTTTGCTAAATATGGTAAAAATCCTTTTATTCTATCAAATATAGCAACACATGGAATATGGCAAATATGGTATGTGTACAATCCAAACAAAGCATATGAATGCTCCAAATATAGCCATTTATCCAAATATAACAGAATTTATTCAAGCAATCAATTGCATGTTACAATGAATGAGACATCAATGAAACTTTTTTAAAAAAATACAAAATCATAAAAAAAACATATGTTCAATGTTCTTTGAAAAATTATAATTTTTATGAAGACATTTGGAAAGATTAATGACTCAAAATTGTCAAAATTGTGACACAAGGTTTCAGGTAATGGACAAAATTATAAACTGCATTCAAATTTTGTCACATTACACAAGAATGACCATAAGTAGGTCTTCTGTAACTCAAATCAAGCTAACTATTTTTCCACAGAAAGATGACTCAACATGTTATATTTCATATGAAGGAGTCAAATCCCAACAGAGAGAAAAAATAGGTCAAAGATATGCTCTAAGACAGGACATGTGCACTGGTCAAATCTGTTCCAGATTTTTAACCAGTTGCACCATAAATTCTGAATAAAATCCTATACTTAATAAAAATTAAATCCAGACATATGTCCATGCAGATAACTGTCGGATCTAAAATTTTATCAAGAAAAACAAGTGAAAGTAGTATATTTTCTTTGTGAAAAATGATTCTTTTCTATCATACAAATCAGTATATCCTGACAGATTCAAAATCAGAGCACTATGCACTTAAAAATCGATATCAATTCAATAAAAAATAAAAAAAATATGAAACCAGTGCCATTTTTTAGAAGACTTTCATATCTAAAAGGGTTATATGAATTTTATTTCCTGATTATGGCCATAAGACCCATATCTAGAGACTTTCTGATGGAAGATTGTATTACATCTGAGTAAAACAGCAATGTCAAAGACGAATTTTTTGATATACTTCTTCAATTACAAATGGAACGAAATTTCTAGGGTAGTCTTCCAACATATCAGAGAGACTCTCATAAAAATTTGGGCTTCAAAACCTAAGAAAAACTATATGTGATGCACGTCTTAACTTTGGATCCTAAATCTGAAAATTTTAGGTTAAAAAATCACTTTATGAAACTTGTCAAAAACATCAAACATCATCATATAGCATACAAAAATTCATCATTGAATAGCTTAGATAAATTATCATTCATGAAAAATGTTAGACATAGGCATCCTAACATTAATATGCATGTAATAGAGCATTCCTAATCGAGATTTCATAGAAATTAGCTTTTTTTCAAGCACAATTGACATTCGAGCATTCTAATGACCTCTAAATTTGCTTAGGGTACTAACCTTGTGCTCGAATGGAAAAAAACCGTCGATGTAGGATGATTGAAGATCATATCAAGCTCTTTGAAAATGAATCATCCTTTTGCTTTTCTCTGCTTCTCTCTCTCTCTCTTCTCTTTCTCTCTTTTCTTCTTCTCTTTTTTTTTCTTTTCTCTTGTTCTTCTCTCTTTTTTTATTTTCTCTTCTTCTTGTCTCTTTTTTTCTCCCTCTCTCGCATTTTTCTATCTTACCCACGTTCTCTCTCCCCTTCTGGTCTAGAAAAAGAAGATCAATTTCCCTTTATATTGGCCTATTTATGCTTTTCCTCTCCTCTTCTAGAAGATCCTTCTTTCCTTTTCTTCTTTTTCTTCTAGAAAATATTTTTTTCCTTTTTTCATCTTTCCTTTCTTCTCTTCCTTCCTTTTTCTCTTCTCTCTTCTCTCTTCCCTATGTTTTCTACATGTTTTCTAGAATAGAAAACGTCTCTCTCTCTCTCCTTCTTTCCTTTTCTTCTTTTTCTTCTAGAAAATCTTTTTTTTCCTTTTTTCTTCTTTCCTTTCTTCTCTTCCTTCCCTTTTTCCTTCTCCCTCTTCTTCCCCACGTTTTCTACATGTTTTCTAGAGTAGAAGGCGTCTCTCTCTCTCTTCTCTTCTCTCTTCCTTCCTTTTCTTCTTTTCTCTTCCTACCTTTTCTTTTTTTTTTCTTCTAGAAAATCTTTTTTTTTCTTCTTTCCTTTCTTCTCTTCCTTCCTTTTTCTTCTTCCTCTCCACGTTTTTTTCTTTTCCTTTCTTTCTTTTTTCTCCTTCTTCTTCTAGAAAATCCCTTCTCTCTTTCCTTTCTCTATTTTCTTCTTCTAAAAAATTCCTTCTTTCCTTTTCTTCTTCCTTCCTTTTTTTTCCTTTTTTTTTCTTTCTTTCTTCTTCTCTCACTTTTCACTTTTTCTTTCTAGAAAACATTTTATTTTTCTTTTTTTTTCTTTTTTCTTTCCTTCCTCTTTCCTTCCTTTTTTTCCTTCCCTCTCTCTCTTTCACGTTTTCTTCCTAGAAAACATTTTTTTTCTTTTTTTTCTTTCCTTCCTCTTTCCTTCCTTTTTTTCCTTCTCTCTCTCTCTTTCACGTTTTCTTCCCTAGAAAACGTTTTTTTTTTTCTTTTTCTTTTCCCTTTTTTTTTATTTCTCTCTCATTCCTTTTTTCCCTTCTCCCCCTCTCTTTCCCATGACCTTTCTTTCCTCTCTCTTTCCACGGCCTTTATTTCCTCTCTTTTTCTATATATATATATATATATATATATATATATATATATATATATATATATATATATATATATATATATATATATATATATATATATATATATATATATATATTATACACGTATAAAAAAAATGCATGCATATGAGCTGATGTAACTTGATCTGGATTGGTCTGAGTTGGGCCGGACTAAGTTAGACTAAGCTGAATTAAGCTAGTTTGGACCAAGGTTGACATTTCATAGTTTATTTCTGTCACCCTTCCACATGGAATTTTTCGATAGAATTTATTCCAAATTTTCTATGTTCACTTTGTAGAACACTAAAAATGATGAATATTGGAATTTAAATCACCTCATTGAGAAATAAAATAGTCAACTTATGAATTTCTGAAGTTTAAGCAGATCAATTATCGATAATTTGGCTGACCATTCTGCATGGGATCCTTCAGAGACTTCTATCGATAATCATTTACATCCACTTTGTAGAACATCACAAATGAAGAATAATGACCTTGGAATCATCTGAATCCGACGTAGAACGGCAAAGATATGAAGCTTTGAAGTTCTATCGATAATTTACATGAAAGTTTACATGGGGCCCACTGGTGACTTTTGCCCGGGATTTTTCACTTCCACTTTGAAGAGGACTGAAAATGAGGAATATTGGCCTTTGAATCGTCTGATTCCAATATCAGATGACCAAGATATGATGACTTGAAGTTTAAATGATAATGCATGCATCATACGATAATTATGTAAATGCCCTTGCACTTTCAAACTGTGATATCTTCCTTGTTTGATGTCGGAATTCGATGATTCTGGTCTCATTTCAAAGATAATTTCACGACCTGTACATCTAAGTAGATAATAGCCTATGACCCTACTATGGGGTTCATTAGAAAATCATAAACCTTTGGGTTAAAGGCCAGAAACCTGCCATATTGGTTCACTTATGCTGAGGGCAGCAAAAATGAGGTGCTTATAGAGCTAAGGGAGACAAGTCTCCTAAAAGGGGTCGAAACGAGGTCACTACAGTCGAATATGTAGGGATAGATGGTAACCCTATGGTTGCTGTACTGAAATGTTGTGGTGTTGTTGTTGCTGGTGTGCTTGCTGAAGTAGGAGTTGTGCCAGGGAGAGAACTAGCCCCGATGCTAGCGCCTGTGGCACTGGGAGGGGCGAGAGGAACTTCTGGGATGACGGTTGTAGGGGGACGAGAGAAGCACTACTCGAAAGGTTGGCGGGGGCAGAGTGGATGGCCACATCAGATGGTGGCAGAGACTACAGTGGCTGAGGCCCAACTAGAATCCTCTGCAAAATATCTTAAGGAGTATCCTCGGGATAGATGAGCCTGGGGGTCTCAGAGGGGATCTTCCTCCTTTTTGACCGGCGCAATGTCTATAAAACAATCGTCTGGTCATCGTCCTCTATAAAAATGTGAAAGGAGAAATGCTTAGAACTTTAGTTTTGGGGGTCAAAATAGTAGAATAAAAAGATAGAAAATAAAAAGAGCAGAACATACCATCCTCTGCAATATCAATGATTGGAGGGACAACTAGCTCTTCCATGGAGGCTAGGGGGTCGAAAGCTCGAGAAGAAGATTCCCCCATTGGCTCGGGTTCAGCAGACAGATCGACCTGGGCTGCAGGGTCGAAAGATGGGGGTGTGTCCTCGGAAGGTGGTGGAGGGATTTCTACAGCAAGGGCAGGAGTAGTATCAGTGGCCCTCTCAAGAGCTTCCAGCTTCTCAGCCACCATGGCGATTATCTCCTCTCTTTCCCTCTTCTGGTGGCGAAACAAATCCGCCCCCATCAAATCCTCCCACATGTTGTCATCTAGGCCTTCCACTGCGCAAAGAATAAACCATTCAGTGTTAGGAATCGAATAAAAAATACAAACTGAAGAAGGCCAAGCGGTCAGTTAGTATGGTCAGGGGTCGAAAGGGAACTTACTCAGCCCGTACAGGAACAGAAACTTGTTATTTCTCAGGTCCTTGTACTGAACTGCTCTCCCTCTTTTTACTCTTCGAAGAGTCTCCATCTCAAGCGGTGTTAAGATCGGGGTGACCCCCACCACTGAGGGATCGAAAAACTGCCATCGATTACCGATGGGAAAGGCACGCATGCCCATTAGACTATGGCCTCGTCTCACTATGGCTCTGAAGAATTTTTCCTTTCAATGGCAGACTAAGGAGGGGGTAGACTCAATCATTGGGGAAACCTCCTCTAAATTCCAGTGAAAGAAATAGTAAGTGCCGCTAGGCTCGGTCTTCAGGGTCAAAGAGTCATTCCAGGTAATGACTCCTATGTTGAATAAAAATTGGAAGAACCTCAGGGTGGGAGGCTTTCGACAACGAAGAAAGAAGATAATAAAGGCATGGATGTGAGCTCAACAATTGGGCGGATGCTGAGTAAGGGCCAAACCATAGTAGCCCAAAATCTCGAACATGAGAGGATGACAAGGGAAGCGAAAACCAGACACGAACATATTGTAATTGTCACACCCCAATTCCGACTGAACCAGAAGTGTGAGTAAATCGCCACTAAACCAACGGTTCACACTAAGATCTCAATAAGACCGTGTCCACTAGCACAAACCATTGCACATAACCATAATCAGAATACAATTAAATACAGCGGAAGTCTTAATAATAATGAACTGAGTACTTCTATTGATAAATAAATAAATTATCCAATTATTCAAAATACCAAAACATAAATAAATAGTTTTACATCGTTTATAAAATCCAATTGAAATAAAATAATCAAATCATCTATATCCTAGAGGTACACGGAAAAAGGACACTCGCGTGAAGCGTCATGCTCATCCTTCACTGCTTGCACTTCCAAGGCAGCAGCACCTCCATACACTGGAGCATCCATGTTGTCACACCTCAATTCTGCACTATTCAGAATGGTGTGATGAACCGCTAATAAACCAATGGTTCAATCAGGATCTCGAATAGGCTGTGTCCATTTGCTTAAACCATACACATCCACAACCAAAAATCAGAATAAATACACGATAGAGGAAGTCTTTAATATTAAATGAACTGAGAGTCTAACTGTGATAAAGTAAACAAATTATCCAATTATCTCCCAAAAGGACTAAGACATAAATTAAAATAATAAAATCAATTACATTGTCTATATAACTTAAACAAAAATCTAATAAAAAAACACAGGAGTTGCACTAGCATGATGAATCATGCGACTCCATCATCATTTTTGCCTCCATTACCGCCGCATACCCTTATGTTGGAGCATTCATATAATCTTTCACTTTCGTACTTGCATCATCAACTAAAAATATTTGAATTCGAAAAGGATGAGCACACATCACAGTTTAGTGAGCAAACAGAATAATGCAACAAACATATGCATGCATTTAATTCATATCTTTGGTCTGGTTCATAAGCTTGCAATGTGCAATAGAAAGGATAGGTGGTCGTCACACCTCTATACACGAATGTGTGGAACCCCCAATAGATCAAACACCATTGTTGTAAGACCCGCACGCCACGAATCCGGTCTAACCTTACATTTTGTGTCGTGACCAGTCTACATATCATGGTCCAGCCAAGTGGACCAAGTGCGTAAAGAAACCCAAGACCCAATATGAAATTTAACTCAAAACCAGTCAAAATAAGGGTAGGGTGGCATGCCTAAACAGGTAGGGTCAACCCCACATCAACAGAAATCCAATCCATGACTTTTTAGTCGTAGGGTCGCATGACTAAGAAGGTGTAGGGTCGACGGATCCTGCAACCCTACGTCCGACCCTACGATGACAGACAGAAATCGTAAATTAGGAAACTTTCCTAATTCCAAGGGGTTCTTTCCTAAACTTGATGGGACTTATTTTGGAGAATTTTCCACTATAAATAGGGCGTTCCTTAGCCTCTTTCACTCCTTTTAGAACCCTAATTGAAAGTGAGAGAAAGAGAAAGAGAAGGAAAAGAAGAAGAGAAAGGAAAATTGAAGAAAAGACTAAGGAAGAGGAGGAAGTGCAGAGGAACCTCTGAATCTCAACCAACCTCAGGTATGAACCTAATTCCCTTCATAAATTAAGAGCCTAGAATAGATTATGAAGAAGTTAGGATTAAGAGAAACCCAAATCATCCATCCATGGACGAGTTCTAAAGGAATCCATGGAAGTAATCATCATAGGCAATGGAAAGTGTGTAAAAATCATAGTTATGAGCCATAGAACAATCTTAGAATGGACCTACGAGACCACATGATCGATCACATGCCCTCGGGAAGTCCCAAGGAGGGTGTGGTCGCATGTAGGGTCGAATAGTATCCAACCCCACGTCCGACCCTACACCCTAGGGTCACAGAAACTGCTACCCTAGGTGCTACCCTACCTGCGACCCTATAATTTCTATTAGTCTAAAAATATTAGAATTAATTTTAATTAAATTTTATCGACTTGTTAGGTATTTCTAGTGATTTAAAAGTGAATTATAAAGCTTGAACGACGATCTACTAGTAACCAAAGGTGAGGGAACAAGACCTAAACTAATTGGCTAACAATAAACTATTTTTGTTTATTGAGTCCCATACCATGAATGATTCTATATTTGTATGATTGTAATGTGCATATCACATGTCATCCACTATTCCTGTTATTATTTTTCATGCATATTTAATCTCGTTTATTTATACCGTGAAGATGATGATGATGCTAGGAATAGGCATGTGATGTATGTGTGTGGTTAGTGTACTTGATGCGAGTGGGGCATCACGGGAAGTGTTATGCGGTGTTTGATCTAGGCACTTTAGATCTATCTCTACTCAAGTCTTGTCCACTAGCATCGTCGTATCGCCATTACCTTAGCAGAACTATTACGTCGTAGGGCATCAAGGGAGGTGGTCTCGGACCATATAGTCTCTGACTCTGTCGGGGGGCCTTAGCTCTATCTCTATGGACGTATTGAGGGATGCTGGGGTGAGGCCTTGGATACACTGTTTTACATTAGGATTGGTTAGTTGCGAGCCTAGTTTGCAAGCCATCGCCAACAGGTGCTTACGTGTTGGTATGGGTAGGGATGGGTAGGGCATCAAGGGAAGTGTTATGCGGTGTTTGATCCGGGCACTTTAGCTCTATCCCTATTCCATGGTGGGGTGGATGTGGACGACAATGATGTTTCATCCATTGGGTGGGCTTACACACCCTGTGTATAGAGGTGCGGTGGCCACCAATCCTTTCTATTGCACATTGCAAACTTATGAACCAGACCAAAGATATGAATTGAATGCATGCATATGTTTTGTTGCATTGTTTTGTTTACTCACTGAGCTCAAGTTGGAGAGCTGACCCTCACGTGCGTAATTCTTTTTAGTTTCTGATGTTGCAGGTATTACGGTTGAAGATTTTGTTAACACGCCAACATATGAACAGGTGGCGACTATGATGAGCAAGCTGTGGAGGACTATTGTGATTAGTTAAGCAAGCGTTCAACTATGAATACGCTTAGTGTTTAACTTTCATATTTGGATATTTGTAATATGTATTAAATTATATTTTGGTTACTTGGAGATAAATGGAATATTAATTATTTATCATGACTAGACCTCAATTCATTATCTGTAAGACTTCCGCTATTTATTTTATTATCTCTGATTAATGTGGAATGTGTTTTGGTTTAACAAAGATGGGGATAGCCTATACGAGATCCTGGTTGAACCATTGATTTATTGACGGTTCATCACACCATTCTGGTTGGTGTAGAATTGGGGTGTGACAACTTGGTATCAGAGCTCTCAGGCCTTTCTCATGAAACTGAATACTTCCACTAGAGTCCATGAACTGAGTTGGATAAATTAAAAGCTTTAATACAAACACACCATAAGCACCTGTGTTGGTTGAGACAGAACTTAAACAAGACAATAATGTACATATTAAAGGTGAAACCATATATATACACAAACAGAAAGAGAAAATTCAAAACTTATCTTGATAAATGAATAATATAGGGTATGATCTATAAGTCGGGTAGTTATCTAAGTATACAAAGGATACAGTACAGTAAGAAGAAGGAAGCATCTGTAAAGTAGAAAAGTTGGAATGCCGAGTTGGTACTCACAAGATGTGAAACTCGATGTATGATAGAGAAAGGAGAAAAATGGCTAGTAACACCTAAATCCTTGCAAAGGTAAAGGGAAAGATCTCAGACTAAATCCAACAGAGATAGGAGAACAATGGACATACACCAAAAATTGAGAGTAACTATAAAACAAGATAAAGCTTTACTCCTGGGTGAAGTGGAGACTTAGAGTGAGATCCGGCATACGCTGATCCATTGCCTGCTGAGCACTAAGAAGAGTTACAACTTGACCCCACCACTCTCTGGGTCGAGAATGGGTAATGAAAACTCATCTGAGTAGATGCTAAATAATGATAATCAGATTGGAACAAATCAAAGGAGGTGAACAACCAGGCCACTCCAGCCAATCTACCTGGACTACCCAAGTTGCCAATGCTACACCAATACCTCCGAGTCAAACCAAGTACGGTACCGATTAGTAGTAACACTGTACCCCCAGCACATGTTAGCCGTAACACAGTGCCTACCATACAACAAGTCTCAGTAACGCACACCCCAGTGCAGAAGCTTGGTGCACAACAAGCAGTGTATCAAGGTGGTTACCCTTATCAGCCACCGATGTATGGGATAGCTGGATCATGGCAAAATGATCCGACCAGGGTTGAGGAATATTTTTGAAGATGAAGCCTCCAACGTTTTCAGCAAAAGATCAAATCTATTGTGGCCATATTACTAGATAGGTTTATATAGGATGCGGTGCATTATTGATTTACTCTTATGAGTATAGAGAATGCACATACCTGATTCTAAATCTTGTACCTTGACAGGATACCTTCTTGATTCAACCTGTCAATTGGAGTTATAGATATTGTTTTTTAGTATTAGTCCTGATTGTATCAATCGGAGCCACTTTCATGATCGACAACATGAATAGAGATATTAACTGAATGAACAAATAAATTTTTAATCATGTTGAGCGTACATCTTTTGATTTATACCTGATTTATTGATGTACCAAATCTTTCTCTAGATTTATTCCGATAGTTCCTTCTTATTTTCTTTTTTTTTTTTTTTTTTTTTTTTTTTTATTTTTTATTTTTTTTTTCTCCCCTTTTTTTTTTTTTTTTTTTTTTTCCTCCTTTCCCTTTTTCCTTTTTTTTTTTTTTTTTTCTCACTTCTCCTTTTTTCTATTTTAAATTTTTTTTTATAAATATTTTTTTTTTTTTTTATATTTTTTAAAAATTTAATTTTTTTTTTTTTTTTTTTAATTTCTTCCCTCCCTTTCCCTTTATTCCTTTTTTTTTTTTTTTTTTTTTTTTTTTTTTTTTTTTTTGGATTTTTTTTTTTTTTTTTTTTTTTTCCCTTTTCACTTATCCCCTGGATAAAGTAATGGAGGATTTGTTTCGAGATTACTAAATGGAAGGATATGAGTCATGTCTATAAAAGAGTGCATGAGCAAGAGGGAGGAATCGCTATTATCCTAACTCAAATAAGGTAAAGCGTACCAAAGGGATATGATTGAATTAACACCCTAATCACTTTAAATAAAAATTAATCAAGCAATAAAAACAATAATAACCATTCATAACGGTACAAAAATTTACGAAACCACTAACCATAAAGTAACACAAATTTATTGCAAGAAAGAAATGAAATTAAAAGTAAAAGAATGTAAGAAAAACTTATCTCGATAGAAGATTTCTCTGTCGTTGCTCGTCGTCTTGTTGTCACTCCAAGGCGATGTGCAAACGATTACAAAGGGAGCCTTCTCCCTAAATTAAATTAGTAATGGGGTACAACCTATATTTACCTACCCTACTATAGGGTTCTAAATCTGAAATTAAAACTAAAAACAAATAAATAAATAAATAAAAATAAACTTAAGCAAGAAGAACACAACTTGAAAAGAAAAAAACTAAAAATCTCAAACTCTTTCACAAATTCTCAAAACTAAGAAAAAACTCATAATAGAATTCTTGGATGATTTTCTATTGCTGAGCATCACATATATATACAAGAGAATAAAGATCACAATCAATCTTTACAATTGAATTACAAGGAGATTTTGTGGAGATAATTTTGGTAACCGAATTCCAATCTTGTAGGTTCATTGTATATGGACGATTCTTGAGTAGAAAAAATCTTGCACCAACTCATCATATCTTTAGCATCATTATCTCTTTTTGAAAACTTCTATAATCGATTGGAGCTTTCCATTCTTCCATGCCATGCCAATCTTGTAAATTTGATTCCAAATAACTAAGGAATATTTTCTCAAGAGAATGGAATCTTTCACATGAGATTGGGCTATTCTTTGACTTGGTCCAAGGCTGATCTTATACACAAAATTCATGGCTCTCTTCATAAAATTCATCTTATGCCCGGCTACTTAGTTGACTGGGTGAGTTAACTGGATAGGATCACCAAAAATTCATAAAATAATATTTTTAAGCTCAAATTTTTCCTTTCTTTTACCTACACCCAACAAACATAAAATCAACATTAAATACCCGAGAAGCATCATAAATAGAATAATAGATGTATATTTTATGCCTTAAATTCACACATAAAATGTGTTCATCAGATTCCCCACACTTGAGCTTTGCTAGTCTCGAGCAAAGAAAAATATAAAAATAAAATAAAATCTTAACTCACTTTCATAAGAAACATGATTGCACTTAGCACGTGCAACAAACCTTTAAACCCCTAGGTTATCCCTAGTGGACTAGTTGTGTCTCATGAGTATTTTCAAAGAATAAACACACAAAATTCATATAGAAATTTCAAACTTTAATTTTAGTATTAAGGAAAGAGAGCACACACATATCTTATTAGTCAAGACACTCAACTTGGGATCAAGAAAACATAGAAACCCCCACACTTGAACATTGCTACCTCATATGATTCAAACACTAAGGTTGCATCTCAATTAGGAAACCTTGTTATATCTTCCAAACATATCTCTCCTTAAGGTGAACCCTTTGTAACATACTAGTAACCAAGACCCAAGAATAGCTTTCAACACTTGTATTTTTTTTTTTTTTTTCTTCTTCCTCTTTAAGCTACTCCACTACAATTGGCTTGAGAAGTGCAGGTGGTTATGCATTCCCATGTTACTATGTAGCTTCGCTTTTGGCATATATCTTTAAAGACATTGATGCTAAAGAATATTTTTTTTTTAACAAGAGCTGTATCCAAGGAATTTCAATCAAGACACCTCGCTTCTTGAGGCGGAATGTCCTGTATAGTTCCAAGAACAAAAAAACTCTTATATTATTATTTTTCTTATTATGATTTTTTTAGTACAAGGAGGTCTCAGCTTTATTCAAAGGTTGAAATTACCAACTATAACCATAAAATATTCATCCCTTCAGGAGAGGTAAGATGTATTTTCTAACTTAATTCCCATCTCAAAATACAACCTAAGTACTATCCTCACATAGGGTTTCATTACTTCGTATGTGATAGTTTCCTAGGTCTCTTTCTCCTTCCTCTTTTGTGTCAAAACTATAGAAATAGTGATTGAATTTCCCAAAAACCAAAATTAAAAAGTTAAAATTTACAATGAAAGCTCAAAATTCATTTTTTTTAATGAAATCTCAACCCTTCCCCCAGACTTAAATCATGCATTGTCCTCAATGTATACAGAAAAATAAAAGACAAGGACAAGGGAAAGAAAAAACTCCCTGATTCAAGGATCAGTGTAAAAAGGCTCATGGAGATCCATGACCTCTTCAGTGGAGTCGTGTGGAAGCTCCAAAAAAGGCTTCAAACGCTGGCCATTCACTTTGCTGGTTGCACCTGTACCTAGATTTAAAATCTCAATTGCACCCGATGAGAAAACATTTTGAACAATATAAGGGCCCTCCCAACGAGATCTAAGTTTACCAGGAAAAATATGCAAACGAGAATTATAAAGCAAAACCTTGTCGCCAGGGGTGAAAGACTTCCAAAGGATATGTCTGTCATGATAAGCCTTTGTCTTGTCTTTATAGATGCGGGCACTGTCGTAGGCATCATTTCTCAATTCATCCAACTCAGAGAGCTGGAGTCCTCTATGAGTGCTAGCATATGACAAATCAAAATTTAATTTCTTAATTGCCCAAAATGCCCGATGTTCCAATTCGACTGGTAGATGGCAGGCTTTTCCGTACACTAGACGGTAAGGGGATTGACCAAGAATGGTCTTGAAAGCAGTTCTATAAGCCCACAAAGCATCTATGAGGCGAATGGACCAATCCTTACGAGTAGGATTGACAGTTTTTTCCAAAATTTTCTTGATTTGTCGATTGGACACTTCAACCTGTCCACTAGTCTGAGGGTGGTAAGGGGTTGCCAATTTATGGGTAATACCATATTTTCGAACAAGGACCTCAAATGGTTTGTTACAGAAGTATTTCCCCTATCGCTAATGATAGCTCGAGGGGTACCAAATCGGGAGAATATATTCTCCTTTAAAAATTTAATGACTACCTTGTGGTCATTGGTCTTAGTAGCAACAGCTTCTATCCATTTGGACACGTAGTCCACAGCTAACAAGATATACTCATTCCCAAAAAACTTTGGGAATGCACCCATAAAATCAATGCCCCAAACATCAAAAAACTTCAACCACCAAAATTGGGTTTAGTGGCATCATATTACGCTTGGTAATGCGGCCTAAAGACTGACAAGAAGGGCATGCCTTACAATAATTAAATGCATCCTTAAAAAGACTAGGCCAGTAGAATCCAGACTATAAAACCTTGGCCGTAGTCTTATTTGGCCCAAAGTGGCCACCACACGCCTGATCATGACAATAAGACAGCACAGATTGTTGTTCATGGTCAGGTACACATCTTCTGATAATCTGATCAGGGTAAGTCTTGAACAGATATGGATCGTCCCAAAAATAGTACTTGACTTGGGAATGGAAACTATACCTATCCTGGGCGGACCAATGGGAAGGGGTCGCACCCGTTACCAAGTAATTTACAATATCAATGAACCAAGGCTCACTAGATACTACAAACAACTGCTCATCTGGGAAAGACTCGTTGACTGGTGAATCAACAGTCAAAGAATTAGGCAGTTGGGATAAGTGGTCAGCAACTAGATTTTCTATTCCTGGTTTATCCCTAATCTCTAAGTCAAACTCTTGTAAAAGCAAAACCCATCTAATGAGACGAGCTTTGGCATCCTTTTACCGCAAGAGATGCTTGAGAGCGGCATGATCCGTATACACAATGACATGGGATCCTATCAAGTAGGCACAAAATTTCTCTAAAGCGAATACAACAGCTAAGAATTCCTTTTCAGTGGTGGTGTAATTAAGCTGTGCATCGTTTAAAGTCCTACTTGCATAACAAATTACATGGGGTAACTTATTGATCCGTTGCCCAAGGACAGCTCCTAATGCAAAATCAGAAGCATCACACATAAGCTCAAAGGGCTCTATCCATATGGGTGCCTGAATAACGGGGGCAGTGGTCAAAATCTTTTTGAGTTGATAAAAACTCTCAAGACAGGCATCATTAAAATCAAAGAGCTGGTCTTTAGCAAGCAAAGAGGTGAGAGGACGAGCAATTTGACTAAAATCTTTAATGAACCTCCGATAGAAACCGGCATGCCCTAGAAAGGAGCGAATGTCCTTAACAGATTTGGGAACAGGTAGCTTTTCAATCAATTCTACTTTGGCTCTGTCAACCATGATCCCATTTTTGGAAATGATGTGACCCAACACTATGCCCTGTTTTACCATGAAGTGGCATTTCTCCCAATTTAAAACTAAATCTTTCTCTGTACACCTGACAAGAACTAAGGAAAGATTATGTAGGCAATCAGAAAAAGTAGACCCATGCACAGAAAAATCATCCATGAACACTTCTAAATATTGTTCTACCATATCTGAGAAGATGCTCATCATGCACCTTTGAAAATTGGTAGGGGCATTGCATAGCCCAAAAGGCATGCGCCGGTAGGCATAGGTTCCGTAGGGGCATGTGAAAGTGGTCTTGTGTTGGTCATCTAAGGCAATGGGGATTTGATTGTAACCGGAGTATCCATCTAAGAAGCAATAGTATTCATGTCCGACCAACCTCTCTAACATTTGGTCAATGAAAGGCAAAGGGAAGTGATCCTTCCACGTTGCCGTATTCAGCTTTCTGTAGTCTATGCAGACTCTCCATCCTGTTTGGATACGGGTTGGAATCAATTCATTGTCAGCATTAGCAACTACAGTGACTCCTGACTTCTTTGGTACCACATGTACCGGACTTACCCACTCACTGTCAGATATGGGATATATGATCCCATGAGCTAAGCACTTTAGAATCTCTTTCTTAATGGCTTCCTTCATCACAGGATTTGCCCGTCTCTGAGGTTGCCTTGAGGAGTTGGTATCTTCCATAAGGTGTATATGATGCTAAACAATAGACGGACTAATACCTTTGATGTCAGCCACAGTCCAACCTAAGGCTTCCTTGTGATTTTGTAAGAGTTTGACTAACTCTTCTTCCTGATTAAAAGTCAAATCAGTTGCAATAATAACAAGAAGAGTCTGGTCAGGTCCTAGGAAGGCATACTTCAAAGTGGATGGTAACTCCTTTAATTCTAAGCTAGGTGGTTCAACCATTGAGGGATTGGGATTGAAAATGGATAGAGGTCCTAGAGGTTCCACAGGTGTGTGGATACTCCATGCCTCTGATGAGAAAGTATCCTCTACTCCTCCCAACTCTTCCATACACTGTGAGAATTCCGAGTCAAAGTCAATGTCAAAAGTGGTCTCTACATGGTCAGGGAATTCTTGGAGCATATGTACTTCCTCATTCGGTTGCTTACCCAGCCTAAATACATTTAAATCAACAGTTTGGTTACCAAATGACAGTTTCATGAGACCGTTCCTGCAATTTATCAGTGCATTGCTTGTAGCCAGAAACGGCCTCCCTAAAATGATAGGGATTTGATCCCTATTGGAGACAGGATGTATTTCTAAAACAATAAAATCCACAGGAAAAAAAATTCTCCTACCTTTAACAAAACATCCTCTACCATTCCTTTAGGAGTTTTTACAGAGCGATCAGCTAGTTGAAGTGAGATGGACGTTGGTTTCAACTTTTCCAATCCTAATTGTTGGTAAACATGATAAGGTAGAAGATTCACACTTGCACCTAAGTCTAGCAGAGCATGATCAATAAAAGTGTTGCCTATGATGCAAGAGATGGTAGGACAGCCAGGGTCCTTGTATTTGGCTGCCACAGGATGGTTCAGAAGGGAACTTAAATGTGCAGCCAAGAATACCTTTTTAGGAATTTGACTAATCCTCTTTTGTGTGCATAAGTCTTTAAGGACTTTTGCATAAATAGAAATTTGGTCAATTGCATCCAAAAGTGGGATATTCAATTCTACCTGTTTGAAGACCTCTAAAATTTTATCAACTAAAGCAGTCTTCTTTTGGTTTACCAACCTATTAGTGAATGGGGCTGGTGGAGTAAAAACTCTGTCCGGGACGGTCTCTTTGGGTCTTTTAGGTACATCAGACGAACCTGAAGAAAGAGGCTCAGTAGCTGCCTCAGATTGGGGAACATTAACGGGAACAACTGTAGGTTTGTTCTTTGGTGCTTCATCCCGTAGGTACTCTTGGCCACTCCGTAATGCATGGACTGCATTGCATTGTTTGGAGGACCCTGATTGATTCTCTATGCCATTTACTTAAGGGTTTGGCCTATTTGGTTGTGGGTGATGGCGTGGGTTAGTCTCTGGTTGGCTGGGCAGAATACTCTTGTTCTTTTCACACATTAGGGTAACCAATTGGGTAAGTGTCCTCTCCATACTGGTATGCCCTGCCATTAGAGCTGCCACATTCTTCTCTAACTCACTGAGTCTGGCCGGCTTACCCATGTTAGAAAACCTAGGGGGTTGCTGAAAATTACCTTGGGGAACAAAATTGGGTCTAGGGGGAGCATATGGCCTGGTGTGACCGGGAGGACTTTGATTTGGAAATTGGGATGGGTCCACATGGTTCCCTTGGTTCCAAGAAAAATTTGGGAGATTTCTCCATCCTGGATTGTAAGTGTTACTATACGGATTGTAAAGTGCACTTACATTAGCATTCTGAGAATTTCCCTGTAAAGGACATTCCTCTATTGTGTGTCCAGGAGTTTGACACCAGTTGCACATTAGGACTTGCTTTTGGATAGGGTCTTTAGGAACTAAAGCTTCTATCCTTTTGATAAGGCTATCTAAGTGTGCCTCTTTAGCTACTATGCCATTGACAAAGTAACCTTTACCTTTTTGGGTGCGATCTGTCTCCTGCACAGACTCCCACTCTCTTGTTTTTTCGACGAGATCCACCAAAAAGTTCCAAGCATCGTTAGCATCCTCATAGGAAGTGAATCCTTGAGGACACATAGACTCAAGCATTTGCTTGGTAGGAAAGTCTATCCCCTCGTAAATAATTTGACAAAGCTGCCATATTTCAATACCATGGTGAGGGCATTCTTGGAGTAGACCTTGGAACCTTTCCATGAGTCTTGAAAAAGACTCATTTGACTCTTGTTTGAACCGCATTATATCCCCTCGAAGTTTATTTGTCTTGTGAAGAGGAAAAAACTTTTTAAGGAATAACACAGTAAATTTTTCCCAGGATGTAATGGAATTTGTGGGAAGACCATAAAGCCATTTTTTAGCTCCATCCTTGAGCAAAAAAGTGATGCACCTCAATTTGACAGCATCATCACTGAGCTGTTGCATTTTAATGAGGGCACACACCTCCTCATACTCACGGAGGAACAAGTATGCATCCTCTGAAGATAACCCATGAAAATGAGGAAGCATGGTAATGAATTGAGTTTTCAATTCATAGTTGTTGCCTGTGGCAGTTGGCAATTGAATACATGAAGGTTGTGCTGCCCTAGGAGGGTAAAATCTATCCTTAAGTGTCATCTTTGGTTCAGCCATTGTAAATGATGGGACTCTTACTAAACGATTGCTAGAATCACGAGTCCATACACTCATACACAAAACTGTTTCAAAAAAAAATTTCTTTTTCCTCTAAATTCGATACGAAAAGTTGGATTTTTTCGAATCGGGGTCAATGCAAACCTCCTCACGATCAATGGCTTAGAGACCGGTCATATCCGCAATTACCTTGAGAAACAACACCATTACCGCCGAAGCTATTGGTCGTTATTCCTCTTGATAATTCGATAGCCAGCATCCCTTAACACCATATCATGGTCAGGATTGGACCGTCGATTGTACTATTCCAACCTAACGGATCGGAGGTGCAAAGAAAGGCATAAAAACCAATGTAAACTTTTTGCATTTTTCTTTTCCTTTTTTTTTTTAAAATCACTTAGAATTCAATGAAATTTTTTTTTTTGCATTTTTTTAAATCACTTTGAACTATTTAAAATAGGAAAAATAACGGCTTGCCTCCCCGGCAATGGCGCCAAAAACTTGATGTGAATTAAATATGTATGTAACCGCAAGTGCACGGTATCGTGCAATGACGGGTCGATCTCAGGAAGGAATCGCTATTATCCTAACTCAAATAAGGCAAAGCGTACCAAAAAGATATGATTGAATTAACACCCTAATCACTTTAAATAAAAATTAATCAAGCAATAAAAACAATAATAACCATTCATAACGATACAAAAATTTACGAAACCACTAACCATAAAGTAACACAGATTTATTGCAAGAAAGAAACAAAATTAAAAGTAAAAGAATGTAAGAAAAATTTATCTCGATAGAAGATTTCTTTGTCGTTGCTCGTCGTCTTGTTGTCACTCCAAGGCGATGTGCAAATGATTACAAAGGGAGCCTTCTCCCCTAAATTAAATTAGTAATGGGATACAACCTATATTTATCTAACCTACTATAGAGTTTTAAATTTGAAATTAAAACTAAAAACAAATAAATAAATAAATAAAAATAAACTTAAGCAAGAAGAACACAACTTGAAAAAAAAAAAAACTAAGAATCTCAAACTCTCTCATAAATTCTCAAAACTAAGAAAAAACTCATAATAGAATTCTTGGATGATTTTCTATTGCTGAGCATCAAATATATATACAAGAGAGTAAAGATCACAATCAATCTTTACAATTGAATTACAAGAGATTTTGTGGAGATAATTTTGGTAACCGAATTCCAATCTTGTAGGTTCATTGTATGTGGACGATTATTGAGTAGAAAAAATCTTGCACCAACTCATCATATCTTTAGCATCATTATCTCTTTTTGAAAACTTTCATAATCGATTGGAGCTTTCCATTCTTCCATGCCATGGCAATCTTGTAAATTTGATTCCAAATAACAAGGAATATTTTCTCAAGAGAATGGAATCTTTCACATGAGATTGGGCTATTCTTTGACTTGGTCCAAGGCTGATCTTATACACAAAATTCGTGGCTCTCCTCATAAAATTCATCTTATGCCCGGCTGCTGAGTTGACTGGGTGAGTTAACTGGACAGGATCCCCAAAAATTCATAAAATGATATTTTTAAGCTCAAATTTCTCCATTCTTTCACCTACACCCAATAAACATAAAATCAACATTAAATACCCGAGAAGCATCATAAATAGAATAAGAGATGTATATTTTATGCCCTAAATTCACACATAAAATGTGTTCATCATATATGAAAGAGAGATCAAGGTAGAACAACAAGGATAAGATAATGAGTTTCTTTCAAGATATGAGATTTTGACGATAGTCTTTGAAAAACTAAGAGATGAAGGAACTAGACAAGCTCTTAAGACCATTATACCAGATTTGCTAGTTCAAACCCTTTTGGACTAGATGTTGTGTTAGATGAATGTTATGAACAATGTTCGAATCATATGAATGGACAGAATTTGGATGCAACCTAAATCGACTTGAGATGGCAGACTTTGACGTCATCTTGGGAATAGACTGGCTGTCTCAACACTCTACAAGTTGTTATGTGCATAGAAGAGGTTATCATTCAAGAATAAAGATGGCATATAATTTAGTTTTATTGGAAGCATGTTGCCTAAGAAATGAAAGTTGATCCTCTCTATGCTAAAGGCGAAGAGATGCTTTGAAGAGAAAGAAGTTGGATATATGGTATTTGTGGTATACGTTACCGAAAAACCACCACAGATAGAAGATATTGATGTGATGCATAAATTTCCAATGTGTTTCTAGGAGACTTACCTAGGTTACCATCTGATCATACGACCGAGTTCATCATCGACTTGTTACCAAGGACGATACTTGTGTCAAAGGCACCAATTGAGTAGTTCCTATGTAGTTGAAGGGATTGAGACTTAACTACGGGAGTTATTAGACAAGGGTTCTAATCGGCTAAGTATTGGATCACAGGGAGTGCCAATTCGTGAAGAAGAAGGACGGTAGTGTCAGATTATGTATAGACTACTGGGGACTAAACAAGCTCACGATTCAAGAATCGATATCTACTACCTCAGATTGATGACTTGTTTAAATAGTTGCAAGGAGCAAAGGTATTTTCTAAGATCGATCTTCGGTCGAGATATGATCAGCTGAATAATTTAGACAGCGATATTCCAAAGATAGTTTTTAAAATCGGGATTGGACATTATGAGTTTTCGATTATGACGGTTGGATTAACCAATGCCCTTACATCTTTTATGAAGCTAATGAACTGGGTGTTTCATGACATGTTGGACACGTTAGTCATAGTTTTCATACATGATATTTTGGTTTATTCCAAGAATGAAGCAACTCATATAACGAATCTTGGAACAGCTTCACAACAGTTGAGAAGGGAAAAGCTTTATGCCAAGTCCAAGAAATATGAGACCTAATTAAACAAAGTGATCTTCTTAGATCACGTAGCATCATAAAAAGGGATTAAAGTGGACCCTATTAAGATAGAAGTAATCTTATGGTGAGAAACACTAGTTGGAAGGTACAACATCTCAAAAACTGGGATAATTATTATATGAAGATAATCTGGCGAAGACAAGACGTGGAGATGATTGCATGGAAAGAAGAAGATGCAATGCGAAAATAGAATTCCCACCTAAATTCAAATTTTGAGGACAAAATTTATTTTAAGGATGGGACCGTTGGTTTATCCGTACGTTTAAATTTCGAGGACGAAATTTATTTTAAGGGTAGTGGAGTTGTAAGACCCGCACACCACGAACCCAGTCTAACCTTATATTTCATGTCGTTACCAGTCTACATATCATGGTCTAGCCAAGTGGACCAAGTACGTGAAGAAACCCAAGACCCAATATGAAATTTAACTCAAACCCAGTCAAAATAACGGTAAGGTGGCATGCCTAAACAGGTAGGGTCGACCCCACCTCAACAGAAATCCAATCCATGACTTTTTAGTCGTAGGGTCGCATGACTAAGAAGGTGTAGGGTCGACGGATCCTGCAACCCTACGTCCGACCCTACGATGACAGACAGAAATCGTAAATTAGGAAACTTTCCTAATTCCAAGGGGTTCTTTCCTAAACTCGATGGGACTTATTTTGGAGGATTTTTCTCTATAAATAGGACGTTCCTTAGCCTCTTTCACTCCTTTTAGAACCCTAATTGAAAGTGAGAGAAAGAGAAAGAGAAGGAAAAGAAGAAGAGAAGGAAAATTGAAGAAAAGACTAAGGAAGAGGAGGAAGTTCAGAGGAATCTCTGAATCTCAGCCAACCTCAGGTATGAACCTAATTCCCTTCATAAATTAAGATCCTAGTATAGATTATGAAGAAGTTAGGATTAAGAAAAACCAAAATCATCCATCCATGGACGAGTTCCAAAGGAATCCATGGAAGTAATCATCATAGGCAATGGAAAGTGTGTAAAAATCATAGTTATGAGCCATAGAACAATCTTAAAATGGACCTACGAGACCACATGATCAATCACATGCCCTTGGGAAGTCCCAAGGAGGGTGCGGTCGCACGTAGGGTCGCAGAAACTGCTACCCAAGGTGCTACCCTACCTGCAACCTTATAATTTCTGTTAGTCTAAAAATATTGGAATTAATTTTAATTAAATTCTATCGACTTGTTAAGTCTTTCCAGTGATTTAAAAGTGAATTATAAAGCTTGAACGAGGATCTACTAGCAACCAAAGGTGAGGGAACATGACCTAAACTAATTGGCTAATAATAAACTATTTTTGTTGATTGAGTCCCATACCATGAATGATTCTATGTTTGTATGATTGTAATGTGCATATCACATGTCATCCACTATTCCTGTTATTATTGTTCATGCATATTTAATCTCATTTATTTATACCGTGATGATGATGATGATGCTAGGAATAGGCATGTGAATGTATGTGTGTGGTTAGTGTACTTGATGCAAGTGGGGCATCAGGGGAAGTGTTATGTGGTGTTTGATCCGGGCACTTTAGCTTTATCTCTACTCAAGTCTTGTCCACTAGCATCGTCGTATCGCCATTACCTTAGCAGAACTATTACGTCATAGGGCATCAGGGGAGGTGGTCTCGGACCATGTAGTCTCTGACTCTGTCAGGGGGCCTTAACTCTATCTCTATGGACGTATTGAGGGATGCTGGGGTGAGGCCTTGGATACACTATTTTACATTAGGATTGGTTAGTTGCGAGCCTAGTTTGTAAGCCCTCGCCAACAGGGGCTTACATGTTGATATGGGTAGGGCATCAGGGGAAGTGTTATGTGGTGTTTGATCCGGGCACTTTAGCTCTATCCCTATTCCATGGTGCGGTGGGTGTGGACGACAATGGTGTTTGATCAGTTGAGTGGGCTTACACACCCTGTGTATAGAGGTGCGGTGGCCACCAATCCTTTCTATTGCACATTGCAAACTTATGAACCAGACCAAAGATATGAATTGAATGCATGCATATGTTTTGTTGCATTGTTTTGTTTACTCACTGAGCTCAAGTTGGAGAGCTGACCCTCGTGCGCGCAATTCTTTTTAGTTTCTAATGTTGCAGGTATTACGGTTGGAGATTTTATCAACACGCCAACATATGAACAGGTGGCGACTATGATGAGCAAGCTGTGGAGGACTATTGTGATTAGTTAAGCGAGCGTTCAACAATGAATACGCTTAGTGTTTAACTTTTGTATTTGGATATTTGTAATATGTATTAAATTAAGTTTTAGTTACTTGGAGATAAATGGAATATTAATTATTTATCATAACTAGACCTCAGTTCATTATCTATAAGACTTCCGCTATTTACTTTATTATCTCTGATTAATGTGGAATGTGTTTTGGTTTAACAAAAATTGGGATAGCCTATATGAGATCCTGGTTGAACCGTTGGTTTATTGACGGTTCATCACACCATTCTGGTTGGTGTAGAATTGGGGTGTGACAATTGCCGCCCCCACATGCACCCACCATGGAATAAAGGTAGAGCTAAAGTGCTCTGGACCGCATCGCATCACACTTCCCCTGATGCTCTACCCATACCAACACGTAAGCCCCTGTTGGCGAGGGCTTGCAAACTGGGCTCGCAACTAACCAATTCTAATGTCAAACAGTGTATCCAAGGCCTCACCCTGGCATCCCTCAATACGTCCATAGAGATAGAGCTAAGGGCCCCCGAAAAAGTCGAGACTACATGGTCCGAGACCACCTCCCCTAATGCCGTACGACGTAATTATTCTGCTAAGGTAATGGCGATACGATGATGCTAGTGGACAGGACTTGAGTAGAGATAGAGCTAGAGTCTGGTGACTAAGATGAACCACAGTGTCATGTCCTCCCCCTGATGCTCCACTCGCATCAAGTACACTAACCACACACATACATTCACATGTCCATTCCTGGCATCATCATCATCATCATGTTATAATAAACGAAATTAAATATGCATGAGTAGTAATAACAGGAATAATGGATGACATGTGATATGCACATTGCAATCATACAAGCATAGAATCATTGATGGTATTGGACTCAATAAACGAAAATAGTTTATTATTATCCAATTAGTTTAGGTCTTGTTCTCTCACCTTTGATTGCTAGTAGATCTTCGTTCAAGCTTTATAATTCACTTTTAAACAACTAGAAGGACCTAACAAGTCGCTAGATTTTAATTAGAATTAGTTCCAACATGTTTAAACTAACAGAACCTGTAGGGTCGCAGGTAGGGTAGAACCTAGGGTAGCAGTTTCTGCGACCCCAGGGTGTAGGGTCGCAGGTGGGGTCGGATACCATTCGACCCTACGTGCGACCACACCCTCCCTGGGACTTCCCGAGGGCATGTGGTCGATCATATGGTCTCGTAGGGTCGGATATCATTCAACCCTACGTGCGACCACAAGTATTCTGTGTTGAACTTTCACTCTACGGTCCATTCCTTCATGTTTGGATCCTTTGGCTTACTATCATGGTCCATTCTATGATTGTTCTATGGCTCAAAACTATAATTTATACACCATTCATTGTCCATAATGATTTCCTCCATGGAATCTCTTGGAATCTATCCATTGATGGATGATTTGGGTTTCTCCTAATCCTACGTTCTTCATAAACTATTCTTCGCTCTCTTATTCAGGTAGAGAATTTGGTTCATACCTTAATTCAGATGTTTTTCTGAACTTCCTCCTCTTCCTTAGTCTTCTTCCTCAAGTTTCCTTCTCTCTCCTTCCTCTCTTTCCTTTCCTCCTTATTAGGGTTCTAAGGAGTGAAAGAGGCTAGGGCGTCCTATTTATAGAGGAAAATCCTCCATAATAAGTCCCAATGAGTTTAGGAAAGACCCCCTTTGAATTAGGAAGGTTTTCTAATTTCTGGATTCTGTCTCCTATCGTAGGGTTGCATGTAGGGTCGCAGAATCCTTCGACCCTACATTTTTCTAGTCATGCAACCCCATGACTAAAAAATCAAGGGTTGGACTCTTTTGAGGTGGGGTCGATCATACCTGTTTGGGCATGCGACCCTACCCTCATATTTGACTGTTTTTGGGTTAGAGTTCATACATGGTCATGTGGTTTCTTCACGCACTTGGTCTACTTGGCTCGACCATGATAGGTAGACCTGGTACAAGGTGGTAAGACTGGTTAGTTCCATACAGGTCTTACACATGTAGTCCTCGATAGTGTAACCTGCACCAACATCTAAAAACATGTATATATACAAGGGTGAGCTTACAACTTAGCTCAGTAAGAAAATCAAACAACGCAACACACATCATGCATAAATAACATTCACATTGTGGTCTGGTTTTAAATTTGCAATGTGTTATAGAAAGGATTGGCGCCTACCACACCTCAATACATGAGTGTGTGAATCCACCCAATGGATCAAACACTACTATCGTCCCACAAGCACCCATCATAGAATAGAGATAGAGCTAAAGTGTCTGGATTACACACCGCCAACACTTCCCCTGATGCCCTACCCATACCAATACGTAAGCCCCTATTGGCGAGGGCTTGCAAACTGGGCTCGCAACTAACCAATCCTATATGTCATCATAGTAGGTTGTATCCCAGCACAGCTCCCTACGGCATAGAGATAGGGCTCGAGTCTACTGGTCAGGCCAGAGACCACAGTGCCACTTCCTCTCCCTGATACCCTATCTGCACCAAGCATGCTAAGACAGAAGTGATACGAAAAGGTATTAGTGAGGAATGATCCCAGACCCCAGACCCTTCCCATTCCACACACCAATGAAAATAATCACATGCCTAACAATCACATTCTAGTATAGCGAGTATGCATGAACAATATAATAA
The DNA here is from genome assembly GCA_028583415.1 of Protea cynaroides. Lineage (NCBI taxonomy): Eukaryota > Viridiplantae > Streptophyta > Magnoliopsida > Proteales > Proteaceae > Protea > Protea cynaroides. Next base: position 50,377,124 of record CM053274.1, on the reverse strand, counting down.
TTGAAAGTAAAGATGACATGTGAGTATGCACAACACCAATCCACAGAATCATAATATTAACAACGTTTTACTGTTATTAAGTTATTAGAGTTTAGGTCCGATTCCCTTACCTGACGCTTGGTTGATAGCTTGCTCCGTGTCATCGAATCCAAACTTGCTATCATAGGGTCCTACACGATGTTAGGGTTAAATTAGAATTAGTTTTCTTAGGGTTTACGTTGGTCGAAAACCTACTGGGTCAAAATATAACCCTCACAGCGCATACCGATCGCAGGTACTGGTCGTGGCACTGTGGGGAAAAGTACGACCTGTATGGTCGATCAGTCCTCCACAAACCAGCGCCTAAGAGGTACCGATCGCTGTACTGGTCGCATATGGTGTGACCGGTATGGTCGACCGGTATGCCTCCGGAAGACCACCAACTTGGTGTTCGCCTTCCATCGGTCACCCATTATTGGTTCTAGGGTTTCTCCTATGCATTTTAGGCCTGAGCAACGAGTTAGAGTTGTTCCATGTTCCATTAAAGTCCTAGTTTCGATGATCTTCAGCCTAGAATGCGAATCTAGGGTTTATCGACTGTATTAGGGTTTGACGGCAATTTAAGGGTTTTAAATCAATACCTCACCTTGCATGGTATTGATCAATTCATGGTTAATCATCTGTAATGCTTAACTTAGAGAAAATTTCAAGCACTTACTGTTGGTTCCCAACTATGGTGTTCTTCGTCCAACAGCGGCTCCTTTCCCACCTTTCTTAGCTCCTTCTCCTTCTTCGATCTCTTTCTCCTCTCCAAGGTTTGTGAGAAATAATCAAAGAGTTCTAAGGAGGTTTAGGGCCCGTTTGATAAAACTTCTGCTTTTGAATTTTGGATTCTGATTCAAATTTGGATTCTACTCTAAGCTACTCCAGGATTATTTTGGAGCAAAAACTTGTTTGATAATGCAATTCTAAAATGGATTCCAGAGCATCTTTGGATTAGAAAAATGTTTGATAACACACTATCCCCCCAATCAAAGTCTAGAAAAATAGTTGTGGTGGGTGGTGGCGACAGTCATTGTGGTGGTGGCAGTGTTGGTGGTTGTCACACCCCAATTCTGCACTATTCAGAACAGTGTGATGAACAGCTAGCAAACCAACGGTTCCACCAGGATCTCGTACAGATGGTATATGGCTGATCTAAACCTCATACATCCACATTCATAATCAGAGTAAATACACAATAGCGGAAGTCTTATAGTAAAATGAACTGAGAATCTACGGTGTTATTAATATTTAAATAGCAAATTATTCTATATCAACTGAGACATAAATAAATATCAAATATATGTCCTTAATAAATCCAAATAAAGAAATCTAGAAAAACATCTAATCGAATACACATGAGTTGCACTCGCAAGAGGAGTCATGTGTATCCACTGCATCTTCATCTTCCACCGCCGCCACGTACCCGTACGCTGGAGCATTTATATAATCTTCAACGGTGGTACCTGCATCATCAACTAAAATATTTGACGTCGAGGGATGAGCACACATCATGGCTCAGTAAGAAAACAAAACAATGCAACAATACATATGCATGCAGTCAAATCATATCTTTGGTCTGGTTTATAGTTTGCAATGTGCTATAGAAAGGATAGGTGGCCGCCGCACCTCTATACACGAATGTGTGGAAACGCCCAATGAAAACGTCACCATCACCCCACATACACCCAGAATGGCACAATATACACCCCATGAAAAACGGTCATGGCTGTACCAGTTGATACCATACCAATAAATAAACCCCTGCTAGCAGGGTTGCAAACTGGGCTCGCAACTAACCAATCCTAATGCCAAACAGTGTATCCAAGGCATCACCCCAGCATCCCTCAGAACATCCATAGAGATAGAGCTAAGGCCCCCCGGTAGAGTCAGAGACTACAAGGACTGAGACCACCTCCCCTGATACTCTACAACATAATAGTTCTGCTAAGGTAATGGTGATACGACGACTTCAGTGGACATGACTTGAGTAGAACCATGACACAATATACCCCGATGAAAATGGCATCGAAGTACCGGTTGATACCATTCCTACCCGCACCATATACACTGGCCAAACACAAACATTCACATGCCTATTCCTATCATCATCATCATCATCATGTTAACAGTAAAGTAAATATGCATGAACAAATAATAGAAATATTGGATGACATGTTGAATGCACATACAAGCATACACGCATAGAATCAATATGGCATTGGACTCAAGAAATAAAACAGTTTAATATTAACCAATTAGTTTAGGTCTTGTTCTCTCACCTTAGCTTGTTAATAGATCCTCTTTCAAGCTTTAGAATCACCTTTATATTGTTATTATATTGCTAGAAGACCTAACAAAGTCGATAGAATTTAATTAGAATTAATTCCGAGTTTAAAAAACCATACTGTTAATTGGGGGTCGGAGGTAGGGTCGGAGTAATGATCGACCCTGGGTGCGACCACCCCTATTTTGGACTTCCCGAACACTGGGGTCGATGCTCATGGTCTGGTAGGGTCGATTGGCCATCGACCCCCCATGCGACCCCCTATGGGTTTTGGTCGACTTTCTTCCTTTCAGTCCAATCTTCGTGTTTGGGGTCCTATGGCTTGCTCCTACAGTTCATTCTACACACATTCTATGGTCTAAAACCATGAATCATTCACCTATATAGCTTTCATGAATTCCTCCATGATTTTCCATGAAAATCTAACCATGGGTTGATGGTTTGGGTTTCTCCGAGATCATACTCTCTTCATTATCTAACCTAAGGTCTGTAGAAACTCATGGAATTAGTATCCATACCTGAGAAGAATGCTCCTTCTCTGCAACTCTTCTCCTTTTTGCTTTCTTTTCTTCCTTGTTTCTCTTCTTCTTCTCTTCCTTCTCTTCTCTTTCTCACAATTCAATTAGGGTTGTAAAAGGAGTGAAAGAGGCTTAGGGACGTCCTATTTATAGAGTAGAAACTCCTAAAATAAGTCCCATTGAGATTTGGAAAGAGTCCAACCGAAATTAGGAAACTTTCTTAATTTTTGTTTCTGGCGGCAACTGGGGGTCGATGAGGGGGTCGATGATCCCGTCGACCCCTGGTTCCTAAAGTGTCAGACCCCCCTGTAAAACTGGGGGTCTGACTTTCTTTCTTGGGGGTTCCGTCCCTCCCTTGCTGGCTATGTGACCCTCCCCTTAATTTAAGTGTTTTTGGGTCAGTTTAATACCTGGGATCACGATCTCCTTCACACCCTTGGTCCATTTTGCTGAACCATGATGGGTAGACCTGGTTCAAGGTGGTAAGACCGGGTTAGTTTGATACGGGTCTTACAACTCCCCCTACTTAAAAAAATTTCGTCCTCAAAATTGTACGTACCTTCTGAATCAAATAAGTGAGGGTATTGCTTTCGCATAGCATTCTCTTCTTCCCATGTAATTTCTTCCATGTCTCTACTTCTCCAAGTGACCTTAACATAATAGATATCTCGGTTGCATAGTCGTTGAACCTTTCGACTGGTGATTTTCGTTGGTGTTACTTCAAATGTCAAATCATCAGTCAAATCCGATAGATCTACTGTCAGAACGTGCGTTGGATCCTTGACATACTTCTTCAATAGGGAAATATGAAATACGTCATGCACACTTGACATAGATGGTGGTAGTGCTAACTGGTAAGCCACTTTTCCACGCTTAGCTAGAATCTCATATGGCCCGACATATCTTGGACTTAGTTTTCCTTTCTGTCCGAACCGTTTCAATCCTCGCATAGGCGATACTTTCAAGAATACTTTATCACCTACGGCGAACTCAAGATCTCTGCGTCGAGTATCTGCATATTGCTTCTGACGGTTCTGTTCTCACTCTTTCCTTGATAATGTCGACCACATGACAAGTCTCTTCAACAAATTCTGGCCCAACAATACTACGTTCTCCAACTTCATTCCAAAATAAAGGAGTTCGACACTTTCTGCCATACAGTGCTTCATAGGTTGACATCTGTATAGTAGCCTGATAGCTATTTTTATAAGCAAACTCAATCAGTGGTAACTTTTCATCCCATGATCCTTTGAAATCAATTACACATGCTCGTAGTATATCTTCTAGAATCTGGATTGTACGCTCTGACTGCCCATCTGTTTGTGGATGGAATGCAGTATTAAACTTCAATGTTGTACCCATAGCCTTTTGCAATCCTTCCCAAAACTTGGAAGTAAATCGTGGATCTCTATCGGACACAATGCTCTCTGGTACACCGTGTAATCGAACAATATTATCCACATACAGCTTTGCTAACCTTTCCAGTGTATACTGAGGTCGTATGGTATAAAGCGAGTTGTCTTAGTTAGACGGTCTACAATCACCCAAACTGCGTCAACTACTCGAGGAGTCAATGGTAAAATCCCGTGACGAAGTGCATAGTGATGCAGTCCCATTTCCATGCTGGTTCCGGTAACGACTGTAACAGTCCTGTAGGTCTTTGTCGTTCAGCCTTTACTTTCTGACAATTTAGGCATTGAGACACGAACTTAGCTACATCTACTTTCATCCCTCTCCACCAATATAGTTTCTTTAGATCATGATACATTTTTGTACTTCCAGGATGTATCGAATAGATGGTGGTATGGGCTTCATTCATCAGTCGGTGTCTAATGTCCACACTTTCTGTTTCGGATACACATATCCTTCCTTTGTACTTCAATACATTCTCTTTGTCCAAGGTGAACTCAAGGTTAGTCCTACCTTATTCGATGTCTTCTTGCACCGTTCTCAGGTAAGGGTCTGATTTGATAGCTGTCTTCACTTCATCAATTATATCCGGTATAATCTTCAACGCAGCGAACATATTTGAAAACTGATGAATAAACCCTTGGTTGGCTGATCCACCCATTGTATCTATCACATACTGCTCATTGTCGTGATTGAATATCATTCTGGTAGTACACACTACTGCAGTTGTGCTAACCTCTCCTTGAGATTTTATCATTGCCTTTCTGCTCAACGCATCTGCTACTACATTATCTTTCCTCGGATGATACTGGATATCACAATCATAGTCTTTCAAAAGTTTCAGCCATCTTCTTTGTCTCATATTCAACTCCTTTTGATTAAATAAATAAGTAAGACTTTTACGGTCCGATTTAATCTGAAACTTCTCCCTGTATAGGTAATGTCTCCATATCTTGACAGCATGTACTACTTCCGCTAACTCCAAATCATGAGTGGGATAACTTTTCTCATGTGTCTTCAACTGTCTCGAGGCATAAGCTACTTGTTCTCCTTGCATAAGCACACATCCTAATCCCAGTCCTGACGCATCAGTGTACAAGGTAAATGGCCGTCCGGGAACGGGAATAGTCAAAATCGGGGCCGATATCAATCTGGTCTTCAATGTCTGGAAGCTCTTCTCACATTTTTCCGTCCACACAAACTTTTCACCTTTCTTAGTCAAACTGGTGAGAGGTACAGCAATCCGGGAATAGTATTCCATAAATCTCCGATAATAACCAGCGAGACCCAAAAAGCTTCTAATGTCTACAACGCTCTTTGGTGCTTCCCACTTTACAATAGCCTCGATCATGCTGGGATCCACTTTGATTCCTTCAGCGGATACTACATGGCCTAGGAAGGCGACTTCACTTAGCCAAAACTCACATTTGGTAAATTTGGCATATAGCTTCTCTTTCCTTAAACGCTGTAGGGTGGCATTTAGGTTCTTAATATGGGTTTCCTTGTCCTTGGAATATACCAATATATCATCAATAAATACAATAATCGACGTATCCAACATATCGTGGAAAACCCGGTTCATAAGTTCCATGAAAGTCACTGGTGCGTTTGTTAGTCCAAAAGACATGACCAAGAATTCATAATGTCCATATCTGGTCCTGAAAGTTGTCTTAGGTATATCACCATCTTTAATCTTCAACTGATGGTAGCCTGACCGAAGATCGATCTTAGAAAATATTTTTGCTCCTTGCAACTGATCGAACAAGTCATCGATCCGAGGTAGTGGATATCGATTCTTGATTGTCAGTTTATTCAACTCCCAATAGTCGATACATAATCGAACGCTACCGTCCTTCTTCTTTACGAACAATACTGGCGCTCCCCATGGTGATATACTGGGTCGAATATAACCCTTGTCCAGTAGTTCTTGTAGTTGTACTTTTAATTCCTTTAGTTCCGTAGGAACCATTCAGTAGGGTGCTTTTGATACTGGTGCGGCTCCAGGTATAAGATCTATCACAAACTCTGTGACTCGGTCGGGTGGTAATCCTGATAGTTCCTCAGGAAATACGTCGGGATAGTCCCGCACGACATCAATATCTTCCATTCGTGGTGCTTCCTTGGTGAGGTCGACCACTGATACTAGATAGCCGATTGCCCCCTTCTCAAGGCACTTCTTAGCCTTTAGTGCCGAGAGTATGAGCTTGCGTTTACGGGGAAGTTTGGTTCCTGCAAAACTGAATTCTGCTCCTTCTTTGTCTTTAAATGTTAGCTTCTTTTCGACGCATAGTAGGTTCGCAGAATGTCAAGTTAACCAGTCCATTCCCAAGATGACGTCAAAGTCTTCCATCCCAAGTTGGATCAAGGTTGCATCTAAGGTTTTCTTGCCAATGAGAACTGGACATGGCCCATAACCTTTCTCTAACTCCACTTCTAACCCCATCGGTGACCGTACAAGTAGTCTGTGGTCCAATGTTTTGATGGGTAAATTCAGCTTCTTTCCAAATGACACAGATATAAATGAATGAGTAGCTCCCGAATCGAAGAGTACTCTGGCGGGGTATGCCATTTATAGGTATGATACCTATGGTTTATTTTACTTAGTCTACATGCTCATACAATGTAATACAACTTTAAAAGGTTTCAATCATACCTATGACCACATCGGGTGATGCGGCAGCATCCTCGGATCTAACCGCATATACTCGTCCTTGATGTAATTGCTTCTTGGGCTTAGGACACTCCCTTGCCATATGTCCCGTTTGGCTGCAGTTATAACATCTCGGACCTTCAGAATTTGGCTTTGGTTGCTGTTGAGTTACTGGGGTAGTCTTGGATGCAGCAGTAAAGCCTTGAGCACGGAAGGGTTTGAATGTCTTATTATTCCCTCCGTTATAAGCATTTCCAGCTGGCCTTTTCATACCTCTGTTCTGTGTATAATAACTCTCCTTCTGGCTCGATTCTATAACTCAAGCAATTTGCACAGCTTCGTTGTATATTTTCTTCTCCAAACCCAGAACATGCTCTCTGATGCTTCCTCTAAGTCCTGTGACAAACCTACGGGTCTTAGTGTCTTCTTCTTGCATACTCAGTGGTGCAAAGAAAAATAGCTCCTCATAACGCTGTTGATATGCATCCACGGACATCTGGCCCTGATATAAACTCAGGAACTCCTTCTCCATAGAATCTCTGAAGCTTCGGGGAAAATACTTCTCAAAGAAAGCTTCTTTATAAATAGCCCAAGTCAAAAGAGCGTGCTTGGTCAATAGATAGGCCCTGGTAGATTTTCACCAATGATGTGCATCGCCTTTTAGCATGAAGGTGGCACATAATACCTTTTCTTCTTCTGTAATAGTCATCAAAAGAAAATTTCTCTCCATCCCATCGATCCAATGTGCTGGCCATAAAGGATCAGACGGTTTACCGTTAAACTCCTTGGGCTTCATCTTCAAGAATCTCTCAACCAGTCGAAAGTGATCCATCTGATTTTGGGGGTATGCCCCAAACATAGGTTGTGGATACTGATAATTAACCTGAGATGCTTTCGGACCTGGTACTGGAATCTATGCAGCTGGTTGTTGAGGTGTTTGGGGTGCTAGGTGGTTACCCACCGGTGCTGCACTGGCTTGTCCAGTCGGCATTGGTGTAGCATGTGCTGCCTGAAACATAATCCTCATTGTTGCCTGCATTTGAGCCTGTGCGTATTGCATTTGTTGCAGCTGTTGTGACAAGTTCATAACCACAATTGCTAATTCCGGTGGTGGAGGTGGCAAGTTTGTAGGATTTGCCTGACCCGGATTTACTGGTGGTGCAACCTGCGGATTTCTCGGTGCATATATATTTTCTTGACTAGTTTCCTCCACAGGTGGTGGTGGTGGAACTGCATTTCGGCTCTGCCTGGTAACTCTATTTCCAGCCATATCTTCCTCTGATAATGGTAATGCCTAAAAATCATTAAAATACGTGAGACAATCATTTATACTTCATGTAGGCACGCTAACCGATGTTATTTCAAAAAATTTAACTCATTATATGAAAAACACTGTTTTTTTTTTCTATGCAGGGTCGATGGTGGGGGTCGATGGTATGTCCGACCCTCAGTATCCGACCCTGGGAAATCACCTATTCTTCCCGAGAGCCGAGGGTCGATGCGGGGGTCGATGGAGGTCCGACCCCCAGGTGCGACCCCTGGTTTACTGTCAAGTTCCCGAGAGCTGGGGGTCGATACGGGGGTCGATGGATGTCCGACCCCCAGGTGCGACCCCTGGTTTTCTGTCAGATTCCCGAAAGCTGGGGGTCGATATGGGGGTCAATGGTCCTGGTCGAATTGCCCGACCCCCAAACCAAAAATCAAATTTTTAAGGTCCGATTCTGGTTTCATTTCCCATTATTCCTTCCCCATTTCGACTCGTCTCCCACCTCTGAGTTGTTACAGTGCCACTTCGCTATATTGGTCATTTCGGTTCCGTGTTTCGACGTCCACATCATTCCTACAGGTATGTTTTCTCATTTTTACCTGTTTTTAGGTTTCCATTTCTAGGTTTTCGCCCGTTTAACTTGTATTTTTCAAATTAAACTTTTTCCAACCATAAAAATTTGATTTTTATTGGGGGCTTTTGTTATTGGTGTCTCGAGGAACGAAAGCCCTCAAAAAATTTTGAGTTTCATCGGTTGGTTATCGAGAAACTTGGATTTTACTCTTTTTGCCCTAATTTGTCGAAATTTTTGATTTCTCGTAATTTCTTCAAATTGGATTCCATTAGTTAGGATTTCCTACTGTGTGAGTATTGTAGGATGGTTTAGAACCTATGTAAGTCCTCCTGCCCACGTGTGTGGGTGACAAGTGAGCTTTTGGCCAAACTTACATCGTTATAATGTCAAAATTTTGGCTTTTTCTGCCCTACTAACATACTTATCTGTTTTCTTTCTTATTTGCAGATATCATGGCCCGTACCAAAGTACCTAGAGTTCGTGATCCTCTTCGTTTCCTCTCTAACAAAGCCGAGGCACAGTATGCCCACTACGCTCGCAAGAAAGTGGAGGGTGGTCGTATGGTGAACTTGGTTGAGTTGGCCCTATTCAATGTGGAGAGAGCATTTGGTGATATGGGTTGGCTCCCAGTCATCACTTACGACGCATGCACCCGTCCGGATTTAGTATGCCAGTTTTATTGTAACCTCCAAGTGGTGGGGGATTACAATGATGTTGAGAGGGGTCACGAGTTGCGCATCACGAGTTACGTCAAAGGGGTAAACATCTCGTTTGACTATCGTCAGCTGGCCGACCTACTGGGCATCTCCTATGACAGCCCCATGGTTTTATGTGCTCCTGGAGAGCCCCAGTTCTTCTCTTTACAGATGAGGGCTGAGATCGATAATCAGCTCCTACGACCTGATCGTTGGCAGATGAGGGCATGCTATATGCGTCCAGCTCCACGGGTATTTTGCAAGATTATTCAGCATAACCTGATCCCATAGAGTGGTCATTACGAGAGGGTTTCCCAACTGACTCAGTATCTTTTGTACAGCATTTGCACTAGACAGCCTGTCTGCCTTCCGTACATCATTATGCGTACTATGATCACTGCTACGTTGCCCAGTCACACTGGCAACCTTCCGTACGGACGTATGATCACTACGCTACTTACCCGCCTGGGGGTTGATTTAGTGGATGAGAAGATTCAGGAGAAGTCCTTCTCGTCGCCTCTAGATTGGGAGGCTATTCGCAAGATGGGCATGCGGGATGCCCAGGTCATTTCATATGGAGACTGCTAATGATGATGACCGTATGTACATGGATGTGGACTCTATACCACCTCCTTCTCCAACACATGCGGCTGGAGCTAGTACTTCATATGTGACTGATCCTTCCCACGCGGCTGGTCCTTCTCATGCGGCTGGTCCTTCACACCCACCTCTTGATATGATGGAGATGTTGCATGAGATCAGAGAGGCTCAGCGTAGATCTGATCAGAGGATGGGGGAGTTACTAGACGCTCAGGGTGTGAGAGAGGATGAGCTCATAGAGGTTCAGCGTGCGACTGATCAGCGGGTAGCCGATCTTACCGCTAGTCTTCAGACGACCCAGACTCAGATAGCCTGGTTGACTAGAGTCTACGCTGAGGATTATGACAGAGATCGTGAGGCACCGCCTCCTCCTTCACATCCAGCTTCATGATTGTACTTATTTTCTTTCTTTGTACTACAGAGTAACTGTCCGGGTTGTGGACTGTACTATGCTTTTAGCTATTTGTATACATTTGTTTCTCTCTCATTGTATTTAAAATTGTTCTTCCTTTAATAGATGCATTATTGTCTTTTCAAATTTGATCTCAAACATCACTTGTGCTTATAGTGTGTTAATATTACAGTTTTTACTTTTATCCTATCTCAGTTCACAATTTGTCGTGAAGGTATGCTAGTTTAGCGGAAACGGTCTGAGATGCCCTGATACCAAGTTGTCACACCCCAATTCCGTACTATTCAGAATGATGTGATGAACCGCTAGCAAACCAATGGTTCAACCAAGATCTCGTACAGATGGTATCCGGCTAAACCTCATACATCCACATTCATAATCAGAGTAAATACACAATAGCGAAAGTCTTATAATAAAATGAACTGAGAATCTACTGTGTTGTTAATATTTAAATAGCAAATTATTCTGTATCAACTGAGACATAAATAAATATCAAATACATGTTCTTAATAAATCAAAATAAATAAATCTAGAAAAACATCTAATCGAATACACATGAGTTGCACTCGCAAGAGGAGTCATGTGTATCCACTACATCTTCATCTTCCACCATCGCCACATACCCGTACGCTGGATAATTTATATAATCTTCAACGGTGGTACCTACATCATCAACTAAAATATTCGACGTCAAGGGGTGAGCACACATCATGGCTCAGTGAGCAAACAAAACAATGCAACAATACATATGCATGCAGTCAAATCATATCTTTGGTCTGATTTATAGTTTGCAATGTGCTATGGAAAGGATAGGTGGCCGTCGCACCTCTATACATGAGTGTGTGGAAATGCCCAATGAAAACGGCACCATCGCCCCACATGCACCCAGAATGGCACAATATACACCCCATGAAAAACAGTTATGGTTGTACCGGTTGATACCATACCAACAAATAAACCCCTACTGGCTAGGGTTGCAAACTGGGCTCGCAACTAACCAATCTTAATGCCAAACAGTGTATCCAAGGCCTCACCACAGCATCCCTCAGAACATCCATAGAGATAGAGCTAAGGCCCCCCGGTAGAGTCAGAGACTACAAGGACCGAGACCACCTCCCCTGATACTCTACAACATAATAGTTTTGCTAAGGTAATGGCGATACGACGACTTCAGTGGACATGACTTGAGTAGAACCATGGCACAATATACCCCGATGAAAACGGCATCGAAGTACCAGTTGATACCATCCCTACCCGCACCATATATACTGGCCAAACACAAACATTCACATGCCTATTCCTATCATCATCATCATCATCATCATCATCATCATGTTATAAACAGTAAAGTAAATATGCATGAACAAATAATAGAAATATTGGATGACATGTTGAATGCACATACAAGCATACACGCATAGAATCAATATGGCATTGGACTCAAGAAATAAAACAGTTTATTATTAACCAATTAGTTTAGGTCTTGTTCCCTCACCTTAGCTTGTTAATAGATCCTCTTTCAAGCTTTAGAATCACATTTATATTGTTATTATATTGCTAGATGACCTAACAAAGTCGATAGAATTTAATTAGAATTAATTTCGAGTTTAAAAAACCACACTATTAATTGGGGGTCGGAGGTAGGGTCGGAGTAATGATCGACCCTGGGTGCGACCACCCCTATTCTGGACTTCCCGAACATTGGGGTCGATGCTCATGGTCTGGTAGGGTCAATTGGCCATCGACCCCCCATGTGACCCCCTGTGGGTTTTGGTTGATTTTCTTCCTTTCAGTCCAATCTTCGTGTTTGGGGTCCTATGACTTGCTCCTACAGTCCATTCTACACACATTCTATGGTCTAAAACCATGAATCATTCACCTATATAGCTTTCATGAATTCCTCCATGGTATTCCATGAAAACCTAACCATGGGTTGATGGTTTGGGTTTCTCCTAGATCATACTCTCTTCATTATCTAACCTAAGGTCTGTAGAAACTCATGGAATTAATATCCATACTTGAGAAGAATACTCCTTCTCTGCAACTCTTCTCCTTTTTGCTTTCTTCTCTTCCTTGTTTCTCTTCTTCATCTCTTCCTTCTCTTCTCTTTCTCTCAATTCAATTAGGGTTGTAAAAGGAGTGAAAGAGGCTTAGGGACGTCCTATTTATAGACTTGAAACTCCAAAAATAAGTCTCATTGAGATTTGGAAAGAGTCCAACCGAAATTAGGAAACTTTCCTAATTTCTGTTTCTGGCGGCAACTGGGGGTCGATGAGGGGGTCGATGATCCCGTCGACCCCTGGTTCCTAAAGTGTCCGACCCCCCTGTAAAATAGGGGGTCTGACTTTCTGTCTTGGGGGGTCCGTCCCTCCCTTGCTGGGTATGAGACCCTCCCCTTAATTTAAGTGTTTTTGGGTCAGTTTAATACCTGGGATCACGATCTCCTTCACGCCCTTGGTCCATTTTGCTCAACCATGATGGGTAGACCTAGTTCAAGGTGGTAAGACCAGGTTAGTTTGATACGGCTCTTACAGTGGTGGTGGTAGAGGTGGTGGCAAAAGAGGTGGTAGTGGTGGCGGTGGTGGTGCTGCTGCCGATGGCAACAGTAGTGGTGGTGGTGGTGATGGTGGAAGTTGGTGGTGGGTGGTGGCAAAGGCAGTGGTGGCGGCGGCAGTGGTGGTGGGTGGTCGGTGGTGGTGGGTGGTGACGGTGGTGGTGGGTGGTTGTGGTGGCGGTGGTAGGTAGTGGTGACAATGGTGGTGGTCAAGTGAGAGTCATGTGAGAGTCGACTCTTTTCTTTCTCCCAAAAAGTTGATTCAACAGCTTGGAGCAAGTATTTATGACTCCAAAATTTTGGATTTTGGAGCCATTCTAAATCCGATTCACTCTATGGGAGTTGGAATCTAACCAGACTTATCAAACGCGCTTCTACTCCAAAATGACTCCCTGGGAACCAAAATCCATAGAATCCAGAAGCTGAAGTTTTATCAAACAAGCCCTTAAGGATCCTTAAATAGACTAGCTTGGGGTTTAGAAAGTTTCCCTACGTTAGGAAAGTCCCTAGGCTCGAGATTTGGCAAGCGGGATCCACAGAGATCCGTTTTCGGATCTAACTAGTCTGCCCGCGCAGACATACCGGTCGACCTGAACCATCGACCGGTACCATAGACCGGTATAGAATTTTATCATAATTTGGTCCATTTTCGTACCTGATTGTCACCCGCTCGTCCCGTCTGGCCCGGCGATGATTGGAAGAGCTGTTACGAGATGAATTAAAGGTTTAGATCGGGTTTATAGAGTACGGGTTTTACAACTCCCCCACCTTTAAAAGAAATTTCGTCCCCAAAATTTGCATGTAGGTCTCACAACTCCCCTACCCTTAAAAGGAATTTCGGCCTCAAAATTTACACGTAACTTATTCATCAAAAAGGTTAGGATACTCCTTTCACATTGTGTTCTCCTCCTCCCAAGTGATTTCTTCTACATCTTGGTTTTTCCAATGCACTTTCACATAATGGATATCTTTGCTTCGGAGGTGTTGTACCTTTCAACTTGTGAGCATCACAAGTACCACTTCAAATGTCAAGTCCTCTGTCAAGTCTGGTAGGTATGCTGTCAAGATGTGCGATGGATCCCTGACATACTTCTTCAATAAAGAAACATAGAACACATCATGAACGCTAGACATGGATGGTGGTAGAGCCAGTTGATATGCCACATTACCACGTCTAGTCAAAATCTCGTATGGTCCCACATACCTGGGGCATAGCTTTCCCTTCTTACCGAACCGTTTCAGACCTCGCACAGGTGAAATCTTCAAGAACACCTTGTCACCCACTGCAAACTCCAGATCTCGACGTCGATTATCTGCGTTGTGCTTTTGTCGAACTTGAGCTATCTTCACTCTTTCCTTAATTTGATCATTCGCTCGACAAGTTTCTTCTACGAACTCCAGTCCTACAATCCTTCCCTCTCCTACCTCATTCCATAATAGAGGTGTACAACATTTTTTCCCATAGAGTGCCTCATATGGAGCCATCTGGATCGTAGCCTGATAACTATTGTTATAAGAAAATTCAATAAGCGATAGCTTCTCGTCCCAAGCTCCTTTAAAGTCTAAGGCATACGCTCAGAGCATTTCCTCCGAGATTTGAATAGTTCTTTCTGACTGCCCGTCTGTCTCAAGATGGAAAGCTGTACTAAACTTTAACTTGGTTCCCCTATCTTTTTGTAATCCTTCCCAGAACTTTGATGTAAAGCAGGGATCTCTGTCAGATACTATACTCTCTGGGACGTCGTGAAGTCTGACTATATTGTCCACATACAATTTGGATAGCTTGTCCATGGTATACTGAGGTCCGACAGCGATGAAGCGAGCTGTCTTGGTAAGTCGATCGACTATAACCCATATGGCATCCACTGACCTTGGTGTCAAGAGTAGGCCAGTAATGAAATCCATTGAAATACAATCCCACTTCTATGCTGGCTCTGGTAGTGGTTGTAACAAACCTACGGGTTTTCGTCTTTCTGCTTTCACTTGCTGGCAGTTTAGACATTAGAATACGAATCGAGCTACATCCACTTTCATTCCCCTCCACCAATATAATCTTCTTAAATCATGGTACATCTTGGTTCTTCCTGGATGTACCGAATATGGGGTGTAATGAGCTTCTGTCATAATTTTGTTTCTGATATTTAAGTTCTCACTCTCAAGTATATATAATCGTCCACAATACCTGAGTAACTTGTCTGAATCTAAGGTAAAGTCAGGGTTGCTTTTACCCTTCCCTAGATCTTCTTGCATAATCTTGAGGTGTGGGTCATGTAGGATTGCTACTTTTACCTCATCTATTAGATCTGGTGAGATCTTCAAGGATGCAAACATCAATGTGAACTTATGAATCAAGCCCTATTCCACTGGATCTTCTACAGTCTCTAATACATGCTCTTCATCATTCTCTATTGAGCCTGAGGCTGCAGCACATAATGCAGCATTTGTACTAGGTCCTACCTCAGGTTTCAATGCCCACTTCTGCTTAAGGCGTCAACTACGACGTTTGCCTTACCTGGATGGTACTAGATGTCACAATCATAATCTTTTAATAGCTGCAGCCATCTCCTCTGTCTCATATTCAGGTCCTTCTGAGTAAAAAGGTAAGTCAAACTCTTGTGATCCGACTTGATCTGAAACTTTTCACCATATAGGTAGTGCCTCTAAGTCTTGATTGCGTGAATGACCACTGCTAACTCCAGATCATGCGTAGGATAGTTCTTCTCATGCTCTTTCAATTGTCTTGATGCATAGGCAATCACTTGTTCTCCTTGCATCAACACACATCCAAGACCCAACCCTGAGGCATCCGTATATAGGGTGAACGGCAAGCCTGGTGCTGGGATGGTCAAGATAGATGCAGTGACTAGTCTTGACTTCAGAGTCTGAAAGCACTTCTCACACTCATCTGTCCATTTGAACTTTTCTCCTTTCCTGGTTAGTCTGGTAAGTGGAACGGTGATTCGTGAGTAGTCTTCCACGAATCTTCTATAGTAACCAGCCAATCTAAGGAAACTACGAATCTCTGCATTTGATTTCGGTGCTTCCCATCCTACTATAGCTGCGATCTTGCTTGGGTCTACCTTGATATTGTCTACAGATACTACGTGACCCAAGAAGGCCACTTCCTTCAGCCAAAATTCACATTTCTCGAACCTAACGTAAAGCTTCTCCCTTCTCAGCCGTTGTAGGGCTGCTCTCAAGTATGTTGCATGAGCTTCCCTGTCCTTTGAGTAGACCAAGATGTCGTCAATGAATACGATGACCGAAGTGTCCAACATGTCATGAAACACTAGGTTCATCAGTTCCATGAATGATGCTGGAGCATTAGTAAACCCGAACGACATTACCAGGAACTCATAATGCCCATACCTTGTCCTCAAAGCAGTCTTTAGAATATCTCCTGCCTTGATCTTCAATTGGTGATACCCTGATCTAAGATCAATCTTCGAGAAAACCTTTGCACCCTGCAACTGATCAAATAGATCATCGATCCTAGGCAAAGGGTATCGGTTCTTGATGGTTAACTTGTTTAACTCTTGGAAGTTGATACATAGTCGTACGCTATCGTCCTTCTTCTTTACGAACAATACAGGTGCTCCCCACGGCGATATGTTTGATCGTATGAAACCCTTATCTAGTAGTTCTTGTAACTGGGTCTTCAACTCTTTTAATTCTGTAGAGGCCATCCTGTACGGTGCCTTACACCAGTGCAGACCCTAGCATGAGGTCTATCACGAACTCTGTAGCCCTGTATGGAGGTAGTCTTGGTAGATCCTCTGGAAATACGTCTGAAAACTCTCGTACCACATCTAGATCTTCCATCTTTGGCACCTCTGCAGCGATGTCGACCACAGACACTAAATAACCCACTCCTCCCTTCTCTATGCATCTCTTAGCTTTTAGAGCAGAGAGGATCAGCTTCCGCTTCCTAGGTAATTTGGTTCCAGTGAAGCTAAACTCCTTTCCCTTATCATCCTTAAAAACAAGTTTCCTTTCGTCACAAAACAAGCTAGCTGAATGATGGCCTAGCCAATCCATTCCCAAGATGACATTAAAGTCTACCATCTCGAATTGAACCAGATTTGCTTCTAGGTTTCGCCCATCAATATTAACTGGGCACGGCCCATAGCATTCATTCAAAACAATAGTTACAAGGCAAAAACTCCAACAGAACCCATCAAAATCACAAATTATTTTTTTTTTCTGAGCTTGAATAACTTGTCCGGTCGCAACATACTGGTCGTGGCACTATGGAAAATAGTGCAACCGGTATGGTCAGGCGGACAAACCTCTCGGACCTCCCGAGAGGTACCGGTCGCATATAGTGCAACCGATATAGTCGTCCGGTCAGAAACTTCTCCTTGGCCGAGAGATACCGGTCGCAGGTACCAAGGGGTACCGGTCGACTGGTATGGCCCAAACCGTCGACCGATATGGGTTAAAACCCCTTTTAACCGCAATTTTTGACTCATTTTCTCACTTTCTTCTCTCCATTCTCTCCGATGGTGATTCCTCTCTGACTTGGTGAGTTGCTATAGTTCGACCGGTGCTTGTAAAAGTGATTCTTCTCTCCCAAGTGTGCTTCATCTCCAAGTAAGTTCCTTCCTTCCTCTTTCTCTTTTACATCGTTTCTTCATGGTTTCTTGCCCAAAAACTAGGTTTTCCTAGATTTAGAAGATTCTAACCGTATAAACTCTTTTTCTTCAGCTTAAAAATAGTTTTGGGACTCCTATGAACAAAAACCCTCAATTTTTTTGAGGTTCCACCATATGGTTTACTCAAAATCAAAATTTTTTTTTATTTTTTATTTTTAACCTAGGTTTTGGTCAAAAATCAATTTTTCTTGTAATTGTTGAATTTCTTGCTTGTTTGATGATTATTTGGTCCCTATATGTTTCTAAATGGCTATGTAAGTCCTCCTCCCCAGATTTTGGGTGAGTTCGAGGCCTTTGCTTGAAATACTATCATTATTCTGTCGAAATTTTGAAATTTTTGACTAATTCTCATTGTTTTGTTTTGTTTTGTAGTTAAACAATGTCTCAGCGTCGAGGTGCTGGTAAGCACGCATACGCTCTGGGCATGAACCGTCCACACCCATCGATTTTGCAGTTTGATGAGTGGTAGTTTCGTTCGACAGTGGCGCAAGCCCGTTTCCCATGGTTCGAAGAGAAAAACATAGAATCTGGACGCTGCGTAAACCTGGAGCAACTACAACGATTCGATGTTGAAGCAGCCTTTGGTGCACTTGGGTGGTTACCTGTTATCACCTACACAGTGATTACCCGACCCAATCTGGTAAAGCACTTTTATGCTAACCTAGAGGTCGAGGGGGATGTTAACGATTTCAGCCATGGTAGGGACCTCCGCCTCACTAGCTTTGTCAAGGGTGTCCCCATATCATTCAACACTCACCAGCTCACTGATCTCTTAGGGATTCCTAATGATGGTGATTTGGTTTACTACGCTCCCAAGATGAAAGGCTTCCTTACTGATGATCTACGCCTGGAGGTTTCAGAGCAGATCCTTAACCCAGGAGCACCCATGAAAGCTGCCAGTTTGAGACCTCTCCCTCGAGTCTGTTGCCACATTATCCAGCATAATATTATCCCTCAGAGCGGCCACTACAGTGAGTTGTCTCAGCTCATCCAGTACCTGACTTACTGTGTCTACACTAGGGAGCGGGTCTGTCTCCCTTATATTATCATCAGGACTATGCGTCAGACTACCATGCCCGACCAGATAAGCAACCTTCCTTATGGTCGGCTTATCACTACACTCCTGTAATGCCTTTGAGCAGATATGAGGGATGAGATTGCGGTTAAGGATACTATGACATCAGACATTAATTGGGATTCCATTGTCTGGATGAGGATGGACAACCTACCAATTAGTGATGAGGAGTTAGAGGCTCATCTTCGTTCGCTTAGGAGGGTAGCAGTAGCGGCAGTAGCAGCAGCAACCAATGCAGTTTATTCAAAAGAGGTAGGGGGTGATGGTGATGAACAGATGGAGGATATTTCTGCACCAGAACCCCAGCCCATACCTGCAGCAAAACCATCTCAGCCTCCTCCCGATACCGTGATGGGTATGTTTACGGAGATTCGAGATGCCCAGCACGAGATGAACTGTGACCTAGGGGGCCTCTCTCGCAGCCTCAGAGTCACACAGGAGCAGGTACACTGGCTCAGGGTCGCATATGAGCGTGACTATGACATCGCTAACCCTATTCCTCCGATGCCCCCAACCCCATGATGGATCACTTCATTTTTCTCTCTCTCCTATCAGTATAGTTTTATTATAACAGGATAACTGTTCGGCTTGTGGATTGTACTTTGTGGTACAATTAACTCTTCACTCTTTGGATGTTTCATGCTTTACTCTTTAATACAATTTTTTTTTTCTTCTTACTTGTTATGAAAGTTTATGATCATTCTTCCTTGTTCATTTTTGGTTTTCTAACTAGAGCATGTCTGTTTATTAGGTTCTCACTTTTAATATAGTACATTATGCTCTTTAGTATTTAGTCTCAGGCATCAAACAAGTGCTTAAGGTGCGTTTTTAATAAAGCTTTTAATTATTCCTATCTCAGTTCATCGACTCAATTAAGTGCAAATATGGTCTGTTGGACAGAGCCTAAGAACTCTGATACCAAGTTGTCACATCCCAATTTCGACTGAACCAGAAGTGTAAGTGAACCGCCACTAAACCAATGATTCACCCCAGGATCTCAATAAAATCATGTCCACTAGCACAAACCATTGCACACAATCATAATCAGAATATGATTAAATACAATGAAAGTCTTAATAATAATGAACTGAGTACTTCTATTGATAAATAAATAAATTATCTAATTATTCAAAATACCAAAACATAAATAAATAGCTTTACATCGTTTATAAAATCCAACTGAAATAAAATAATCAAATCATCCATATCCTAGAGGTATACGCATAAAGAGCACTCGCATGAAGAGTCATGCTCGTCCTTCCCTGCTTGCACTTCCAAGGCAGCAGCACCTCCATACACTGGAGTATTCATGTAGTCCTCGTCGGTGTAACCTGCATCAACATCTAAAAACATGTATATATACAAGGATGAGCTTACAACTTAGCTCAGTAAGAAAATCAGACAATGCAACACACATCATGCATGAATAACATTCACATTATGGTCTGGTTATAAGTTTGCAATGTTCTATAGAAAGGATTGGCGGCCACCGCACCTCTATATACGAGTGTGTGAATCTGCCCAATGGATCAAACACCACTGTCATCCCACATGCACCCACCATGGAATAGAGATAGAGCCAAAGTGTCAGGATCACACACCGCCAACACTTCCCCTGATGCCCTAACCATACCAACACGTAAGCCCCTATTGGCGAAGGCTTGCAAACTGGGCTCACAACTAACAAATCCTATATGTCATCACAGTAGACCCTATCCAAATACAGCTTCCTACGGCATAAAGATAGGGCTAGAGTCTAGTGGCCAAGCCGGAGACCACAGTGCCACTTCCTCCCCCTGATACCTTATCTACACCAAGTATGCTAAGACAGAAGCAATACAAAAAGGTGCTAGTATGAGGAATGATCCCAGATCCTAGGCCCTTCCCATTCCACACACCAACGAAAACAATCATATGCCTAACAATCACATCCTAGCATAGCGAGTATTGTTCATAATAACTGAAAGTAAAGATGACATGTGAGTATACACAACACCAATCCACAGAATCATAATTATTAACAACATTTTACTGTTATTAAGTTATTAGGGTTTAGGTCCGATTCCCTTACCTGACACTTGGTTTCTAGCTTGCTCTGCGTCACCGATTCCAAACTTGCTATCACAGGGTCCTACACAATGTTAGGGTTAAATTAGAATTAGTTTTCTTAGGGTTTACATTGGTGGAAAACCAACTGGGTCAAAATATAACCCTCACAGCGCATACCGATCGCAGGTACTGGTCGTGGCACTATGGGAAAAGGTGCGATCGTATGGTCAACCGGTCCCCTACAGAGCAACTCCCGAGAGGTAACGATCGTTGTACCGGTCGCATATGGTGCGACCGATATGCCTCCGAAAGACCACCAACTTGGTGTTCACCTTTCGTCGGTCACCCATTATTGGTTCTAGGGTTTCTCCTATGCATTCTAGGCCTGAGCAACGAGTTAGAGTTGTTTCATGTTCCATTCAAGTCCTAGTTTCGATGATCCTTAGCCTAGAATGTGAATCTAGGATTTATCGACTGTATTAGGGTTTGACGACAATTTAAGGGTTTTAGATCAATAACTCACCCTGCATGGTATTGATTAATTCATGGTTAATCATCTATAATGCTTAACTTAGAGAGAAGTTCAAGCACTTCTCGTTGGTTCGCAACTATGGTGTTCTTTGTCCAACGGTGGCTCCTCTCCCACCTTTCTTAGCTCCTTCCCCTTCTTCGATCTCTTTCTCCTCTCTAGGGCTTGTGAGAAACAATTAAAGAATTCTAAGGAGGTTTAAGGGTCTTTAAATAGACTAGGTTGGGGTTTAGGAAGTTTTCCTACATTAGGAAAGTCCCTAGGCTCGAGATTTGGCTAGCGGAACCCACAGAGATCCATTTTCGGATCTAACTAGTATGCCCGCACAGACATACCAGTCGATCGGTACCATAGACCGGTATAGAATTTTATCATAATTTGGTTCGTTTTCGTACTTGATTGTCACCCGCTCATCCCGTCTGGCCCGATGATGATTGGAAGACCTGTTATGACATGAATTAAAGGTTTAGATTGGGTTCATGGAGTGTGGGTTTTACAGTAATTTACCACCATCTTGTGAGAATAAGGGTGGCATGCTCGGTCTTCTAGGTCTAGTGTTATCAACTCAACGGAGTCGAGGATTAGAAAGGAAGCCCTAAGATCCTGAATCTTGACCTCAGTCATTAGGGATTTTAGGGAAGAGGCCACGCAATGAGGACCCTCCGAACTGGAAGCTTCCCTGGGAGGACTCCTAGGGTTGCCGTCGGAGCTACCCTTACCCTGAGCAGATCGCCGAATCTGCGATCGACGCAGAGTAGGCTTAGAAGCACTGCTGACAATGGCCTTATCGTGAGTCATGACTGGTTAAGGGTGAAATAATAAGAATCTAAAAGAAGAAAAGCTAGGGACTTACTCAAGCTGGTCACTGGAAACTCCTCGCGAAGGAGAAGGAGCACTCAACACAAAAATGAATGCACCGACTGGAAAAGCTTAAGGCGAGGCGAACTGCCTAAGGAAGCACTGTAGATGATCCAATGTAAGGAAGAAGATGAGTGAAGAAGGCGGGATTTTTATAAGTTTGCTGACAGGCGGGTCCCATCTGACAGTAATGATGATTTCGAGTGGTATGACCATCAATCAAGTAGCGGATATGATGATTGGATAGGGAAACGACGCGTGTATGGTCCCGATGGATGAGATGCGGCGGGATTAACGCCTACAATTTGAAGCAACAGCTCGATCAGGATAGAAACGTTACCAAGAATATTTAATCAAGGTTAACTTAGGCCGTTACGAAACCTTACAAAAGTTATGCAAGGGAAGTGGGCATTCAAGTTTTGAAAAAGTGGGAAAGAAGATGGCTCATGACTACTATAATGTCAGGGAATCTGTGGAGGTATCCTCGCGTGCGAATGAATGGATTATTTCCCCATAAATGCGTCTCCTCTAGCCAAAATGACATTGAGGAGACAAAGGGGTTCTGTTGGGAAAAATAATAAGAGATTTAAACCCGACCGTGGATAGAGAATCTGTGATAATTCTTGAAAAGAGGGCACGTGGCACGTATCCAGGGCATGAAGTATGAGAATTAGAGATGTTCAAAAGAAGAATTCATGTTCGACCCCCTCTAGGATAATCAGGACATGATTGGACAGATTAATGGGGGTAGCTGGGCAATTAATGATCTGTCATTAATGCTCATAAATACCGACAACAACCATAAATGCCAAGTAGGCGAATTTGACTGATCAGGTCACCATATCGTGGACGAATCAACAAAAAGTAAAATTGGAACTCGATAAAAGTGTAAGGACAGATACAGTTGTAGAAGATATGGATGACGTAAACTAAAAGGGGGGGTCGAAGAAGAGTGAGGGGGATCGTAAATGGCTGACAAGACCTCCACGCGCCGTCCTAAGGGGTCGTAATCCCCTAGATCTGTTGTTTTCTAGCTGACAGGTGATGGAAACGACGGTAGGTAAGGAAAGGTTTTTGTTTGTGATGTTCACAATTGGACCAATAAGTAGTAAAAGAATATCGATTGCAAAGGGTCCAGATCCAGATCCAGAATTTTCTATCACAAGGAGAGAACATCCCATTTAGGTATTATTCCAACACTACCATTTGAGATCTTCTTCTTTTTTGTCTATCCTAAGTTCTATCTCACTAGAAAAGAAGTGAAGGTTATTGAAGCTCCCATATCTCAAGGAACCTCCATTTTTAAGGAGTTCTAGTGTTTCACTAGGAACTCCATTCTGCTTGTCTTTGGAATCCACTAACTTTGGCATCGGAGTGTCCCCGCGGTATATCCCACCCACTTTCCTATTATGTTTGTGTTTCAGCCACGTGGCTCAATCCAAAAATCTAAACAAAATCACCGACAATAGGAACCATCTTCTAAATCCTTAATCTACAGTGTTAATGGGAGGCCACCATGATCCCAAGACTGCGACCTCCTAGTTGCGTCGTCGGCCATCCCTGCATCTAGGCAAACGGATTACAACTTCCAATGCTATACATCGTGTTATATGTCACTGCCCTCGGCCCCGGCGGTGTGAAATCGAGTGTTTTTAGATTTGGACTTGATTAGTTTAATGACTCGGACACGAAAGAGAAAACTCAAATGACAAAGACTAGTTCTTCTTCTTCACCTGGTTTTTCGATTGATTCACAGACGGCCTCTTCATCTTCATTTCAGTGAAGATGAAGAAGGTCAAATTAGTAATTTAAAAATTTTTCAATTTCAAAGAGGAAGGGTAGAAGTTTCTAACACCATTTAAGTCTATTTCGTCAATTAAGTGGAGGGGATTGATGATTCCGAAAACCTGTGGGTGGTAGATGGATTTCGACATAGTTTTTGAGTGGTAGATGAAAATTTTTCATTATAGAAATTAATTATATAATATATTATGATATATGCAGTTGTTTGGTCTGATTTATGGTATTTATTTATATCTAAAATAAATTAATATAATCTAAAATCTTCAAATAGATTAGAATGTGTTTATCATTAGTGTGATAATCTATTATTATTTCTTTATGTCAAGTGATACCAAACGATTATTATTTATGACTCATACTTTATTCTCATAAATGTTTTGTCATAAATAACTCATAAACCTAAATAAAAACAATACCAAAGAAAACCTTAATAACAACAACAAGGCTTTATTCCAACTAAATGGGGTCGGCTACATCGATTCTTGCCCTTTAATCAGTTATTTTCAAGATCATATTTGAAACAAGGCCTAAGCTATGCATGTCTAATTTCCTCACCACCTCCCCTAAAGTAAGCTTAATTAGGTATGTCCTTAGCCTTTTTAAATCATTTGACTTGAATCAAGTCATTCCTCCATACTAGAGCATCTAACAACCTCAGTTGAATATAATCATTCTTTACTTTATCATTCTTGAGGCTCTCTTTGGTATAGTTTATATTTATGATTACGAGTTATTTATTATAAATTATTTATAAAAATAAATTATGAGTCATACATAATAACCATTTAATATCACTAAACATAAAAAAAGTAATAATAGATTTTCATAATAATGATAAACACATTCTATTCTATTTGTAATTTTAGATTGGGAAAAAGATAGGTACCTCCCCTGTAACTTACTTTAAAGACAGTTGAACACCCAACGCTTAGGAAAAGACAGTTACCTTCAATAAAAACACTATTAAAATACAAATAGACCCACGTTGTTAGGAATATTCCATTAGTTGCTAAAGGGGGGAGTCCAATATTTCCTTAATGACCAAATTACCCTTTATAAAGGTGACTGACTTAAAAAAAATAAAAATATAAAAATATAAAATAAAAAATTAAAAAATTAAAAAAACCAAGAAGTAAAGGTGACGATGTTTCATTCTTGCTCTTAAGAGGACAGTCGATTAAATCCAAGAGCTATCATTCATGGCGGATTGCCCTCTGAGTCGACTAAATCCTCTGAGTCGATTAATCCCCTCCAGAAACCAACTCTTTTTCTTTATCTCTCTTTTTTGGTTTCTGGAGGGGGATTAAATCCAAGAGCTGGTTTCTTGATGGTGACTCTGTTATTCTCCTCAACAATGGAAAACGTCAAATACAGAAGCTTGATGGTTCTTCACGCTCAATATGTCTTTGGTTTCTTCAAATAGCCTCTATTATCTAAGAATGGGAGACATTTTTATTGGCATGAACTGTATGACCCACACTCCACTAACTTGGTCTAAACGTGTCATGCCAGATCTTCCCATCAATCCGACCAGGTGGACCGAGCATGTAAAGATAGATCACAAACTAGGTATGAGAATCGAGTTAAAAACACTGAAAACCTACCTAAGGTCGCATACCTGGGTAGGTATCGTCGACCATAAGGAAGGGAAAAAAATATCTCAAATCCAGAACCCCATGGTCGATGATTTTGACCCTACGGTCGATGGTTTAAGCGACCGTATGATCGACCATGAGACCCCAGATCAGACTCTGAGTTTTGAAAACTTTCCTAAACAAAGGGATTGCTTTCCAAATTGAAAGAGGACTCTATATGGAGAGTTTTTCACTATATAAAGCACATCCCTCAACCCTTTTTCACTCTTTTAGAACATTAGTAAAACCTAGAGAAAGTGAAGGAAGAGAAGGAAGAGAAGGAGAAGAAGAAAAAGCTAAAGAAAAGAATTTGCTGAGAAGAGATTGGCTCTCTATCACAGGCAAAGGTATGAACCTAATCTCTAAAGATGTTAATTCTATAGACTAAGGATTCTATGGAGGATTGGAGATGTCAACCTATCATGAATCATGTGATTCCTTGAGTAATTTCCAAGGATAACCATGGGAGATGAGTTTGATGGCTATGGTTGATAAGAAATTACTAATGATGGCCATAGGATGACCTTAGAATAAACCCCATTGAAGATCAAAAGAATTGACCTAGGAAAAATCCGAATTGCATGTAGTCTGTGACCAGAAATCTCAAGGTCACAGCTACAGTCGACCATAGCATGACCAGCATGACCAGAGGATCGACCATAGGCATTCGGAAAGATTTCAAAAACCATATGGTCAAAGCTACGGTCGCACCATATGCGACCATAGGAGATCGATTGTAAGCAATAAGGTCAATACAGTATGAGACCATATGACCAATCAGACACCTATCAGTGCTCTGTTTCAATTTTTGACTACTGTAACATGTCACATATCAACCCTAACTTAAATTCATATAACTTTTAGGTTGTTAAATTAATTCAAAGAGAATTTCAAGGTTTGGAAGGAGATCGAGTATTGCTAACAGATAAGGGAACAAGACCTAAACTAATTGGTTAATAACAAACTGTTTATTTTTATTGAGTCCAATGCCATGATTGATTCTATGCTTGTATGCTTGTAATGTGCATCTCACATGTCATCCAATATTCTTGCTATTACTGTTCAAGCATATTTAATTCCTTTTATTTATAACATGATGTTGATGATGATGCTAGGAATAGGTATGTAAATGTATGTGTGTGGTTGGTGTGTTTGATGCGAGTACAGCATCAGGGGGAGGACGTGGCATGGTGGTCTTCAACCTTGTCGCTAGACTCTAGCTCTATCTCTACTCAAGTCTTGCCTACTAACATAGTCGTATCGCCATTACCTTAGCAGAACTATTACGTCGTAGTGCATCAGGGGAGGTGGTATCGGACTGTGTGGTCTCTGAATCTGTCGGGGGCCTTAGCACTATCTCTATGGACGTATTGAGGGATGCTGGGGTGAGGCCTTGGATATACTGTTTGGCAATAGGATTGGTTAGTTGCAAGCCCAGTTTGCAAGCCCTCACCAACAGGGGCTTACGTGTTGGTATGGGTAGGGCATCAGGGGAAGTGTTGGTGGTGTTTGATCCGGACACTTTAGCTCTATCTCTATTCCATGATTGGTGCATGTGAGACAGCAATGGTGTTTGATCCATTGGAAGGATTCACCCACTCGTGTATAGAGGTGCGGCGGCCACCAAACATTTCTATAGCATATTGCAAACTCATAAACCAGACCAAAGATATGAATTGAATGCAATGCATATGTTTGTTGCATTGTTTTGTTTGCTCACTGGACCGTGATGTGTGCTCACCCTTTCGATGTCGAATATTTTTAATTGATGATGCAGGTCCTACTGTTGAAGAATATATGAATGCACCGATGTATGGACACGTTGTTGCGATGGACGTTGAAGCTGAAGAAGATGCATATGATTCATCATGCGAGTGCAACCAATGTGTTTTTGCTTAAGTTTAGTTATAATTTGAACATCAGATATGTAATTGATTATTTATTTTTATGTCTTGTGGTTTGGAGATAATTGGATTAAATACTTATTTATCACTGTTAGACTCTCAGTTCATTATCTGTAAGACTTTCGCTTATTTTTTATTACCTCTGATTATTAATGTGGAATGTGTGTGTGGTTTGATATGGTGGGTACGACCTATATGAGATCCAAGGTGAATCGTTGGTTTATTGGGGGCTCATCACACCATTCTGGTTAGACCAGAATTGGGGTGTGACCACTTGGTATCAGAGCATCTCAGGTTCTACCTATTGACCTAACTACTTCCACATGAGTCATGAACTGAGTTAAGATAAATTAAAGGCTGTAATAAGAACACACCATAAGCACCTGTGTTGTATGAGACAGAAACTAAGAAAGAGAATAATGCACATATGTAAAGGGGAAACCAATTATATATATATATATATATATATATATATATATATATATATATATATATATATATATATATATATATATCCAAGTGGGAATATAAGACAGATGCACATCCAAATCAGAGTACAGTCCATTATCCGGACAGTTATTCTATAGTATAAAAGGAAAAAAGAAATAAATGATATCATGGAGCTGGAGGTACTGGAGGAGGAGGTGCCTCACGATCTCTATCATAGTCCTCAGCATATACTCTCTCGAGCCATGCCGCATGAGTCTGAGTCGCTCGGAGATAGCTGTTAGATCCGCTACCCGCTAGCCTGTAGAGCGCTGGGCATCTAGAAGCTCTCCTACTCTCCAATCAGTCACGCGTTGAGCCTCCCGAATCTCACGTAACAGCCCCATCATGTCATCTGGTGGTGGGTGTGAAGGGCCAGCTGAATGAAAAGCCTGAGAAGGGCCAGCTCCAGTAGAATGCTGTGGTGATAGGGGAGGGATGGCATCCACATCCATATACATCCGATCATCATTCTCCTCATCATCACTCTCGTGTGCCTCTGCTACTGCCTCTGCTACTACCCTTGCTGCTACTGCTACTACCACCTCTGTATCTGCTATCGCTACCCGAGTAAGAGGACGTATCATAACATTCCTCTCATCATCATTAACCTGTATCTCTCTCATGCCCATCCTGCTGATAGCCTCCCAATCAAGGTCAACTGAGAAGGTGTCCTCAAGGATCCTCTCATCCACTAGGTCCACCTGTAGACGAGCGAGCAAGGTGGAGATCAGTCGCCCATAGGGTAAGTTACCTCTCGAGTTAGGCAATGTAGCTCTGTGCATAATCTAAAGAATAATATCTGGGAGGCAGACAGGCTACCTAGTACAGATACAGTACAGCAAGTACTGAGTCAGTTGTGAGACCATCTCGTAGTGTCCGCCCCGGAGAATAAGATTATGCTGGATAATCTTACAGTAGACCCGTGGCTCTGGACGCAAGTTGACTGCTTTCATCTCCCAGCGGTCATCCCGAAGAATCTAATTATCCATTTCTACACGCGCCTATGTAGACAGAAACTGTGGCTCCCTGGGTGCAATGTAAACCAAGTGACCATTGTTGGAAATGCCTAGGAGATCAGCCAACTCCTGACAGCTGAAAGAGATCTGAACCCCTTTCACCCAGCTAGTGATCTGAAGCTCTCTACCCTTGTCAACATCTTCTAAGTCACCCTCTACCTGTAGGTGACAGTAGAACTGCTTGACCAAGTCCGGGCAAGTGCAAGCCTCGTACAAGATCACTGGAAGTCAGCCCATATCACCAAACGCCCTTTCCACATCAAATAGGGCTAAATGGGCTAAGTTCACACATCGACCCCCTTTCACTTTCTTCCAGTCAAACCAAGGATATCACACCTCTGCTTCAACGAACCTGAAGCATCGTGGGTCATGAACTCGAGGAACCTTAGTGCGAACCAT
This sequence comes from Protea cynaroides, assembly GCA_028583415.1. NCBI lineage: Eukaryota > Viridiplantae > Streptophyta > Magnoliopsida > Proteales > Proteaceae > Protea > Protea cynaroides. The sequence goes on along the minus strand of CM053274.1, from coordinate 50,347,725 downwards.
GATAACTGCAAGAAAAGAAAATAAGAAAACAATTTAGATAAATTTGAAAACTTGATAGCATAACGACGTAAAATGAAAAAAGCCTCCCTTTTCACCCAAACATTGGGTAGGAAGACTTACATGGGTCCCAAACCATCCTGTAAGGCTCATACAATCAGAAATTTAAACTAGGTAGGTCGAATTTTAAGAAATTTTGACAATTGGAAAAAATCCCATTAGGTAAAAAATAGAAAAATTCAAGTTTCTACTAAACTAACCGATGAAACTCAAATTTTCTTGAGGGCTTTCATCCATTGGGTGGCCACTAGAAAAAGCCCCCAATAACATTTAAATTTTTACGGTTAGAAAAATATGAATTAAAAGAAAACCCTATAAATAGCAAAAACCCTAGGTATGAAAGCTTAAAAATGGAAAAAAGTAGAGAACATACCTCAAGGAATGGAGTGACGGTTGTTGATCGATGGAAAAAACACCAAGTTCGTATGGTCGACACTGTAGCAACTCACTAGTGGCGAGTTGAGTAGAGACCGTAGGAGAAAGAAGGAGAATTAGAGGGAAAAATTTAGAAAAACAGGTTTAAAAACCTGATCTTGAATCATATGGTCACACAATTCGACCAAAACCATCGACCGTATGATCAACCATATGGTCTCGGTAAGTTTTCAAGATTTTGAAGGTCGCACCTATGGTCGCACAACATTCAGTAGGCCATCGACCATATGACTAACTGTTGTCTGCATTTTGATTCTATTTAAACTTTTGCCTATTGATTTTGTTTTTCTCTTGCCTTCCATTGTGAAACTAACCCAATACTACCATTATATCTTGTCCCAATACAGCCTTTCCATTTCGATCAAGAGTTTAAATGGTTGGACGTAGAGTAAGTAGAAGGAGACAAAATGCAAACCCATCTCCACCACCTATGGAGACTAATGACACTGAAGGTCAGCGAGGACAGGAAGGAAATATTGGAACTCAATGTACTGCACCTCAGAATGTGCACACCCAAGCCAACTGAACCAACTTACCTGCATTACCTATAGATTTGGCTACTGTAGTGATGAGTTTGGCATAGCAAATGCAGTATATACAAAAAATGCAAGCCAACATGCACGCTGCTATGGGAATTGCTTTCCCAGCTGCAAACACAACATCTCTACCTACAGGACAAGCTAGTACGACACCTGGTGGTAGCAACATTGTACCCCAAGCACCGCAAATACCAGCAGTACAAGGCCAAGTGCCAAACCCTGAAGCACCGCAAGGTGGGTATAACCAAGGTAATTATCAGTACCAACCACCTATGTATGGAGCATATGCATAGTATCAGCTTGATCACTCCAGACTGATCGAGCGTTTTCTGAAGTTAAAGCTGAAGGAATTTACAGGCACGCCATCAGATCCGTTATGGCCAGCTCACTGGATCGATGAGATGGAAAGAAACTTTATGATGATGACTATAAATGAAGAAGAGAAGGTATTATGTGCCACTCTTATGCTAAAAGGTGATGAACACCATTGGTGGAAATCTACTCGGAGTTATCTATTGAGAAAGCACGCCCAACTGACCTGGGCTATCAATAAAGAAGCTTTCTTCGAGAAGTATTTTCCTAAGAGTTTCAGAGATCAAATGGAAAAGGAGTTTCTAAGTCTGTATCAGGGACAGATGACTGTAGACGCATATCAATAGTGTTATGAAGAACTGTTTTTGTTTACTCCCTCTAGCATGCAGGAGGAAAATGCCAAAACCCGAAGGTTCGTCATGGGATTTAGGGGAAGCATTTGTGAGCATGTATTGGGACTGAAAAATAAGATTTATAATGAATCTGTACAGATCGCTCGAGTACTACAATCGAGCCAGAGGGAAAGTTATTTTGCTCAGAACAGGGGCATTAAAAGGCCTAATGGAAATACATATAACGAAGGGAACACCAAGACATTCAAACCCTTCCATACTCAAGGCTTTAATGCTACAGCCAAGACTACCCCAATAGCTCAACCTCTACAAAAGCAAAGTAGTGTTGGAGTTAAATGCTTCAACTATGATCAAGTAGGACATTATTCAAGGGAGTGTCCTAAGCCAAGGAAGCAGTTACAGCAAGGAAAAGTTTATGCAGTTACTTCTGAGGATGCTGTCGCATCGCCTGATGTGGTCACAGGTATCGTACCTATTAATGGCTTACCCGCCAGAGTACTCTTTGACTCTGGGGCTACTCATTCTTTTATATCTGTGTCGTTTGGAAAGAAGTTAAATCTACCCCTCAAACCTTTAGACTACAAACTGCTTGTACGATCACCTATGGAATTAGAAGTGGAATTAAACAAAGGTTACAGACCATGTCCAGTTCTTATCGGCGAGAAGATTTTGGATGCAACCTTAATTCAAATTGAGATGGTAGACTTTGACGTTATCTTGGAAATGGATTGGTTAGCTCGCCACTTCGCAAACCTATTATATGCGGAAAAGAAACTGACATTTAAAGACAATGAAGGAGTAGAGTTTAGTTTTACAAAAACCAAACTTCTCCATAAACGAAAACTCATTCTCTCTACATTGAAGGCTAGAAAATGTCTCAAGAAAGGAGGAATTAGGTTTCTAGTATCCGTGGTCGACCTCACCAAGGAAGCACTACGAATGGATGATAATGAAGTTATGCGTGAATTTTCAGATGTGTTTCCTGAGGAACTACTAGGACTACCACCCAATCGAGCGATAGAATTCGTTATAAATCTTATACCCAAAGCCGCACCAGTATCAAAAGCACCCAATCGAATGACTCCTACTGAACCGAAGGAACTGAAGGTACAATTATAGGAATTACTGGACAAGCGTTATATTAGGCCTAGCATATCATCATGGGGAGCAGTATTGTTCGTAAAAAAGAAGGACGGTAGCGTTCGACTATGTATAGATTATCGAGAATTGAATAAGCTTACAATCAAGAATCGGCACCCGTTGCCTCGGATCGATAACTTGTTCGGTCAGTTGCAAGGTGCCAAAGTTTTCTCCAAAATTGTTCTTTGGTCAGGATACCATCAGTTGAAGATTAAGGAAGTTGATATTCCAAAGACAGCATTCAGAACCAGATATGGACATTATGAATTTTTAGTTATGTCTTTTGGATTGACTAATGCGTTCGCAACTTTTATGGAACTCATGAATCGGGTATTCCATGATATGTTGGATACATCAGTCATTGTATTTATTGATGACATAATAGTCTACTCCAAGGACAAAGAAACTCATATCACAAAATTTAAGAGCCGCTTTGCAGCGACTAAGAAAAGAGAAGCTTTACGCTAAATTTACTAAGTGTGAGTTATGGCTGAATGAAGTCGCTTTCTTAGGTCATGTTGTATCCGTTGAAGGAATTAAAGTGGATCCTAGCAAGATTGAAGCCATTGTGAAATGGAAAGCACCTAAGAATGTTGCAGAAATCAGAAGTTTCCTAGGTTTATCTGGTTATTATCGATGATTCGTGGAAGATTACTCTAGAATAGTCGTACCTCTCACCAGTCTGACAAAGAAAGGAGAAAAGTTTGTTTGGACTGATAAATGTGAAGAGTGTTTCCAAACATTGAAGGCTAGATTGATATCAACTCCCATCTTGACTATTTCGATCCCAAGACAACCATTTACCTTGTACACCGATGCGTCTGGGTTAGGTTTGGGATGTGTGCTTATGCAAGGAGAACAAGTAATTGTGTATGCCTCAAGACAACTAAAGACACATAAGAAGAACTATCCCACTCATGACTTGGAATTTGCAGTAGTAGTACATGCTATTAAGATATGGAGACATTATTTGTATGAAGAGAAATTTCAGATTAAATCAGATCATAAGAGTCTCACTCATCTTTTTAATCAGAATGAGTTGAACATGAGACAAAGAAGATGGCTGGAATTATTGAAGGATTATGATTATGATATCCAGTATCATCCAAGAAAAGCTAATGTAGTTGCTGACGCACTAAGCAGGAAAGCAGTGACAGAATCCCAAGAAGAAGCTAGTGCAAATGTTGTGGCATGTGTCACAGGGAGAGTATTTTATTACGGTAAAGAGCAATTCGTGATTGATATTCTGAATGAATCAACTAACCAAGGGTTTATTCATCTATTCTTAAACATGTTTGCTACAATGAAGATTGTACCTGATCTATTAGACGAAGAGAAAACAGCTATTAAATCAGACCCTTATCTGAGAACGGTGCAAGAAGACCTCGAAAAAGGTAGGACTACTCCTGAGTTCACCTTGGACGTTGAAAATGTACTAAGATACAAAGGAAGGGTATATGTTCCTGAAAATGAAGACTTGGATATTACACAAACTAATGAAGGAAGCTCACACCACCGCTATGAGGACAAAGATTGAAATTTTGGAAGTCGCCACCTAAATTAAGGTCTAGGACCTTAGAAATGTGAAATCTCACCATAAGGTAAAACTTTATTTGACTCATGACCCTTAGATTGGATTTCTGGTCCATCAGAGATTGGGTAAGCGTCAGGTTACGATTATGGGAAGGGATTAGGCACCCAAACCGTCCGATCAAAATTGGTCTCTTATACCTTTCCTATGCTAAACACTATCTATTAAACCGAACCAACAAGTGGTTTGATATCATTGAACCGAATCTGTATCCATCAGATTGCCTACGTATTACGAAATTATTCTGAAAATCAGGTTCACCATCGTAGTTCAGGTGTGATTAAAGTTTATGGCTGGGATTTATGCTTGTGCATGATTAAGTTCATTGTTCAAGTTAAAGTTTATGCTTGAAAGGCTGAGAAATCCTATGGGTTGGGATCTGTATAGTTCATACGAACTGATAGATAGTCCTAGTGGATCCAAGAATGGATAACCCTTTTTGGGTCAAAATGTGGATAACCGTATTTGGGTCAAAATATGGTTGGATATCCTAGTGGATCTACGGATAGTCCGAGTGGACTAAGGTTTGGATCCGAATTTTGGATTCTCCCAAATAGCCTACGTATCCTAGGCTTTGCCCTAAGAATCAGAATCCGTGTAGTTCGAACTCTGGGTCGAAATGGGAATGGATAAATATCCCAGAGGATCTATGGGTAGTCCAGGTGGACTAAGGTATGGATCCGAATTTGGGTTTCTCCTAAATAGCCTACGTATCTTAGGGTTTGCCCTAGGAATCAGAATCTGCATAGTTCATGCTAATGGGTGGATATCCAAGTGGATCTATGGATAGTCCGAGTAGACTAAGGTGTGGATCCAAATTTGGGTTTCTCCCAAATAGCCTACATATCCTAGGGTTTGCCCTAGGAATCAGAATCCGGGTAGTTCAGGATGGATAACCTGTTCTAGGTTAGAATGTGAGAACATGTTCTAGGTTTAGGGTTTAGAACCTATTCTAAGTTTAGGATTGAGAACCTATTCTAGGTTTAGGGTTTACTGAGAGGTGGAAATCATCCTGAATTACCTTTTTCATCCTAAGTTCTAATTTTCGAAAGTTTAGCAAAGCATTCTCTTTCTTTATTAAGATTTTTATTATTCCCATTATGCCCTTCCGAAGAATGTGGGTGCCTAAATGCACGTCCCCATGCCTAATATGTTTGCTAGGTGTACAGATATGGCAATTCGACTAGGGTATTGCATAAATTAAATTATTACCAAAAATAGAATATTCTAAGCATGGCATGTATGATATTTATGGTAACTATCACAACATATAGTAAGATTATGAAAATCTCCCTAATATGGCATGCATTGCAATTAAGACAAGAACCTAATATGGCAAGATCTAATTTGCTAATCTAAGCATGGCAAGACCTAATATAGCAAGATCTAAAATGCATCTATATATCAATATGGTAAATACCAATCATAGAATGAAAATATGATATGATTTTTTAAAAAAAGGTAAGATCTTATATGCTATTTTCTAAGCATAATAAGACTTAAAAATGATAATTATTAAGATTTTGCTAAATATGATAACAATTTATTTATTCTACCAAATATAGCAACACATGGAATATGGAAAATATGGTATGCACAATCCAAACAAAGCATATAAATGCTCCAAATATAGCCATTTATCCAAATATGACAGAATTTGCTCAAACAATCAATTTACATGTTACAATGAATGAGACATCAATGAAACTTTTTTTTTTTAAAGTACAAAATTATTAAAAACATATTATCAATGTTCTTTGAAAAATTTGAAGACATTTGGAAAGATTAATGACTCAAAACTGTCAAAATTGTGACACAAGGTTTCAGATAATGGATAAAGCTATGAATTGCATTCAGATTCTGTCACATTACACAAGAATGACCATAAGTAGGTGTTCTGAAACTTAAATCACACTCAATTTTTTTTCATATAAAGATGACTTAATATATTATATTTCATATGAAGGAGTCAAATCCCAACAGAGAGAAAAAATAAGTCAAAGATATGCCCTAACACCGGACATGTGCACTGGTCAAATCTGTTCCAGATTTTTGACCAGTTGCTCCATAAATTCCAAATAGAATCATATACTTAATAAAAATTAAATCTAGACATATGTCCATATAAATAACTGTCTGATCTAAAATTTTATCAAAAAAACAAGTTAAAACAACATATTTTCTTTGTGAAAAAAGATTCTTTTCAATCATGCAAATCAGTATATCCTCACAGATTCAAAATCAGAGCACTATGCACTTAAAAATCGATATCAATTCAATAAAAATCAAAAAAATACGAAACCAGTGCCATCTATGAGAATACTTTTATATCTAAAAGTTCATATGAAGCTGATGTCCTGATTATGGCCATAAGACCCTTGTCTAGAGACTTTTTGATGGAGGATTGCATTACATTTGAGTAAAATAGTAATGTCAAAGACGAATTTTTTGATGTATTTTCTCAATTCCAAATGGAACGAAATTTTTAGGGTAGTCTTCTAACATATCAGAGAGACTCTCATAAAAATTTGAGCTTTAAAATCCAATAAAAACTACATGTGATGCACATCCTAATTTTGAATCCTAAATCTGAAAATTTCAAATTAGAAAACCACTTTATGAAACTTGCAAGAAAACATCAAACATCATCATATAGCATTCAAAACTTCATCATTGAATAGCTTAGATAAATTATCATTCATGAAAAATACTAGACATAGGCATCCTAACATTAATAAGAATGTAATAGAGCATTCCTGATCAAGATTTCATGGAAATTAACCTTTTCCAAGCAAAATTGACATTCAAGCATTCTAACAACCTCTAAATTCATTTAGGGTACTAACATTGTGCTCGAATGGAGCAAAACCATTGATGTAGGATGATTGGAGGTTGTATCAAGCTCTTTGAATGTGAATCCTCCTGCTCCTTTTCTCTGCTTCTCTCTCTCTTCTCTTTCTCTCTTTTCTTCTTCTCTTTTCTTTCTTTTCTCTTCTTCTTCTCTCTTTCTTTCTCCCTCTCTCACATTTTTCTCTCTCACTCACATCCTCTCTCTCCTTCTGGTCTGGAAAAAGATACATCTCTCTTTCTCTTAGCCTATTTATGTTTTTTCTCTCCTCTTCTAGAAGATCCTTCTTTCCTTTTCTTCTTTTTCTAGAAAATCTTTTTTTTTCCTTTTTTCTTCTTTCCTTTTTCTCTTCCTTCCCTTTTCTCTTCTCCCTCACTCTTCCCCATGTTTTCTATACATTTTCTAGAGTGGAAACGTCCTTCCTCTCTCTCCTCTTCTTTCCTTCTTCTCTCTTCCTTCCTTTTCTTCTTTTCTTTTAGAAAATCCTTTCTTTCTATTTTTTTTCTTTCCTTTCTTCTCTCTTTCCCACGTTTTTTCTCATTCCTTTCTTTCCTTTTTCTCCTTCTTCTTCTAGAAAATCTCTTCTCTCTTTCCTTTCTCTCTTTCCTTCTTCTAGAAAATCCCTTCTCTCTTTCCTTTCTTTCTTCTTTCCTTTTCTTCTTCCTTCCTTTCCTTCCTTTTTTTCCTTTCTCCCTCTCTTTTCACGTTTTCTTTCTAGAAAATGTTCCTTTTTTTTTCTTCTTTTTTTTATTTTTTTTCTTTTTTTCTTTCCTTCCTTTTTTTTTTTCTTTCTCCCTCTCTCTTTCACGTTTTCTTTCACGTGAAAGAGAGATTCTTTTTTTCTTTTCCTTCTTTCTTTTATTTCTCTCTTTCCTTTTTTTTCTTTCTCCCACTCTCTTTCCCACGGCCTCTCTTTACTCTCTCTTTCCACGGCCTTTATTTCCTCTCTCTTTCCTATAATATATATGTATATATATATATATATACATATATATATATATATATATATATATATATATATATATATATATATTATACATTATACACATATAAAAGAACTGCATGCATTTGGACTGACATAACTTGGTATGGATTGGTCTGAGCTGGGCCGGGTTAAGTTAGACTAAGCTGGATTAAGCTGGATTAAGCTGGTTTAGACCAAGGTTGACATTTCATAGTCCATTTCTGTCACCATTCCATATGGAATTTTTTGATAGCATCTATTCCAAATTTTCTACGTTCACTTTGTAGAACACTAAAAATGAGGAATATTGAAACTTGAATTACCTCATTTGGAAATAAAATGGCCAACTTATGAATTTGTAAAGTTTAAGCAGGCCAATTATCGATAATTTGGCTGACCATTCTGCATCGGATCCTTCGAAGATTTCTATCGAAAATCTTTTACGTCCACTTTGTAGATTACTAAAAATGGAACATAATGAAACTGAAATTACCTGATTGGGATATGGGGTGACCAAAATATGAATTTCCAAAGGTTAAATGACCATTTTCATGTGTAATTTTGCATGGGACCTTTCAAAGACTTCTACCAGAGATTTTTCACGTCCACTTTGTAGAATACCACAAATGAAGAATAATGACCTTGGAATCATCTGAATCTGACGTAGAACGACAAATATATGAAGCTTTGAAATTCTATCAATAATTTTGCATGAAAGTTTGCATGGGATCCACCGGTGACCTTTGCCTAGGATTTTTCACATTCACTTTGAAGAGGACTGAAAATGAGGGATATTGGCCTTTGAATCGTCTGATTCCAATATCAGATGACCAAGATATGATGACTTGAAATTCAAATGATAATGCATGCATCATACGATAATTATGTAAATGCCCTTACACTTTCAAACTGTGATATCTTCCTTGTTTGACGTCAGAATTTGATGATTTCGGTCTCATTTCTAAGATAATTTCACCACCTGTACATCCAAGTAGGTAATAGCCCATGATCCTGCTATGGGGTTCATTAGAGAATCACAAACCCTTGGGTTAAAAATCGAAAACCTGCCATATTGGTTCATTTATGCTGAGGGTGGCAAAAATAGGGTGCTTACAACCGCTTATTCGATACACCCTGGAAACACGAAGATGTATCATGATCTGAAGAAACTATATTGGTGGAGAGGAATAAAAGTGGATGTAGCTAAATTTGTGTCTCAATGCTTGAATTGTCAACAGGTAAAGGCTGAAAGACAAAGACCTGCAGGATTGTTGCAGCCACTGCCAGAACCAGCATAGAAATGAGACTGCATCACTATGGACTTCGTCACCGGGTTACCATTGACTTTTCGAGTAGTTGACGCGGTCTGGGTAATTGTGGATCGTTTGACCAAGACAGCTCGTTTCATAGCTATACGACCTCAGTATACCCTAGAGAGGTTAGATAAGATTTATGTAGATAATATTGTCAGATTACATGGTGTACCTGAAAGCATTTTGTCCGACAGAGACCCACGCTTTACCTCAAAGTTTTGGGAAGGATTACAGAAAGCTATGGGTACAACATTGAAGTTTAGTACTGCATTCCATCCTCAGATAGACGGACAGTCAGAGCGTACTATTCAGATTTTAGAAGACATGTTTCAAGCTTGTGTCATTGATTTCAAAGGATCATGGGATGAGAAATTACCATTGATTGAGTTTGCTTATAACAACAGCTATCAAGCGACTATACAGATGTCACCCTATGAAGCACTATATGGTAGGAAATGTCGAACTCCTTTATTTTGGAATGAAGTTGGAGAACGGAGTATTGTTGGACCAGAGTTTGTTAAAGAGACTTGTAGAGTAGTAGACATTATCAAGGAAAGAGTCCAAATAGCTCAGAACCATCAGAAGCAATATGCAGATAATCAACGCAGAGATCTCGAATTCACCATAGGTGATAAGGTATTTCTGAAAATATCTCCTATGCGTGGTTTGAAAAGGTTTTGACAGAAGGAAAAGCTATGTCCCAGATATATTGGACCTTATGAAGTTTTAGATAGACGTGGAAAAGTAGCATATCAGTTAGCACTACCACCATCAATGTCTAGTGTACATGATGTATTCCATGTCTCACAATTAAAGAAGTATGTCAGAGATCCAACACACTTGTTAACAATGGATCCACCGGATTTGACTGAACATTTGACGTTCAAAGTAGTACCTTTTGAGATCACTAGCTGAAAGGTGCAACGTCTTCGCAACCACGACATTTACTATGTTAAGGTTACTTGGAGAAGCCAAAATATAGAAGAAATTACATGGGAAGAAGAGAATGCTATGCGGAAGCAATATCCTCACCTATTCGACTCGAAAGGTATGTGCAAATTTTGAGGACAAAATTAATATAAGAGGGGGGAGTTGTAAGACCCATACTTCACTAACTTGGTCTAATCGTGTCATGCCAGATCTTCCCATCATTCCTGGACTAAGTGGATCGAGTGTGTAAAGATAGATCACAAACCAGGTATGAGAATTGAGTTAAAAACACTGAAAACCTACTTAAGGTCTCATACCTGGGTAGGTATGGTCGACCATAAGGAAGGGAAAAAAATCTCAAATCCAGAACCCCACGGTCGATGATTTCGACCCCACGGTCGACGGTTTATGCGACTGTATGATTGACCGTAAGAACCCAGATCAGACTCCGAGTTTTGAAAACTTTCCTAAACTAAAGGATTGCTTTCCTAATTAAAAGAGGACTCTAAATGGAGAGTTTTCCTCTATATAAAGTACGTCCCTTAGCCTTTTTTCACTCTTTTAACATTAGTAAAACCTAGAGAAAGAGAAGGAAGAGAAGGAAGAGAAGGAGAAGAAGAAAAAGCTAAGGAAAAGAATTTGCTGAGAAGAGATTGGCTCTCTATCACAGGCAAAGGTATGAACCTAATCTCTAAATATGTTAATTCTATGGACTAAGGATTCTATGGAGGATTAGGGATGTCAACCTATCATGATCCATGTGATTCCTTGAGTAATTTCCAAGGATAACCATGGGGGATGAGTTTGATGGTTAGGGTTGATAAGAAACTACTAATGATGCCATAGGATGACCTTAGAATAAACCCCATTAAAGATCAGAAGAATTGACCCAGGAAGAATTCAAATTGCATGTAGTCTGTGACCAGAAATCTCAAGGTCGCAGCTACGGTCGACTATAGCATGACCAGCATGACCAGAGGATCGACCATAGGCATTTAGAAAGATTTCAAAAACCATATGGTCGCAGCTACGATCGCACCATATGCGACCGTAGGGGATCGATCATATGCAGTAAGGTCGATACAGTATGAGACCATATGACCAATCAGACACCTATCAATGCTCTGTTCGATTTTTTACTACTGTAACATGTCACATATGAACCCTAACTTAAATTCATATAATTTTTAGGTTGTTAAATCAATTCAAAGAGAATTTCAAGGCTTGGAAGGAGATCGAGTATTGCTAATAGATGAGGGAACAAGACCAAAACTAATTGGTTAATAACAAACTATTTATTTTTATTGAGTCCAATGCTATGATTGATTCTATGCTTGTATGCTTGTAATGTGTATCTCACATGTCATCCAATATTCCTGCTATTACTGTTCATGCATATTTAATTCTGTTTATTTATAACATGATGATGATGATGATGCTAGGAATAGGCTTATGAATGTATATGTGTGGTTGATGTGTTGGATACGAGTGGAGCAACAGGGGGAGGACGTGGCATGGTGGTCTTCGACGTCATCACTAGACTTTAGCTCTATCTCTTCTCAAGTCTTGCCTACTAACATCATCATATCGCTATTACCTTAGCAGAACTATTACATCGTAGGGCATCAAGGGAGGTGGTCTCGGACCGTGTGGTTTCTGACTCTATCGGGGGGCCTTAGCTCTATCTCTATGGACGTATTAAGGGATGCTGGGATAAGGCCTTGGATATACTATTTGGCATTAGGATTGGTTAGTTGCGAGCCCAGTTTGCAAGCCCTCGCCAATAGGGGCTTACGTGTTGGTATGGGTAGGGCATCAGGGGAAGTGTTGGCAGTGTTTGATCCGGACACTTTAGCTCTATCTCTATTCCATGGTGAGTGCATATGGGATGGCAATAGTGTTTGATATATTGGGTGGATTCACACACTCGTGTATAGAGGTGCGACGGCCACCAAATCTTTCTATAGCATATTACAAACTTATAAATCAGACCAAAGATATAAATTAAATGCATGCATATGTTTGTTGTATTGTTTTGTTTGCTTACTGAGCCGTGATGTGTGCTCACCTTTCGACGTCGAATATTTTTAGTTGATGATGCAGGTCCTACTGTTGAAGAATATATGAATGCACTGACATATGGACACGTTTCTGCGATGGACGTAGAAGCTAAAGAAGATGCGCATAATTCATCATGTTGGTGCAACCAATGTGTTTTTGCTTAAGTTTAGTTATAATTTGAACATCAGATATGTAATTGAATATTTATTTTTATGTCTTTTGGTTTGGAGATAACTTGATTAAATACTTATTTATCATTGTTAGACTCTCAGTTTATTATTTATAAGACTTTCGCTTATTTGTTTATTACCTCTGATTATTAATGTGGAATGTGTGTGTGGTTTGATATGGTGGGTATGACCTATACGAGATCCTGGGTGAACCGTTGATTTATTGGCGGTTCATCACACCATTCTGGTCAGACCAGAATTGGGGTGTGACATGAAGGCTGAGGTGAAAACATGGTTGGATTAGATTTACTAAAAGCACAGAGCTTTGGAAGCAAGAGCAAACATCGTTGAGGACAAAGGACCCATCTAAGCTCGAGTTGGCCTGAATGGGTTTATGGGTATGTATCAGACAGAAGCAGCTCCAGTCGACATACAAGTTTTTGACACCTTTCAAAGTTCAATTTCAGGTATCCGAAGACTTAAGCTAGAATCAGATGGGAACCTTAGAGATTACTAGTTTGATTCGAAGTGGGTTTCGGATTTCCAAGCAATCGACGATAAGTGTGAGCTTCCAAATGCATGTGGATCTTATGGTATCTACATTCCAGGGGGAGGTTGCTCGTGCCTGGATAACCAAACAGAGTACACAGGCCATCGCAAGGGTGAGAAGCCTTGGAAGGCACCCACCATTGAAGAAGACGGTCTGCTCAACGATGGCAATATTCACAAGGGCCTTCCTCATCAATGTTATCTTCTTGCCTTTGTTGTTGGGTTCATCTTTATTTTCTCCTTTTTCTCTTAAATTAAGATCGATGAGTTTGTTATTCTATTACTTGACATGGTATCAAAATGGAATCTTCATACTGCGATCCGCTAATCTCTGCTATTTTTCGTCATATCTTCTTCTAGGCTGTTCAAATCATCATCTCGCAAGCTCTAATTTTTCAATTTTTTTCTCTGTTTCACATGCTTCTTGGTTTCTTGATCTGTTCTTGCATAGATCTAAATTTTTTATCACCATTCATCTTTCTTTCTACAATAATCACGATCTTTGTGTCTGATTTACTCTTTCTTCAGCTTATTGCAACGATTTTCCCTGTTTTTTTTTTTTTTTTTTGCGTTAAGTAGATAATTTTATTAAGCCCAAAGGGAAAGGAGCACACTACAAGTCAGCCATGGCTAAGCAATAAGCCAGCAAGGTTAGGGAGAGCCTACAAACCACACAAAAAACTCAACCAAAAACAAATTGGAATCCAACCAGGGGACCCACCCATTAGAACAATCTAGAAAACATCAAAAAACCAATCAGCCAGAAAACTATAATGGAGGACAAAACTCCAAATAGGCCTTAAAAAAAACTCATAAATTAGGACTAGGGTTTCTACTTCTAATCTCATCAGGTTCAAGCCCTTCCCAAGAATTTTCCAATCTTGAAGCTGAAGCCTTGGAGAAAGGATCATCGTCTTTTCCATCTTCATACTAGGGATCAGCCACTGCGGGGGCCATCATCTTCTCAAGATCATCAGATGTAATGGCCCCAAATTTCTTCCTACCCAGCCGTTTAAGGCTCAACTGGCCTGACTGCATAGAACAAGGGGGGGTACAAGATCTAGAGGAGTAAGGAGTTCTGTAAGAACTGTGTTCTAAAAATTGGGTCTAACCCGTGGTTTTATATGATGACAGGTGTCCCAATCATAATCGGACCGGAAGGCGAAGCCGGGTGACGAACCACGTAAATTTCAGGTATGAGAACCACTCAAAATTGATAAAAAAAAACTCATACCGGTTTGACTATACCGATCAGAGTCAGTTAGACCGGTATGGTGCAACCGGTATGGTATACCGGTCTGAGTCAGTCAGACCGGTATGTGCGACCGGTATGCTTCGTCTCTGCGGGAGACAGACTCCAGCGGGTCCCTCACTCCGAATGGAAACTTGGAAAGTTTCTAATCATGGAAAACCTTCCCAAGAATGGCTCTCCACTATTAATAGAGATTATCACACTCCATTGATCCTTCTCAAACCCTAGCCATCTGGAGGAGAGTTGAGAAGGAGCAAGGAGGAAGAAGCTTCCCAGGAAGGAGATTCCCGTTGGAGGAGCTCGCCGCCAACCGACGAACACCGCCGGTAAGTGCTCTATACTATTAGTATTACTAGGATGTCGGATCAGAGTCGCGAAGCGGCGCGACAATTCAAAAACCTAGATCTTTCTTCTTTCAAATCTAATCTGGTTTGATACGGCATTCTAGCCGAAATCAGAAAGCCATTAGGATGCTTGGACCTTAGTGTGGGTTAGGAAAAACCCTAGAAACCTAGCCGATAACCGACAAGGAAGGGAGATCCGAGACCTAGCTCTCGGATCCAAACCACGGACTATATCCGAGGGAAGCAAGGTCCAGCGGTATGGGCCTGCGGTATATACCGCAGGCACATGCCGGTCTCACTAACTGTGACCGATATGTACCGCAATCAGTATATACCGGTGGCAACATACCGGTCTCACTTCCCTGAGACCAGTACCACGATCGGTATGCTCTCCGAACCTGTTTTTGCATGCCGGACATGGTGCTGACCACCTATAACCTTAATAAATGAATTCTAACCTATGAATATGATTGTGTAGGACCTGTAGACAACGTGAGAAAACCCTGTGATGCAGAGCGGGATTGTTATCACGCGTCAGGTAAGGGACAAGACCCCAAATACTAAATAATTAATTAAACAGTAAACCTTTGTAACTAAATTGTATATGAATTCATTGCTTGATGTCTGTGCATTCACATGCCATGTAGTTACTTCTTTTGTTACTATTATCTGTTCATGCATTTCATATGCTAGGATTGTTGGATGTTAGGAATCTGTATGTTTTTAGTTAGTGTGTGGAATGTGAAGGGGGGTGGAGCCCTGGGTATATCCACAGCTAACACTTTTTTTCATATCGCCATCTACCTTAGCAGACTTGGTGCGAATAGGGTATCAGGGGGAAGACGTGGGATTGTGGTTCCTCATGCCCGCCAGACTTGAGCCCTATCTCTATGTCGTAGGGAGCCGTACTGGGGTAGGGCCATTGATACTGTATTGACATTTAGGACTGGTTAGAAACGGAACCCACTTGCAAGCCCTTTCCAGTTGGGGTTTAGGTATTGGTACGGTGTGGGGTATCAGGGGGAGGACGTGGGATTGTGGTTCCTCCTGTCCGCTAGACTCGAGCCCTATCTCCATACCAGAGTGAGTGATGTGGGGTGGGTGTGCTCACACTCTCGTGCATGGAGGTGCGGTGGCCTCCAAACCTTACCATAGCATATTTGCAAGTTATACCTGACCCAAATTGTAATGTTATCTCATGCATTTTGTATGTTGCATTGGTCTTGTACTTTATTGAGCTAAGTTGTGAGCTCACCCAAATATATATATATATATATATATATATATATTTCTTTTTAGATTTGGATGCAAGGTACACAGTTGTTGACTTCATGACTGCCCCAGTGTACGGTACAGTTGCTGCCATTGATACCCAGGTAGTGGAGGACGAGCATGACGCATCATGCGAAGGCTCCTTTTGTGTTTTCCTTTAGAGGGGATTTTATTTTTGAACAATACATTGTAATACTTTTATTATTTCAGTTTGTGAATGATGGGATAAGTTGAATATTTATTTTAAATTACCACATAGATCTCAGTTCATTTATTTATATTCCTCTGCTATGTATTAATCTCTGATTATGTTAGATTGCTTGGGAATGATTGGTTGACACGGTCTATTGAGATCCTGGTGTGAACCGTGGTTTAGAGCCGGTTCACTCACACTTCTGGTTCAGTCGGGATTGGGGTGTGACAACTTGGTATCAGAGCCATAGACTTTGTCCAGCTAATCATTCTGCATCTAACTGTGTCCAATGAGCTGAGTTAGGAAAATTAAAAACTTTAATAAGAACACACCATAAGCATGCTTGTTGCTTGAGACTTAAGAAAGATGCATAATATACTACTAATGGAAGAACAAAATAAGCATTGAAGTATTAAGAGAAACAAATAACCATTTCATAATTTTTTTTAGTACAAGTGAACAACAGAGTACAGTCCACAAGTCGGACAGTTACTCTAGTAACAAAATAAACCACATGAAAATAAAATAAAAACTACATCTGACTATGGTGGTGTAGCGGGCCTGGATGGTACCGGGTTTGCAATATCATAGTCCCGCTCGTACACCTCTCTGAGCCAATGAACCTGGTCTTGCGTGACCCGTAAGCTACGAGCTAGACACCCCAACTCCTGACCCATCTCTCGCTGAGAATCCATGAGCCCTCTCTGGGTATCTAGGATGTCTCTCTGAGTATCTCTGATCTCCATGAGCATGCTCATCACTGGGTCCGAAGGGGGATGAGATGGTCCAGCAACTGGAGAAGGCCTAGAAGGTCCTGCAACTGGAGAATGCTGGGGTGTAGGTGCTGGGATGTCCTCCATGTGTGCACCCCCATCATCCCCCATCTCTGTTGTCTCTGCTGCTGCTATTGCAATGGCCGCATGATTCCTAGGTAGGAGAGGACGAGCCTATAACTCCTCGTCACTGAGCACTAGATCATCCATCTACATCTTATAGATGGCCTCAGCATCTATATCCGAACTCATAGTGATCTCCACAGCTACCTCTCCCTGCATATCCACACCCAGGCGTTGTAGCAATGCTGTGATCAACCTACCATATGGAAGATTGCCCGTCACACCAGGCATGGCCGCATAGATCATAACCCGAATAAGCAAGTAAGGCAAACAAATCTGGTGCCTGGTAGCCACACAATAGGTGAGGTACTGGGTCAACTGGGATAACTCTCCATAGTGCCCACTCTGGGGAACAATGTTATGTTGTATGATCCAAAAAAATAGGCGAGGCTGAGGACGTAGGATCGAAGCCAAGATGACTCTACCTAGTAATAAGATCTGCTCGGCTATGGCTGCCCTCATGTCCTCAGAAAGATTTCATTTGGCTCTGGGTTGACAATAGATGAGTTCCCCGTCATCAGGAATCTCCAGAAGTGCAGCTAGTTTGGCTGTGTTAAAAGAAATCATCACCCCTTTCACATAACTGGTGATGCAAAGGTCTCTGGCATGCTCCCAGTCATTGAGGTCACCTTCTACCTCCAAGTTGGCAAAGAACAACTTCACCAATCTAGGACAGGTAGTCTCTCTATACTGGATGAGGGGTAACCAACCTATTGCCCCAAAAGCCGCCTCAACATCAAAGCGGTGAAGATGCTCCAGGTTCACAAAATGCCCTACTTCGATACGTTTTGCTCGAAACCATGCTAGGCGTGAAGCGGCCGCCTCCGACCGAAAGTATCTCTCATCATACAGTACAAGTGGGGGTGTGGCCTATTCATACCAGGCATAAATGATCATTTCCCCGCTCTACGGCATCTAGACATATTGTAACTTTTAAACAAAGAACAAGAGTCAGTTAGAGACAAATTCAGAAAAATTTTGACAGTATAACAATAGAAAATGGTGGAAAAACCTAAAAACACACCCAATATGAATGGAATGACTTATTGTGATAGTACAATGCTAGCATAGGTCAAACAATTTCATCAAAGCAAAGAAATAGAGGCATATTAACAAAATTTATCAAAAACATCGAAAAACCTAGAAACCTAGGTTAAAAGTCAAAATTTTGGGATTTTCTTTAAACCAACCGATAGAACTTCGAATTGGTTGAGGGGTTTTACACATTTAGACCCCTAAAACCTTTCTCAAGCGAAGAAAGAAGTTTTCTATGGTTAAAAACTTTCAAATCAAGAAAAACCTAGGTTTTGGTATAAAAGACGATGAAAATTTTTCTAAAAAGAGGGAAGAGAAGGATAAGCTTACCTGAGAGACGAGATTGGTACTCTAGGATGAAGTAGAAACAATCTTAGGAGCACCGGATGCACTGTAGAGACTCGGAGACCCAGAGAGAAATCGCAAACGGAGTAAACTCTAGAGAGAAATGAGAAATGAGACCAAAATCGCGATTTTAAAAACTTTTTAGTGATACCGGTCGCACTTCTGGGCTGGATTGTGCAACCGGTACCCCCCTGCGGTATGGTGCGACCGGTACCTACCGCAGGGTATACCGGTTGCACACAAATGTGGTGTGTGCGACCGGTACTGCATGCGGTATGGTCAGACCGGTATGAATTGCCGCCTTACCGGTCTCACTCCAGGAGAGACCGGTACCGCCGTCGGAACCCCATGGGGATTGGGAATACAAAACCATTCCGAGAATCGGCCGAACTTTATTCCAGCCCTCAAGCCTGCATGATATGACCAGAATAAAGGATTGTACATAGGAAATTTCGAGAGATAACTGAAAATTGGCTTATGTTCTTCCCTATTGATGTATACTTATGTTGTATATGCATTGAGACTAAAGGTTAGTTGGAATAATTCTCTAATTTGTCTCATGTATCTCAATGTATTCAGATATCGTACAGGGAATTAAATTGCTTTAATGGTGAGAGGAAATGGACGTAGAGTTCATCGCAGACGCCGTCACTCAAGGGCGCCTACCATGGACATTATAGAAAACTCAGAAGAGAATGAAGAGAGAGTAGGTGGGGAAGAACTTAACCCCCTAAACGAAACTGAAAATCTGATGAAGGCATGAAGAATCCCCATCACAGGGTCAACCATCTACAGGCTCCAAAACAATGATGGCTAACTTGGTCACAAATATGGAGGCACAGCAAAAGAAGTTCTTTGATGAGATGTTGAAAATGTTTAGGCCACCTGGGCCTGTGTCGGCACCTACAAACATGCCATCCAAAAATGTCGAGAATGTCCATGCAGCACCAGTGGCGGTTAGCACAGTTACTGAAGGACCACCACAACAGGACCAACCCAACACAGTTCCCCACCCGGTTACAGGGACGCCAATTCCTAACTAAGATCAAGGAGGGTATCAGGGACCGTATCAGGGTGCATACTATGGGGGATATCAGGGGGGAAATCAGAGTGGCTATTCTTATCAGCCACAATGGTATGGACAGGCACCATATGGACAGGTTCCTTATGCACAGGGTAGTCTTTCAAGAGCAGTGGATGGATTTTTAAAGCTCAAACCACCAACTTTTACAGGGAAGTTAGGCAAAACACTGTGGCCAGCGCAGTGGATAACTAAAATGGAGAAGCACTTTCAGCTATTGGAGTATCAAGATGGGGATAAAGTATTATATGCCACCCACATGCTGAAGGAGGAAGCGAATGGGTGGTGGAGTTCTACTAGATCATATCTGGAAACAAAGCACCAGATAATCACTTGGCACATCTTCAAGGAGGCATTCTTCAAAAAAATATTTTCCCAGGAGTTTCCGTAATCAAATGGAGAGGGAGTTCCTAAATTTGCAACAATCTCAGTTGACAGTAGAGGCATACCAACAAAGGTATGAGGAGTTATTCTTTTTCGCTCCAACCAGTATGCAGGAGGAGGAAACAAAGACTCGTCGTTTCACTATGGGCCTTCGGGGTGTTATCAGAGAGCACGTGCTGAGTCGAGGGTTGAATATATATAATGAAGTTGTACAGGTGGCTCGAGTCATCGAGGCAAGTCAGAGAGAAAGCTTCTTCACACAAAATAGGGGTCTGAAGAGGCCTAATCCTGAGTCCCAAGGTGGAAGAAGCAACAGGCCATACTGTCCATTCATGCCACCAACTAGCACAGTACCTCCCAGACCGGCTCTTGCAATGACACCACAGGCAACGGGGCCAAACCCTAATGTAAAGTGTTTTAATTGCCAACAGGTGGGGCATTATGTCAGAACATGCCCACAACCAAAGAGGGAGCAGCAGCAAGGCAAGGTATATGCTGTTACAACAGAAGATGTAGCCGCATCACCAGATGTGGTTACAGGTATGATTTTATACTTACTCCTTAACTGTTGCATTAATTGTTTGTGCATTTGAAACTAAGGGAGAATTTGAAAAAAAACCTCAGGTATAATAAATATAGCAGGATTACCCGCCAGAGTCCTATTTGACTCGGGGGCCACCCATTCCTTTGTGTCCGTGTCATTCGGTAAAGGACTAGATCAACCCATCAAGACGCTACAACCAAGTCTGTTAGTTCGGTCTCCCATGGGAATGGAGGTAGTATTAGAAGAATATTATGGTCCTTGCCCAGTGCTTATTGAAGGACGAGGGTTGGAAGCCAATCTAGCCCAGCTGGAGATGTCAGATTTCGATGTCATTCTTGGCATGGACTGGTTATCTAAACATTCAGCAAACCTATTATGTGCTGAGAAGAAGTTGGTGTTCAAGGACAGTGAAGGGTCGGAGTTAACTTTAAACGGGCCAGGCTGCCTAGAAAGAGAAAGCTTATACTCTCAGCCCTAAAAGCAAAGAAGTGTCTAGAGAAAGGAGGGATAAGATACCTCGTATCAGTGGTGGATGTAACCGCTGACTTGACAAAAATGGAGGACATCAAAGTAGTATAGGAATTTCCTGATGTATTTTCAGAAGACCTATCCGGGTTGCCACCAGACAGAGCTACTGAGTTTGTGATAGACCTCCTACCAGGGGTAGCACCTGTGTCTAAAGCACCTTACAGGATGGCTCCTACCGAGTTGAAAGAGTTAAAAACTCAGCTGCAAGAACTGTTAGACAAGGGATTTATAAGGCCTAGTATCTCACC
The DNA here is from genome assembly GCA_028583415.1 of Protea cynaroides. Taxonomy (NCBI): domain Eukaryota; kingdom Viridiplantae; phylum Streptophyta; class Magnoliopsida; order Proteales; family Proteaceae; genus Protea; species Protea cynaroides. Next base: position 50,326,341 of record CM053274.1, on the reverse strand, counting down.
TTGGGGAGCACCTATGCTCTTTGTCAAGAAAAAGGATGGTAGCGTACGTCTTTGTATGGACTATCAAGAATTAAACAAGCTCACTATCAAGAACAGGTACCCACTACTAAGAATAGATGATTTGTTTGATCAATTACAAGGTTCGAGTGTATTCTCGAAGATTGATCTGAGGTCAGGGTATCATCAACTCAAGATTAAGGAGGCAGACATCCCCAAGATAGCTTTTAGGATGCGGTATGGATACTATGAGTTCCTTGTGATGTCCTTTGGGTTGACTAATGCACCTGCATCATTTATGGAGCTAATGAACCGAGTATTCCATGACATGTTGGATACGTCGGTTATCGTGTTCATCGATGATATTTTAGTATACTCCGAAAACACACGCAATGCATCTAAGAGCAGCATTACAAAGACTGAGGAGAGAGAAGCTCTATGCAAAATTCAAGAAATGTGAATTATGGTTAAATGAAGTGGCCTTCCTTGGTCACGTGGTGTTTGCTGAAGGAATCAAGGTCAATCCCAGTAAAATTTCTGCCATAGTAGGATGGGAGGCGTCGAAGATAGTTGCTAAAATTCGTAGTTTCCTGGGCTTAGCTGGATACTACAGAAGGTTTGTGGAGGATTATTCCAAGATTGCTGTCCACTCACCAGGTTGACCAAAAAGGGGGAGAAGTTCATATGGACTGAAGAATGTGAGAAATGCTTCCAGACGCTGAAGTCAAGACTGGTATCAGCACCTATATTGACTATTCCAGCTTCAGACCATCCATTCACACTATATACAAATGCTTTAGGTTTGGGACTAGGTTGTGTATTGATGCAAGGAGAACAGGTGATAGCCTATGCCTCAAGACAGCTGAAAGAGCATGAAAAGAACTACTCTACACATGACCTAGAATTGGCAGCGGTCATCATGCTATCAAGACTTGGAGGCATTACCTGTATGGTGAGAAATTTCAGATTAAGTCTGATCACAAAAGCCTGACGTATCTTTTCACCCAAAAAGACCTGAACATGAAGCAGAGGAGGTGGTTAGAATTACTCAAGGACTACAACTGTAACATTCAGTATCACCCTGGTAAAGCTAACATTGTAGCTGATACGCTGAGCAGGAAATGGGCATCGAACCCTGAAGCAGGACCAATTACAAATGCAATATTGTGTGCTATTGTTTCTGGCTCATCAGAGGATAAAGAACAGCTCTTAATAAAGTCAGCAGATGATCCTACTGAGCAAGGGTTGATACACCAGTTCACCCTTATGTTTGCAGCATTGAAGATTTTTCCCGACCTGAAGGAAGAAATAAAAGCAGCAGTCCTACAAGACCCATACCTCAGGACAGTTCAAGAAGATTTGGAAAAGGGTCGAGCCAACCCTGATTTCACCTTGGATGCAGACAAGGTACTCAGATATCATGGGCATTTATGTGTACCTAAGAATGAAGATCTGGAAATTAGAAACCGAATCATGTTGGAAGCTCACTCTACTCCATATTCAGTACATCCTGGGAGCACCAAGATGTACCATGACCTAAAGAGATTATACTGGTGGAGGGGTATGAAAGCAGACGTGGCCCGGTATGTGTTTCAATGTTTAAACTACCAGCAAGTCAAAGCAAAAAGACAGAGGCCCGCAGAATTATTGCAACCGTTACCTGAGCCAGCATGGAAATGGGATTGTATTACCATTGATTTTGTCATTGGTCTACCTATGACTCCAAGGTCAGTGAATGTTGTTTGGGTAGTTGTAGATCACCTTACCAAGACCGCCAGATTTATCCCAGTCAGACCGCAATACACCATGGACAAGTTGGCAAGATTGTATGTGGACAATATAGTCAGACTGCATAGTGTACCAGAGAGTATAGTATTTGATAGAGATCCACGCTTCACATCGAAGTTTTTGGAGGGGCTACAGAAGGTAATGGGGACGAAACTAAAGTTCAGTACAACCTTCCACCCTCAGACGGATGGTCAGTCAGAGAGGACTATCCAGATCCTAGAAGATATGCTTCGCGCATGTGCTATCGACTTTAAGGGGGCTTGGGATGAGAAGCTTTCCCTCATTGAGTTTACCTACAACAATAGCTACCAGTCTACGATCCAGATGGCCCCATATGAGGCCTTGTATGGCAAGAAATGTCGGACACCATTATTATGGGACGAAGTTGGAGAAAGAAGGATCGTCGGACCAGAATTTGTAGAAGAAACCTGCAAGGCAGTAGATCAAATCAAGAACCGAATTAAAACATCTCAGGTGCGTTAAAAGCAATATGCTGACAACAGGAGACGAGACCTTGAATTCATGATTGGTGATAAAGTTTTCTTGAAGGTGTCACCAGTAAGAGGACTGAAGCGGTTCGGCAGAAAAGGAAAACTATGTCCTAGATATGTGGGACCATATGAAATTCTAACCCGATGTGGCAAAGTGGCCTATCAACTTGCATTGCCACCAGCAATGTCTAGCGTCCACAACGTCTTTCACGTGTCCTTACTAAAGAAGTACATGAGAGACCCTTCGCACATTCTTATTGCAGACCCCCCAGATTTGACAGAAGACTTAACCTTCGAGGTGGTACCAATCCAGCTCATTAGTAAAAAGGTACAACAGCTTCGAAGGCGACCTATCTACTATGTCAAGGTAGTTTGGAAAAGTCAGGACGTAGAAGAAATTACTTGGGAGGAGGAGGATGCCATGTGACAAGAACGCCCTCATCTTTTCGACTCTGAAGGTACGTACAATTTCGGAGATGAAATTTCTTTTAACGGAGGGGGAATTGTGAAACCTACATGCAAATTTCGAGGACGAAATTTCTTTTAAGGGTGGTAGAGTTGTAAGAACCGTGTTCTAAAAACTGGGTCTAACCCGTGGTTTTATATGATGACAGGTGTCCCAATCATAACCGGATCGGAAGGCAAAGCCGGGTGACGAACCACGCAAATTTCAGGTATGAAAACCACTCAAAATTGGTAAAAAACTCATACCGATCTGACTATACCGGTCTGAGTCAGTCAGACCGGTATGGTGCAACCGGTATGGTATACCGGTCTGACTATACCGGTCTGAGTCAGTTAGACCAGTATATGCGACCGGTATGCTTCGTCTCTGCGGGAGATGGACTCTAGCGGGTCCCTCACTCCGAATGGAAACTTCGAAAGTTTCCAATCGTGGAAAACCTTCCTAAGAACGGCTCTCCTCTATTAATAGAGATTATCACACTCCATTGATCATTCTCAAACCCTAGCCATCTGAAGGAGAGTTGAGAAGGAGCAAGGAGGAAGAAGCTGCCCAGGAAGGAGATTTCCATTAGAGGAGCTCGCCGCCAACCGACGAACACTACTGGTAAGTGCTCTATACTATTAGTATTACTAGGATGTCGGATCGGAGTTGCGAAGCGACGCGACAATTCAAAACCCTAGATCTTTCTTCTTTTAAATCTAATCTGGTTTGATACGGCGTTCTAGCCGAAACCAGAAAGCCATTAGGATGCTTGGACCTTAGTGTGGGTTAGGAGAAACCCTAGAAATCTAGCCGATAATCGACAAGGAAGGGAGATCCGAGACCCTGTGTCACACCCCAATTCTGCACCAACCAGAATGGTGTGATGAACCGTCAATAAACCAACGGTTCGACCAGGATCTCACAATAGGCTATCCCACATATGATAAACCAAAACACATTCCACATTAATCAGAGGTAATAAAGTAAATAGCGGAAGTCTTACAGATAATGAACTGAGTACTAATCATGATAAATAATTAATATTCCATTTATTTCCAAGTAACCAAAACATAATTTAATACATATTACAATACCCAAACCCAAAAACTAAACACTAAACGTATCCACCGTTGAAACGCCCGCTTAATGAATCACATTCCACCTCCACAGCTTGCTCGTCATGGCGTGTTGACATAATCTTCAATCATAATACCTGCAGCATCAGAAACTAAAAGATTTGTGCGCACGAGGGTCAGCTCTCCAACTTGAGCTCAGTGAGAAAACAAAACAATGCAACAATACATATGCATGCATTCAATTCATATCTTTGGTCTGGTATATAAGTTTGCAATATGCTATAGAAAGGATAGGTGGCCGCCGCACCTCTATACACGAGTGTGTGAAAACGTCCAATGAAAACGGTACTGTCGCCCCACATGCACCCACCATGGACAATATACATCCCATGAAAATGGCATGGCTATACCGGTTGCCCATACCAACACGTAAGCCCCTGTTGGCGAGGGCTTGCAAACTGGGCTCGCAACTAATCAACCCTAATGTCAAACAATGTATCCAAGGCCTCACCCCAGCATCCCTCAATACATCCATAGAGATAGAGCTAGGGTCTGGTGACCAGGCTGAACCACAATGCCACGTCCCCCCCTGATGCCCTACGACATATTAGTTCCGCTAAGGTAATGGCGATACGACGATGTTAGTGGACAAGACTTGAGTAGAGATAGAGCTAGAGTCTGGTGACCAGGCTGAACCACAATGTCACGTCCTCCCCTTGATGCCCCACTCACATCAAGCACACTAACACTTGCTTAGTGGACATGACTTGAATAGACCATGGCACAATATACCCCGATGAGAACGGCATCGAAGTACCGGTTGATACCATCCCTACCCGCACCATGTACACCAGCCAAACACAAACAATCACATGCCTATTCCTACCATCATCAACATCATCATGTTATAATCAATCAATTTAAATATGCATGAACAGTAATAATAGAAATATTGGATGACATGTTGAATGCACATTACAAGCACACACGCATATCACAATCATGGTATTGGACTCAAGAAATAAAAACAGTTTGTTATTAACCAATTAGTTTAGGTCTTGTTCCCTCACCTTAGCTTGTTAATAGATCATCTTCCAAGCTTTAGTATCACCTTTATAATGTTATTATATTGCTAGAAGACCTAACAAAGTCGATAGAATTTAATTAGAATTAATTCCGAATTTAAAAATCATTCTGTTAACTGAGGGTCGGAGGTAGGGTCGGAGTCATGATCGACCCTGGGTGCGACCCTCCCCCTAATCTGAACTTCCCGAACACTGAGGGTCGATGCTAGGGTCGGATCTGCCATCGACCCTAGGTGCGACCCTCCATGGTTTGAGTCAAAAATATCAGATTTCGTTCTCTCTTTCATGGTTGGGTCCTATGGCTTACTTCCACAATCCATTCTATACATGTTCTATGGTTTAGAACTATTCTTTATTCACCTACATGGTTTCAATGAATTCCTCCATGGTTTCCCATGAAAACCTAACCATGGGTTGATGGTTTGGGTTTCTTCTAAGTCATACCCTCTTCATAAACCATTCTAAAGTCTTAAATAAATCATGGGGAATGTATTCATACCTTAGGTTTGCTGAGATTCAGAGTTTCCTCTGAATTTCCTCTTCTTCCTTAGCCTTTTCTTCAAGTTTTCCTTCTCTTCTTCTCTTCCTTCTCTTCTCTTTCTCTCAATCCAATTAGGGTTGTAAAAGGAGTGAAAGAGGCTTAGGGACATCCTATTTATAGGGCAAAACCTCCCAAAATAAGTCCCAGTGAGTTTAGGAAAGGTTCCAATCGAAATTAGAAAGGTTTCCTAATTTTCAGTTCGTGCTGTTTTTCCCGAGTACCGAGGGTCATGGGAGGGTCGGGAAACTCATAGACCCCTACGACCCATGGTTGAGGGTCGATGGTGAGGGTCGATGGGAGGGTCGGACCTGCCTGTTAAAACCTGCGACCCTACCCTCATTTTGATTGTTTTTGGGTAAATTTTCATATTGGGTCTTGGGTTTCTTCACACACTTGGTCCACTTGGCTCGACCATGATATGTAGACGGGTCCCGACACGAAATGTAAGGTTAGGCCGGGTTCGTGGCGTGCGGGTCTTACAACTCCACCACCCTTAAAAGAAATTTCATCCTCAAAATTTAAAAGTACGGATCTTACAACTCCCCCATCCTTAAATGAATTTTGTCCTCAAAATTTGAACGAATCTTACAACTCCCCCATCCTTAAAAGAAATTTCGTCCTCGAAATTTGAAAGTACGGATCTTACAACTCCCCCATCCTTAAATGAATTTTGTCCTCAAAATTTAAACGAATCTTACAACTCCCCCATCCTTAAAATAAATTTTGTTCTCAAAATTTTGAATTTCCTTCGTAGTCAATAGGTGGGAATTCTATTTCCGCATTGCATCTTCTTCCTCCTATGCACTCTTGTCCACGTATTGTCTTTGCCAGGTTACCTTCACATAATAATTATCTCGGCTTTGGAAACATTGTACCTTCCCACTAGTGAACTAGGCTGGTACCACTTCAATAGTTAAATATTCTATCTAATCCAGTGATTCCGTGGTCAATACCTTTAATATGGATCTTTAATGTACTTCTTCAACAGTGACACACGAAATACATCATGCACACTAGACATGGACAGCGGTAACGTTAATTGATATGCAACTTTTCTACGTCTCCCCAAAGTTTATAAGATTCAACACATATATAAATTATGACTTTCCCTTCTTGTCTAATCGTTTCAAACTACGCATAAATGATATCTTCAAAAACACTTTGTCACTTATGGCGAACTCAAGGTCTTGGTGTCTCTTTTGACAACTTGAGCTATCCTGCCCCTTTTCTTTGATCTTGTCTGCCACTCGATAGGTTTCTGCAATTAACTCAGGTATTACAATTCTTTATTCCCCGACTTTATTCCAAAATAGAGGGGTTTGACATTTCTACCATACCATGCTTGATAGGTAACATTTACATGGTAGCTTAATAGCAACTTCAATTCACAGTAACTTCTCAACTCAAGTTCCTTGGAATCAATTTTACAAGCTCGGGGCATCTCTCTTAGGATCTGTATAGTCCGCTCCGACTGTCCGTCGGTTTGAGGTAAAGTGCCGTACTAACTTCAACTTTGTCCCCATTATTTTTTTTTGTAGATCCTCCCAAAACTTCGAAATAAAGCATGAGCTTCTGACCGTTACAAGGCTCTTATACATACCATTCAATCTGGCAATATTATCCATATATAGCTTAGTTAGCCGCTCCAAAGCATACCGAGGTCGTATAACAATGGAATGAGCTATCTTCACAAGGCGATCAACAATCACCCACTACGTCAACCGATCTAGGGTCAGTGGAAAATCAGTGACATAGTTAATTGTAATGCAGTTCCACTTTCAAACTGGCTCTGATAGTTATTGTTGTAGCCATGTTGGTCTTTGTCTTTCAGCCTTTACTTACTGATAATTCAATTACTGAAACATGCATCTATCCACAACCACTTTCATTCCCTTTCTGCCAAAATAATCTCTTCATGTTATGATACATATTGGTACTCTAGTATGTACTGAATATTGAGTACAATGGACTCTTATCATTATCCTCTTCATAGCATCCAAGTCTTTATCTTCATGTATTCAGAATCTGCCTCTGTATCTGAGTACTATCTCCTCATCCAAAGTAAGTCAGGGTTAGGTTTTTTTTTCTCTAAATCTCCTGACATTATTCTTATATATAGATTTAACAAAATTGCTACTTTTATTTCATCCAGCAATTCAAAGATGATTTTTAATGTCATAAACGCAACCGAACTATTGTTTCATAAGTTCATCCATAAATTCTCGCTCAATTGGATAATCACTAGCTTCTATTATAAGTTACTCTTCTTCCAAATCTGAATCTGTTGTTGCGGAACAGAAGGCAGCATTGATACTGGGTCCTTCTTCGGACTTCATAATCCCCTTTTTGCTTAAGGCCTTAGCTACTACATTAGCCTTGCTCAGGTGACACTGAATATCACAGTCTTAATCCTTCAAGTATTCCTAACCATCTCCTTATCCTCATGTTCAACTCTTTCTAATGGAGAGATAAATAAAACACTTGTAATCCGATCTAATCTAAAATTCTTCTCCGTTTAAATAATGTCTCCAAGTCTTGATTGCATGAATCACAATTGTTTACTCCAATCATGAGTTGGGTAACTCTTCTCATGCTCTTTTAGTTTTCTTAAAGCATATTAAAATCATTTATTTACCTTACATCAACCCGCATCCTAGATCCAATCTGAAAGCTCTGATGGATAGGGTAAAAGGTTTCCCTGGTGCCGGAACGATCAAGATGGGAGCTGATATCAACCTTACCTTAGAATCTAGAAACATTCCTCACACTTGTAGGTTCAAATAAATTCCTCTCCCTTCTTGGTTAGCTTGGTAAGAGGTTTTGCGATCTTAGGGAGGTCCTCCAAGCATCGTCTGTAATAATCAGCTAAAACCAAGAAACTTCTTATCTTCGCAATATTCCATACAATTGCTTCTATCTGAATAGGGTCCACTTTAATCTCTTTATATGATGCTACGTGATCTAAGAAGATCATTTTGTTTTATCATGTCTCATGTTCCTTGGAATTGGTATAAAGCTTTTCCCTTCTCAGCTGTTGTGAAGCTGTTCTAAAATTCGTTGTATGAGTTGCTTCATTCTTGGAATAAACCAAAATATCATCTATGAAAACTATGATCGACGTGTCCAACATGTCATGAAACACCCAGTTCATCCGTTTCACAAAAAATGTAAGGGCATTGGTTAATCCAAACGTCATAATTAAGAACTCATAATAGGCCAATCCCAATTTTAAAAGCTATCTTCGAGATATCGCTGTCCAAATTCTTCAACTGAGGATATCTTGATCGAAGATCAACCTTAGAAAATACCTTTGCTCCTTGCAACTAGTTAAACAAGTCATTGATATGAGGTTGTAGATATTGATTCTTGATCGTGAGCTTGTTTAGTTCCCGGTAGTCTATACATAATCTGACACTACCGTCCTTCTTCTTCACGAGTTGCGTTGGCGCTTTTCGTGATGCAATACTTAGCTGATTAGAACCCTTGTCTAATAACTCTTGTAATTGAGTCACAATCCCTTTAACTCCATAGAAGCTACTCTACAGGTGCCTTTGACACGAGTATCGTCCTTGGTAATAAGTCGATGACGAACTCGGTAGCATGATCAGATGGTAACCAAAGTAACTCTCCTGGAAACACATCAGAAAATTTATGCATCACATCAGTGTCTTCCATTTGTGGTCCTTCTTTGGTAACGTATACCACAGATACCATATATCCAACTTATTACTCTTCAAGGCATCTCTTCGCCCTTAGCATAGAGAGGATCATCTTCCACTTCCTAGGCAACATACATCCAATAATACTAAATTATATGTCATTTTTATTCTTGAATGATAACCTCTTCTATGCACATAATCACTTGTAGAGTGTTGAGACAACCAGTCTATCCCCAAGATGACATCAAAGTCTGCCATCTCAAGTCTAATTAGGTTGCGTCCAAATTCCATCCATCCATACGATTTGGACTTCGTTCATAACACTCATCCAATTGAACTTCTAGTCCAAAAAGACTTGAACTAGAAAAATCTGATGTAAAGGTCTTAAGAGCTTGTCTAGTTCCTTCATCTCTTTTGATTTTTCAAAGACTATCATCAAAATCTCATATTCCACTCATTAGCTTGTATTTATTTTATCCTTGATGTTCTACCTTGCTCTCTCTTCCATATACCTTGAAAAATCTTGTGATTGTTACTTCATATCCCAAGTTTATCTATAAGCATTAGGGTATATGCTTATAAATTCATTAATTCAGCCAAACTATTTGGTCTTTACTTAATCATCCCTCAACATTGGGCATAACTCAATTATCATTGTATTAAATCGAGTACTACTTATGCCATGACTTATCCGTGTATCCATTCTTAAATTTGCCTTTAGGAATCTTCTACCTTGTCAAAATTCATACCGATATAACCTTCTTTAACTCTACTTGAGTGCTATCTATTTCCTTACTGGCTACTCTTGATAGTTCTCATTTTTTCTCATGCACTCTTTTATAGACATGGCTCATATCCATCCATTTAGCAATCTCAAAATAGATTCTTCATTACTTCATCTCAGGTTCATTGGCTATAGTGTTTAGTCTGAATCCAATCATCTTTCTTCCAATGATTTCATTATCACTAAACATCTTTATCAACACGGTCAGGGAGTGTATAAATCAGAATGTTCCTCCAAAATCAATTCACTTCCTTCTTTCAAATTTAGTATAATGACGAACACTTGCTTTATCTAGTGAACTTAAGTTTAAAGATCGGGGTAAATCTGTGGTAATCCAATCGGCATTCAAAGGTCGTTAAGTTGCACGGTGGTCCAAATGCATGGAAGTAGAGGTTTTATAACTCTTAACCTCATGGTTACAGGTTCTATCGAATATATAATGCCATTGATCAAGGCACTACAGGAGTAATTTTGGAGGGAGATTTCGTACATCAGTAAATTAGGTATAATCTGGAGAAAAATTTTGTACATCAATAAATCAGGTATAAGTCAGAAGATGTACGCTCAACATGATTAAGCATTTAACTGTTCATTCAGTTCATATCTCTGTTCATGTTGTGGATCATGAGAGTGGCTCAGATTGGTATAATCAGGACTAATACTAAAGAAACAATATCTATAACTCCAATTGACAAGTTAAATCAAGAAGGTATCATGTCAAGGCCCGAGAAATTAAAATCTGGTATGTGCATCCTCTATAATCATAAGAGTAAATCAATAATGCACCGCATCCTATATAAACATATCCAGTTATATGGCCATAATAGATTTGATCCTTTGCTGAAAATGTCTGAGGTATCATCTTCAGAAGACATTCTTCAATCCTTGTCGGATCATTCTGTCATGATGCAACTATCCCATACATCGATGGCTGATAAGGTTAACCACCTTGATACACTGCTTGTTGTGCACCAAACTTCTATACTGGGGTGTGCATTACTGGGACTTGCTATATGATAGGTACTGTGTGCTAACATGTACTGGGGTACAGTGTTGCTACTAGTTGGTACCATACTTGGTTTGACCCGAAGGTGTTGATGTAGCATCGGTAACTTGGGTAGTGATTTACATAGCGACTTGCTTAGTCGGTTTCATCTGTTGTTGCTCTTGTATTTTATTGGGTCAAGTTTATGACAACCATAACCAAGGTACTTGGTAGTCCAAGTGGTTGGCTGGAGTGGCTTGGTTATTCACCTCCTTTTATTTACTCCAATCTGATTATCATTATTTAGCATCTACTCAGATGAGTTTTTATTACCCATTCTCGACCCTGATAGTGGTGGGGTCAAGTTGTAACCTCATCTTAATGCTCAGTGGTTAATGGATTAGCGTGTAGTGGATTTCACTCTGAGTCTCCATGTTACCCAGGGGTATAGCTTTATCTTCTTGTAGTTACTCTTATTCTTAAGGTATGACCATTATTCTACTATCTCTGTTGGATTCGGCTCGAGATCTTTCCCTTTACCTTTGCAGGGAATTAGGCATTACTAGCCATTTTCTCCTTCCTTTGTCATTCATCAAGTTTCACATCTGGTGAGTACCAACTCGGTATTCAATTTTCTGCTTTACAGAAGCTCCCTTCTTGCTACTGTACTATACCCTTGTATACTTGGATAACTACCCAACTTACAGATAATACCCTATATTGTTTGTTTATTAGGATAATTTTTTATCTTCTCTTTCTGTTTGAGTGTATATATATGGTTCCACCCTTTATATGTACATTATCGTCTTGTTTAATTTCTGTCTCAACCAACACAGGTGCTTATGGTTTGTTTGTATTAAAGCTTTTAATTTATCCTAATTCAGTTCATGGACTCCAGTGGAAGTATTCAGGTTTAATGGGTAAGGCCTACGAGAGCTCTGATACCAAGTTGTCACACCCCAATTCTGCACCAACCAGAATGGTGTGATGAACCGTCAATAAACCAACGGTTCGACCAGGATCTCACAATAGGCTATCCCACATATGATAAACCAGAACACATTCCACATTAATCAGAGATAATAAAGTAAATATCGGAAGTCTTACAGATAATGAACTGAGTACTAATCATGATAAATAATTAATATTCCATTTATTTCCAAGTAACCAAAACATAATTTAATACATATTACAATACTCAAATACGAAAACTAAACACTAAACGTATCCACCGTTGAAACGTTCGCTTAACGAATCACATTCCTCCTCCACAACTTGCTCGTCATGGCGTATTTACATAATCTTCAATCATAATACCTGCAGCATCAGAAACTAAAAGATTTGTGTGCACGAGGGTCAACTCTCCAACTTGAGCTCAGTGAGAAAACAAAACAATGCAACAATACATATGCATGCATTCAATTCATATCTTTGGTCTGGTATATAAGTTCTCAATGTGCTATAGAAAGGATAGGTGGCCGCCGCACCTCTATACACGAGTGTGTGGAAATGCCCAATGAAAACGGCACTGTCGCCCCATATGCACCCACCATGGACAATATACACCCCATGAAAACGACATGGCTGTACCGGTTGCCCATACCAACACGTAAGCCCCTGTTGGCGAGGGCTTGCAAACTGGGCTCGCAATTAATCAATCCTAATGTCAAACAATGTATCCAAGGCCTCACCCCAGCATCCCTCAATACATCCATAGAGATAGAGCTAGGGTCTGGTGACCAGGCTGAACCACAATGTCACGTCCTCCCCCTGATGCCCCACTCGCATCAAGCACACTAACACTTGCTTAGTGGACATGACTTGAATAGACCATGGCACAATATACCCCGATGAGAACGGCATCGAAGCATCGGTTGATACCATCCCTACCCGCACCATGTACACCAGCCAAACACAAACATTCACATGTCTATTCCTACCATCATCAACATCATCATGTTATAATCAATAAATTTAAATATGCATGAACAATAATAATAGAAATATTGGATGACATGTTGAATGCACATTACAAGCACACACGCATATCACAATCATGGTATTGGACTCAAGAAAAAACAGTTTGTTATTAATCAATTAGTTTAGGTCTTGTTCCCTCACTTTAGCTTGTTAATCGATCCTCTTCCAAGCTTTAGTATCACCTTTATAATGTTATTATATTGCTAGAAGACCTAACAAAGTCGATAGAATTTAATTAGAATTAATTCTGAATTTAAAAATCATTCTGTTAACTGAGGGTCGGAGGTAGGGTCGGAGTCATGATCGACCCTGGGTGCGACCCTCCCCCTAATCTAAACTTCCCGAACACTGAGGGTCGATGCTAGGGTGGGATCTGCCATCGACCCTAGGTGCGACCCTCCATGGTTTGAGTCAAAAATATCAGATTTCGTTCTCTCTTTCATGGTTGGGTCCTATGGCTTACTTCCACTATCCATTCTATACATGTTCTATGGTTTAGAACTATTCTTTATTCACCTACATGGTTTCAATGAATTCCTCCATGGTTTCCCATGAAAACCTAACCATGGGTTGATGGTTTGGGTTTCTTCTAAGTCATACCCTCTTCATAAACCATTCTAAAGTCTTAAATAAATCATGGGGAATGTATTCATACCTTAGGTTTGCTGAGATTCAGAGTTTCCTCTGAATTTCCTCTTCTTCCTTAGCCTTTTCTTCAAGTTTTCCTTCTCTTCTTCTCTTCCTTCTCTTCTCTTTCTCTCAATTCAATTAGGGTTGTAAAAGGAGTGAAAGAGGCTTAGGGACGTCCTATTTATAGGGTAAAACCTCCCAAATAAGTCCCATTGAGTTTAGGAAAGGTTCCAATCGAAATTAGAAAGGTTTCCTAATTTTCGGTTCGTGCTGTTTTTCCCGAGTACCGAGGGTCGATGGGAGGGTCGGACAACTCATAGACCCTGCGACCCATGGTTGAGGGTCGATGGTGAGGGTCGATGGGAGGGTCGGACCTACCTATTAAAACCTGCGACCCTACCCTCATTTTGACTATTTTTGGGTAAATTTTCATATTGGGTCTTGGGTTTCTTCACACACTTGGTCCACTTGGCTCGACCATGATATGTAGACAGGTCTCGACACGAAATGTAAGGTTAGGCCAGGTTCGTGGCGTGCGGGTCTTACACCTTGCTCTCGGATCCAAACCATGGACTATACCGGAGGGAAGCAAGGTCCAGCGGTATGGGCCTGCGGTATATACCGCAGGCACATACCAGTCTCACTGACTGAGACCGATATGTACCGCAACCGATATATACCGGTGGCACCATACTGATCTCACTTCCCTGAGACCGGTACCGCGATCGGTATGCTCTCCGAACCTATTTTTTGCTTGCCGGACATGGTGCTGACCACCTGTAACCTTAATAAATGAATTCTAACCTATGAATATGATTGTGTAGGACCTGTAGACAACGTGAGAAAACCCTATGACGCATAGCGGGATTGTTATCACGCGTCAGGTAAGGGACAAGACCCCAAATCCTAAATAATTAATTAAACAGTAAACCTTTGTAACTAAATTGTATATGAATTCATTGCTTGATGTCTGTGCATTCACATGTAATGTAGTTACTTCTTTTGTTACTATTATATGTTCATGCATTTCATATGCTAGGATTGTTGGATGTTAGGCATGTGTATGTTTTTAGTTAGTGTGTGGAATGTGAAGGGGGGTGGAGCCCTGGATATATCCACAGCTAACACTTTTTTTCATATCGCCATCTACCTTAGCAGACTTGGTGCGAATAAGGTATCAGGGGGAGGACGTGGGATTGTAGTTCCTCCTGCCCGCCAGACTCGAGCCCTATCTCTATGTCGTAGGGAGCCGTGCTGGGGTAGGGCCATTGATACTGTATTGACATTTAGGACTGGTTAGAAACGGAACCCACTTGTAAGCCCTTGCCAGTAGGGGTTTAGGTATTGGTACGGTGTGGGGTATCAGGGGGAGCACGTGGGATTGTGGTTCCTCCTGCCTGCCAGACTCGAGCCTATCTCCATACTGGAGTGAGTGATGTAGGGCAACAGCAGTAGTGTGGTAGGTGTTTGACTGATGGGTGTGCTCACACTCTCGTGCATGGAGGTGCAGTGGCCGCCAAACCTTACCATAGCATATTTGCAAGTTATACCTGACCCAAATTGTAATGTTATCTCATGCATTTTGTATGTTGCATTGGTCTTGTACTTTACTGAGCTAAGTTGTGAGCTCACCCAAATATATATATTTATATATATATATATTTCTTTTCAGATTTGGATGCAGGGTACACAGTTGATGACTTCGTGACTGCCCCAGTGTACGATACAGTTGCTGCCATTGATACCCAGGCAGTGGAGGACGAGCATTACGCATCATGCGAGTGCTCCTTTTGTGTTTTCCTTTAGAGGGGATTTTATTTTTGAACAATACATTGTAATACTTTTATTATTTTAGTTTGTGAATAATGGGATAAGTTGAATATTTATTTTAAATTACCACATAGATCTCAGTTCATTTATTTATATTCCGCTGCTATGTATTAATCTCTGATTATGTTAGATTGCTTGGGAATGATTGGTTGACACGGTCTATTGAGATCCTAGTATGAACCGTGGTTTAGAGCCGGTTCATTCCCACTTCTGGTTCAGCCGGAATTGGGGTGTGACAACTTCGGCCTATAGAAGAAGGTCTGGGGGCGGGTAAGATTGGGTTAGGGGTGGGGGTGTCTAGGGGCGAGAAGAAGGTCTGAGGACGATTTCCCCTGTTTCTTGCAATAATCACTAATTTTTGGGTGATTCGCCTCAAATCTTAGGGTTTTCTCTATCTTCTTGAATCTTGAACGTTTTTCATCAATGGCTTCTGTTTCCAACATTCAGACTTCTTCTCCATCTTCTATATATCCTATGGCCAATATGTTCTCCGGACCTGGATCCAACAAATCCATCCCTACATATTTGAAATTTAATTTGGGGAAGTTCACCATTTTTCAAATTTCCTTGCCCGTTGAACCCATTATCTCTTTATTCTTGCAGAACACTGTTTCACATATCTCTGAAGACGGGAGGTTTCATCCTAAAGAAGGACGGACCAGCAAGATGGAATAGCAGCTGGAGGTGGTGCAATCCAAGAGCTGGCTTCAAGAAACCAGTTTTTCTTAGATTTAATTGACTCAGAGGACAGCCCTACTTCAAGCTCTTGGATTACAATCCACCATGAATGATAGCTCTTGGATTTAATCGACTCAGAGGACAACTAGGCGACAATGGTGAAGACTCAGACGGAGGTAATGGCGTAGGAGATATCAGGGTTGAAGTCGGAGATAATAACGGAGCATTCTACAGTATTTTGCATCTCATAGATTACGCATAGATGCAGCCAGGTGTCGTCGATCCAACGATCATTGGACATTCTCATAAAACGCTCAAGGGTAGAGTTGTCCACAAAAAATATAACTTTAACACCGTTAAAAATTGAGGCCATTTGTCTTTTCTTAAACGTTGGGTGTTCAATTATCATTAAGGTAAGTTACAGGGGAGGTAATTGTCTTTTTCACTTTTAGATTATATTAATTTATTTTAAATATAAATAAGTACCACAAATCATACCAAACAACTACATATGTTATAATGTATTATATAATTAATTCTATAATACATACTAAAGAAAGCCTTAGTTTTGCCACACATCCATCTCAACATCCTCATCTCAACAACACTAAGTTTATCTATAAAGTGGTTATTAACTACCTGACATTTCATGCCATACATCATAGTCGGTCCAGGGACTTGCCTATAAAATTTTTCTTTAAGTTTTAAAGGAATACTCCAATCACAAAATACTCCAGACGTACATTTTTACTTCATCCATCCTATTTTAACCCTTTGTGAAATTTTATCCTCTATACCTTCTTTATTTACGGTTGACCTTAGATACCGAAAATAATCACTTTGTTGTATCGCTACCTTCTCATCTATTTTCACCCCCTCATTACCTGCCCTTATGTGATTAAAGTGACACACCATATACTCTGTATTTGTTTTATTTATTTGAAAACCTTTTAATTATAATGTCAATTTCCATAACTATAACTTGGCATTAACCATGCTTTTGTTTCATCTACCAAAATAATATTATTAGTAAAAAAAAATACCAATAAACTTTATCTTGAATGTCTCTTGTTAAATCGTCCATAAGAAGGGAGTGATACTTATTAGAGGGAAAATAATCCCTAAGCAAGTACATTACGGTTGTATAGGATGATTTGCATTTGTGTTGTTCAATGGAAAAAGTACTTTGCTCACATAATTGGTATAAAAATAGAAAACAATTGTTACATACACTATTGTACATACACAATCATACATATTAAATCATGGTTCCCAGTTCCCTTTATTGTTCTCATCTCTTGTTTATGAACATTCATCTCTGGCTCATTGAACTCGTTTTTTATTACATTGTCTCTACCCAACTAAAAGAAAAAAAATAAATAAATAATCCCTAAAGGAACACACAAAAAGAGCACTTGCATGAGGCGTCATGCTCGTCCTCTACTGCGTGTGTGTCAATAGCAGCTACGGTCCCGTACGCTGGGGCAGCCATAAAGTCTTCAACCGTATAACCTGCATCAAGATCTGAAAAAGAGAATATATATATTCTGGTAAGCTCACAATTTAGCTCAGTAAAGCACAAGACCAATGCAACATACAAAATGCATGAGGTAACATTACAATTGGGTCAGGTATAACTTGCAAATCCATGCACGAGAGTGTGAGCACACTCAATAGTCAGGCTTCGATCCATACTATTGTTGTTGCCCCACATCACTCACTCCGGTATAGAGATAAAGCTAGAGTCTGGCGGGCAGGCTGAGCCACCATCCCACGTCCTCCCCCTGATACCCTACACCGCACCAACACCTAAACCCCTGTTGGTAAGGGTTTGCAAGTGGGTTCTGTTTCTAACCAGTCCTATATGTCATCACAATATCTATGGCCCTACCCAAGCACAACTCCCTACGACATAGAGATAGGGCTCAAGTCTGGTGGGCAAGCGGAGCCACAATCCCACGTCCTCCCCCTGATATCTATTCGCACCAAGCCCACTAAGGTAGACGGCGATACGAAAAGATGTTAGTGTGAGGATATATCCAAGGCTCTACTCCCCTTCACATTTCACACACTAACAAAAAACAATCACATGCCTAAACAAACAGCATCCTAGCATACGAATATGCATGAACAGATAATAAAATTTAAATAACTAGATGACATGTAAAATGCACAAGTAACAACAATAATCACAGAAACAGATATGATCACAACGGTTTACTGTTATTTAGTTACTTAGGGTTTGGGGTTTTGTCCCTTACCTGACGCATGATAACAAGTCTGCTCTGCGTCACAAAGTCCACTCACGCTGTCTATAGGTCCTACATGATCATACTTATATGTTAGAATTAAATTATTAGGGTTACAGTTGGTCAGAACCAAGTCTGGCCAACAACCAGGCTTCGGTAAGCATACCGGTTGCAGTACCGGTCTCAGTATAGTGAGACCTGTATGTGCTGCGGTATATATCGGTCTCGATACCGGTCTCAGTACCGGTCTCAATACACTGCAGCCGGTATGTGCTGCGGTATATATCGCAGGACCATACCGCATGACTTATTGTCCAGTCAGTATGCCCGGCGGTATGGGTCCGAGAGCCCAATCTCGAACCTCCCTCTCCCGTCGATCATCGGCTTGATTTTTAGGGTTCTTCCTAAACCATTCTAAGGTCCAAATACTTGTTTAGTCATCTAGGTTTTGACTATTTTGTCGCATCCTTCTCAGATTGGATCTCAATGAGAACTAGGGTTTTGGGGTTCTAGGATTTTGGATCGTTACGCCATTTCACGGCTTCGATCCAAAATCCTAACATCAATATAGAGGTTGAGCACTTACCGGTGTTTGTTGAATGGCGGTGCACTCCTCCAACGGAAAAATCCCCCTTCTTGCACAGTCTCCTTCCTCCTTACTCCTTCTTAGATCTCTTCTAGACGGTCTAGGGTTTGAGAATGTTTGGAAAGGATCTAAGGAGAATAAATGATGTGTATATATATAGTGGGAGACCATTCTAGGAAGGTCTCCTACGTCTAAAAGGTTTCCTAAACTTGATTCAGAGTGTGGGGCCCACTGGAGTCCGTTTCCACTCGAGAAATACATACCGGTCGCACATACCGGTCCCACTCAGAGTGAGATCGGTACTGTAAGACCCGTGTCAAACTAACCCGGTCTTACCACCTTGAACCAGGTTTACCCATCATGGTCGAGTCAAATGGACCAAGGGCATGAAGGAGATCGAGATCCCAGGTATGAAATTGATCCAAAAACACTTAATTCTAGGGGAGGGTCGCACACCCAGCTAAGCAGGGTCGGACCTCCCAAAACGAAAAGTCGGACCCTCGGTTTGAAGGGAGGGTCGGACGCTAGACCCTAGGGTCGATGGGATCATCGACCCTCCCATCGACCCCTCGGTTTTCGACGAAACTGAAATTAGGAAATTTCCTAATTTTCGATTGGATTCTTTCCAAATCTCAATGGGACTATTATAGGACATTCCTAGTCTATTTAAAGGACGTCCCTAAGCCACTTTCACTCCTTTCACAACCCTAATTGAATTGAGAGAAAGAGAGGAGAAGGAAAAGAGGAAGAAGAGAGGCAAGGAAGAGAACCTAGCAAAAAGGAGAAGAGTTACAGAGAAAGATTAATCTTCTCAGGTATGGATACTAATTCTATGAGTTTCTACAGACCTTGGATTAGATATGGTTGAGTGTAGGATTTCGGAGAAACCCAAACCATCCATCCATGGTTAGATTTTCATGGAAAACCATAGGAGGATGCACGAAAGCTATTTAGATGGATTATACATGGTTCTAGACCATGGAATGACTGTTGAATGAATGTAGGAAGCAAGCCATAGGACCCCAAACACAAAGAATGGATTAAAAGTGGAAATTGGACCGAGTGCATCGAGGGTCGCACCGAGGGTCGATAGACCATCCGACCCTAGGTGTTTCTGACCATCGACCCTCAGCATTCGGGAAGTTCAGAATGGAGGGAGGGTCGATAGACCCATCGACCCTAGCATCGAACCTAGCATCGACCCTCATTTAACAGAATGGTTTTTAAATCTGGAATTAATTCTAATTAAATTCTATCGACTTTGTTAGGTTTGCTAGCAATATAATAACAGTATAAATATGATTTTAAAGCTTGGAAAAGTATCTTTTAGCAAGCCAAGGTGAGGAACCTTAATCCCAAACTAAATTGGTTAATAATAAACTATTTTCTATTTCTTGAGTCCTATGCTATGTTTGATTCTATGCGAATATGTTGTAATGTGCATACAGCATGCCATCCAATATTTCTATTACTTGTTCATGCATATTTACTTTATTGTTTATAACATGATGATGATGATGATGATAGGAATAGACATGTGCTTGTATGTGTGTGGTTGATGTGCTTGATGCGAGCGAGTATCAGGGGAGGTGTGATGAGAACGTCAATAAACGTTAACCTTTGGCGGGTCTCAGCACTTTATCTCTATCTCTAACTCAAGTCTTGTGCATTGACATCGTCGTATCGCCATTACCTTAGCAGAACTATTATGTCATAGAGTATCGGGGAGGTGGTCTCGGTCCTTGTAGTCTCGACTCTCACCGGGGCCTTAGCTCTATCTCTATGGGCATTCGAGGGGATCTTGGGGTGAGGCCTTGGATACACTGTTTGGCATTAGGATTGGTTAGTAGCGAGCCCAGTTTGCAAGCCCTCGCTAACAGGGGCTTACGTATTGGTATAGCATTATATAGCAATAAACGTTAACCTTTGTTGTATAATGTTATGGTAGGGTTGATGGGGACGACGATAAACGTTAACCTTCGGGTGGGCTTCCACACCCTGTGTATAGAGGCGGTGTCAATAAACGTTAACCTTTGACCACCTAACCTTTCTATTGCGCATTGCAAACTATAAACCAAAACCAAAGATATAAATTGATTTTTGCATGCATATGTAATGTTGCATTGTTTTGGCTACTCACTGAGCCGTGTTGTGTGCTCACCCCCTCGACGTCGAATATTTTTAGTTGATGATGCAGGTTACACGTTGAAGACTACATGAATACTCCTACGTACGGGACGGTAGCAGACAATGGCGCCTGGAGTCGAAGATGATACACACGACTCCTCTTGCGGCGCAACTCGTGTGTATTTGACTAGATATTTTTATAGGTTTCTTTATTGGATTTATAAGACATGTATTTGGTACTTAAATATTTATGTCTCGGTTAAACACAGAATAATTTGCTATTATTTATGGATATCATTTTAGTTCTCAGTTCATTTATTTATAAGACTTCCGCTATTGTGTATTTACTCCGATTATGATGGTGAGTATATGAAGGTTCGAGTAACGCTGGGATAGCCTATTTGAGATCCCGGTTGAACCGTTGGTTATTTAGCGGTTCATCACACCATTCCGAAATGTGCGAAATTGGGG